>CM038141.1:73769132-74331425 GCA_021437245.1 Aegilops speltoides
GGAGTAACTGGTGATCGGCTCAGTGGCTGCCATCTGTAATCAAATCACAGTTAATAGACTACTAGGCAAACATATTGGAGAGCTAGTGTCAGATCAATTCATTAGGAGCATGTATGGACACACAATTATCAGATAGTATCATAATGGATGGTTGTAAAACAATCAGTAGATTATAATCATGCATTTCAATTGCGTTCAGACAAAGCGCTCCACACCTACTCCCTCTGTCTCAGTTTACAGGACATGCATGTCGTTCTAGGTTGACAATTTAACTAGCTATATATGTATTATACGTGATGAAAACTATATATTTAGAAAGTACATCCACTCAAGAATCCAATGATATACTTTTGGTGACATATAACTCCTATTTAGTTAGTCAAATGGATGACCTAGAACTACGCGCACGCCCTCTAAACCGAGACGGAGGGAGTAGCATTTCAGAGAGTTTAAATTCATATACTGATACATATAATTGCCTAGAACTTGCATTTCAGTACACATTAGCTCATATATTTATCAGCTAGGTGACAGAGCCGTGTTCAGTGGCTGGATGCCTTTCGATTCATTGGTCATTGAGAAGATTTCACCCGAAGCAAGAAAGATATGCGACACACTCATCCTTTTGATGCCTTCTCATTAATTTGGCACACAATCTTAAAAATAAAATAAATTATGTAATGGAATGGCAGGATATGAAAAGGAAGTATGGAAACAACAACAACAACATTCGAGTGGTCTCAGTAAATGGCTGTATAAGTTATCTATAGAGTGAGATGCCACTTGGGCACAAATTCTTCGTACTAAGTACCTCCAATTCAAAACTTTGTCCCAGGTGACGGTAAGACCGACTGATTCGCCTTTTTGGAAGGGACTCATGTGAGTGAAATCAGCCTTCTTCAATAGGATAAAATTCGTAGTTGGAAATGTTACTTCCACAAGATTCTGGGAGGATACATGGCTAGGGGAGGCACCCCTTGCGATCCAATATCCTTCTCTCTATAATATTGTTCAGCGAAGAGACGCTTACGTTGCAACAGTACTACAGTCAAATCTTCTTAATATTCAATTCATGAGGACGCTAGTAGGAAATCGTTGGGAAGCTTGGCTCCATCTTGTGAGACGATTTATGTATGTCCAACTCTCTCAACAGCCAGATCAGCTTCGCTGGAAACTAGCTAAGAATGGGGAGTTTTCAGTTATTATCAACGCTAGCGCTATTCCTACTTCGAAGCATGTTTGGAAAGTCAAAGTGCCTTAATCAAAGTGTTTATGTGGTTTGTCCACAAACATGTCATCTTAACTATAGACAATTTGGTGAAGCGCAACTGGACGGGTTCTAAAAGATGAAGTTTTTATGATAGTGATGAATCAATCAGACACCTCTTTCTTGATTGTCCTTTGGCAAAGATTTTGCGGAGGTCCATCCACATAGCTTTTAATATAACTCCACCGAATTCCATCAACACGTTATTTGAGACGTGGCTAGATGAGATTGACGTAGTAACAACGAGACATATCCGTGTAGGAGTATGTGCTTTACTATGGGCAATCTGGAACTGCAGAAACGATTTGGTTTTTAACAGAACAACAAATATTCATTTCTTGCAGGTTATCTTCAGGGCCACTACACTCATCCGTATGTGGTCGGTACTCACTCCGACGGAGGCCAGGGAGCATTTGGTTACTGGATCTATCCGATGGGAGACGGTAGCTCGGCTATCTTCAACCAGTTAGGATAGCGTGTAATAGGATAGGTGTTTAGTTTCCTATCTGTTTTTGCCTGCTGGTTGTGGCTGTCCTATTTTTGCTTTCTTGCTCTTTGTTGAGCACTTGTTCCTTTGTTTGAGACTACGATACTTCTCTTGAACCTTTTCCTTATTAATAATATGGCCGTATGCATATTTATGATGCAGAGGCCGGGGCAAACCCTCTTTTCGGAAAAAAGTAAAAAAAATGAGATAGAAGAGCCTAGATTCCAAATGAAGGAAATATGCAACAATCTCTGTTATTTTCATTTCAAAATCTAATATTTTAAGTTTGATATCATGGAAAAATATTTAAATCACAAATCTAGTATTATCAGTTTCACTTCACCAGACATAATACTGTATTTTTCTATTTTTGCAGGGTAAGCTAAAATTTTCATACAACATGAGTGAAAATTAGAGACGTTCGACTCATGATAATTTTATTTTATTTCGGCAGGGTCACGCATGAGAATTTAACTGCACATATATACACTACGACGTGACGTATTCACAGAGGGGTAATATCGAGATGGTAAATGGTCGCGAAGAAGTGCCGACGAAGCGAAAGGAAAAGAAGGCAAGAGAGACAGGGAGTGAGACGGCACGGGCAAGGAAGATAGAGAAAAAGTAAAAAAAAAAGAAAAAGGAAATATTTTAGAAACTCTGCAGTAGGCGATAGAAAAAAGTGACCCTCTAGTATTATGCAGAATTTTGGGGTGGCAATAAAATGTAGCAAGTCTGTTTCAAAGAGTTGCTTCATCTGTGTGTTGAAGCAGGCAGATCCCTCTCAGACCCCACTCATAATCCACATGAAAATGCCTACTGTTGCCTGAAATAATGTCCTAGTACCTAGTATGAACAAAATTGCCTTCAATTCACCTATTCAACAAAATGCCTGCAAACAATTGCCCACCGATTGGTCCAAAACAAAATGCCCTGTGACTGACGAAGAAGAAAATTTCCTCCAATCCTCCGGCTCCGCCCCACCGTCGAGTGAGCCTAGTTGACTTGCATCTAGCTATTGTGATTCAATTTGCTGTTGTGCTTTTCTGAAACTAAAAAAGCAATAGTTCGAGAAAGAAATTAGAGACCTGCTTCCGTTGACCCCCCCTCCACAAACTGTATAAGGACAGTATGGTCATTTGATCAAACTGTATACTCATAAGCATATGTGACACGTATGAGTCATTCATACCTACTTTTCATCAAACTTGAAAAAATAACACATGCGACATGAATTGAACTCAACACCTCTTGGTCTATGGACCACCTCTCTAACCATCTAAGACACCCTAAGAGTTGTGCCTATTTTCTTATTTTTCTTCTTTTACTCTACTTTGGTTCGCGGCAGGGCCGGCCCATTTTGTTGAACCAGTCCGTTTATCACTATTTCTTTTACGTTTTTTCTATTCGCTTTTTTTCCTTTTTTCTCATTTTCTTTTTCTTTTTCAAAAAATGCTCACATATATAAAAAAATCTTAAAAGTTCAAAAAATGTTATATTTTTATTTTTCCATAAAGTACAAGTATTTGCATTAAAAAATATTGTACATATATTTCAAAAATTATCCATTTAAATAGAAAAATGTTTACATGAATATAATTAAATTTCTAAACATCTATTAAACAGAAAAACTGTTCGTTCATTGTTTGATTAAACAAAAATCTTCGTTTATTGTTCGTTTAAACACAAACATGCTCAGATAAAAAATGGAACACTTCTAAAATTTCTGAATATCTATTAAATAGAAAAATAATAATGAAAATATATCAATCAGCGACCGGTTTATTGTTCAATTTTTTATTCTTTTTCATTCTTGTTGTTTTTCGTTTTTCATGTTTTGTTCTTTTTCAAAAAATGCTCACATCAATATAATTGATCCAAAAAATTTCACACACTAGCATCACTATGATGAGCATCCATGATAATAATTTCATTGAGTTCTGCATTTCTATACATTTTCTTGGGGTTTTTGATGAAAAAACCAAAAAACACTAGCCGAACATCACGCAACGTGCGTTCGTGTCTGAATTACTCCAAATTTTGCATGGAGACCTGCCATGATTATGGTCACATGCTGGCAAAATTTGGTACCATTTTCATGCATGCCAAGAGTAAACCATGTTCAAAGGTGATGGTTAGGGTAGACCGGTACGGCAAGTCTGGATACACTTTTTTCACATCAATAAAATGGACCCAATTTTTTTCCACAAACTAGCATGATCATTTCAAGCATCCATGATAAATTTCATTGATTTCTAACATTTTATGTATTTTCTATAGTTTTCCAGGTGAAAAACCCTTAAAACACTCAGGGCCGGCCCTGAGGGAGGGGGGGGGGGGAGGGGGCGGCCGCCCCGACCACCCAAGATCTAGGGGCCCCCTCCCAGGTGTGATGTACGAATAAGGGTAACTAGCCCATAGGCCGTAGCTTCACGTAGAGAAAATGGAAGTTGCCCAGGTCCAGAAAAGAAGGGACGACAGGAAGCGTATGCATGTAAATCAGCGTACCATCGTGAGGAAACAAATCAGCGTAACGCACGTAAATCACGTCGCCCCGTTCGCTTTATTCCTTACTATCCTGAGACAATCTCCCACCAAAAGAAAACCAATCATGTAACGTGATTTCATCCGTAATTTCCATATTATCTGTTCTGCTCCATACTCCAGTTCGTGTTCGTGTTGGTGGTCGCGGTGCCGACGCAGCACGAACATCGCCTAGCCCCTGAAATTTGATGCTGCCGGAGTGGGGCGCACACGTACATCGCCGCGTGCTCGCCACCAGAAATCCACATCACATCATCGCCCCAACGTCCAATGATTGATGCCGGTCTAATCAATCTGAGGTACTGCATATCATATTACTATTCCCTACAGTTTCAAGTACAGCTTCGTGCTTTGAGGAAGAAACAATTTGATAAAAGTAGTTGCCAAAATACAATTCTAAAAGCTGAGAAGGATTTTCATGTTAAATATTTGTTTGCTTTGGTTGACATGAATCACTCAAGTAAAGGATTTAAGAAAGTCATAGTGTTTAAAGATTTATTCATATATACTGTGTATGTGATTGTTGCATCTCAAATAAAAAGGCTTTACAAATTTGAAATTATTGTACAACCATTTGGGATATACAATTACCTAAAACATCTTAAATGGTTAGGCAACATTATGCATCGAGAAGTGGTTGACATTGAAATCGACACAATCATAAGTGACTCTGCATCAAAGAATGTTACAAGAAAATTTGAAGATAATATGCATATGATATTTATATGAAGTGGCCGCGAAGAAGTGCCGACAAAGCGAAAGGAAAAGAGGCCAGGAGAGACAGGGAGTGAGACGGCACGGGCAAGGAAGAGAAGCTCGATGTGAAGCAGCCAGACAGGGGAATGAAGGCGGGCCCCGCCCGTCCCGGCAACAAGATCCCCTCGCCCGCACGCCCGCCCGCACTGCTCCACTCCACTCACACCACACCACTCCCCGATCGATCGGTCGAATCAAATCACACGCCCGCCCGCCCGCCCGCCGTTACCGCCCGCTTTCCCCTCCACGCCTAGCCTAGCTCGCCTCCCCTGCACCATCATTGCCGCGCCGCCTGCTGCTCTGCTCCGCCCGCCTCCGCTCGACTGAGCGCGCAGATCGATCGGCGATGGACACGAGGTGGGCGCGGGCGCCGGCGCGGCCCAGGGCGCCGAGGCGGCCGGCCGATCAGCCGTCCTTCTCCTCCACGCTGCTCGACGCGATATGCGACTCCATGGACGGCCCCGAGGCGAGAAGCGCGACCGCGGCGAGGTCGGCGTCGGCGGCAACAAGGGCGGCCGCTGCGGCCAAGAAGCAGGAGGAGGCCGCCCTGCATTACTACTACTACAAGCCGGCCTTGGCCGCCAGCCACAGGGCGCGCGGCGAGGCGCCGACGCAGGGCGCCGCGGCCGCGGACTGCTCCGGACGAGGCTACTTCTCCTCGTCCGAGGTGGAGTGCTCCCTCGGCCGCCTCAACCGCATCCGCACGTCCGGCGGCGCGGCGCCGAGGCAGAAGCAGCAGCAGCAGCAGCACCCCGCTCCAGAGAAGACGGCGAGGACGAAGAAGCCGGCGGCCGCCGCCCGCGGCTGCAGCAGGCCGGCATCCCCCGGCGCGCGGCTCGCCAGCCTGCTCAACTCCATCTTCGCCGGAAAGCGTCATTCGGCTCAGCGGACGGCCCCGGCGGACCAGGAGCCCGCGTGCTCCACAGCGCCGTCGTACGCGCGGTCCTGCCTGTCCAAGACGCCGCCGCCGTCTGCGGCGCGGGCGAGCCGGAGCCGGAGCACCCGGACCGTGAGGTTCCTGGACATTGACGGTGAGCTGGCCGTGGCCGCCGCGGCAGTGGGACGCTGCCGCCGAATTCCCGTGGTGGAGGTGGAGGAGGAGCTGCTCCGGCCGGTGGACGTCGAGGCGCACATCGACGGTGGCGAGAAGAGCAGCGACGCCAGCTCCGACCTGTTCGAGCTCGAGAATCTCGCGGCCACGGCTTCGGAGAGCGGGCGGTGGGATCGCGACGGGTCGTACGGGAATGAGCTGCCGGTGTACGGGACCACCGGAGTTGGCCTCCACAGTGGCATTGCCCATCCCCGCCCGTACGAGTATGGACCGTATGGTCTTGGTCGAAGTTGTAGAAAGGTTGTTTGATTTCGCATAACTAGAGGGTGCTCATCGTCAAATAGTCTAATTATTTCTTAGTATAGTTTTTGCTGTTAGTAATTTTCAAGATTGTGTTGTGGGTAGCTAATTAACCGATACACTTTGCACCTCTGTAACTCCATATTGCCTATAATTGTTACTTACTAGTTTTCGCAGTTAATTTTTGAGATTATCTAGCTCATCCTATTTACGGAGAAACAAAATGTGGAATGAAAAGTATTTTGAGGGTATGTTTTTTAGAACGAAGACGCCAGAGGATTTGGAGGGTATGTTGCTAGCATTCTTCTCTAAAAGCATCTCTAACTCAATCCCTCTCTAGCCGAACCCCCAAATTTTAACTCCTCAAACGTTCAAACATCAACTCCTCAAATTTAAAGAGTTTAAAAACCGTGTAGCTTACTGAACCCTTAGACTTAACTCAAATGAACTAGAACCTACATGAAAATATCTCTTCCTCTTCCTCTTATTCTTTTTCATCCTTCCACGTGGCCAACAATGAATTCTCATCAGTAGATGATGCTCATAAGCTAGTTAAGACCTATGATGGTGGCAAAGTTTTGATATAGGCTCACCGTGCACGATGTAAGCGTGCGACAAAATAGCCGAGAAAGTAGGCGAAATTCATCCTCCATAGGCCATGGTATGCACGCTTCTTCGTATTGATGGGTTCTTCCCCTTGTCTTCTCCTAGTGCCCCGATGGCGTTGTCTAGAATGCAAAGATTCATGAAAATCTGTGATGGTGGTTGGTGGCTATTTTTCTATGCATGATTTTTCCTGTACATGAGTTTTTCCTCCGTAGGTGCTCCTCCGCGTGTGGTGCAGCTTTGCTCGTAGTCGGGGACGATGGGGAGGAGCACCACCGTGGGTGGAAACGGCGAGAAAGATGAAAAAATGAAGAAAAAAAGTTCGTCGGAATCTCGCTAGAGGTCATCGGGGCTGCGAATCTAGGCGGGCGTGAGGGGTGATCGTCGGATGCATGAAATGTGAAGGAAGCGAACTCGGTGTTGACGCGTCCGAGCCAAGGGAGAGACAGACAAGGGAATTTTTTTTTACTTAGAGTTGTGTGTTGGAGAACGTTGCAGAAAATTAAAATTTTTCCTACGGTTTCACCAAGATCCATCTATGAGTTCATCTAAGCAACGAGTCATGGGAGAGAGTTTGCATCTACATACCACTTGTAGATCGCGTGCGGAAGCTTGCAAGGTGATGATGTAGTCGTACTCGGCGTGATTCAATCACCGATGACCAAGTCTTGAGCAGACAAGACCTCGCGTTCAACACACGTGACGCAGATGCAGTGGCGTCTCCTCCGTCTTGATCCAGCAAGGAGGAAGGAGAGGTTGAGGAAGACAGCTCCACCGGCAAAGACGACGGCGTGATGATGGTGGAGAAGCAAGATCTCGGCCGGCCGCCAAGCTCTTGCGGAGGAGGAGAGGTGTTGGGGAGGGAGGGCTGCGCCTTGGAGATGGGTGCAGCAGCCCCCTCCTCCCCCTTTATATAGGCCCCTGGGCGCTGCCCTGAGATCCAATCTCCAAGGGGGGCCAAGGGGTGGAGTGCCCCCAAGCCAAGTGGGCGCCCCACCCCTAGGGTTTCAACCCTAGGCGCAGGGGGGCCTGGGGGCGCACCAGCTCACTATGGGCTGGTTCCTCCCACTTCAGCCCATGGGGCCCTCCGGATAGGTGGCCCCACCGGTGGACCCGGGACCCTTCCGGTGGTCCCAGACATTACTGGGAGACCCCGAAACTTTCCTGATGGCCGAAATACCACTTCCTATATATTATTCTTTACCTCCGGACCATTCCGAAACTCCTCGTGACGTCCGGAATCTCATCTGGGACTCCGAACATTTGGTAGTCACATATTAGTCTTCCTAATAACCCTAGCGTCACCGAACCTTAAGTGTGTAGACCCTACGGGTTCGGGAGACACGCAGACATGACCGAGACGACTCTCGGGCAATAACCAACAGCGGGGTCTGGATACCCATGTTGGCTCCCACATGCTCCTCGATGATTTCATCGGTTGAACCACGATGTCGAGGATTGATCAAACCTCGTATGCAATTCCTTTATCAATCGATGCGTTACTTGCCCGAGACTCGATCGTCGGTATCCCAATACCTTGTTCGGTCTCGTTACTCGGCAAGTCACTTTACTTGTACCGTAATGCATGATCCGTGATTTAACACCTTGGTCACCTTGAGCTCATTATGATGATGCATTACCGAGTGGGCCCAGAGATACCTCTCCGTCATACGGAGTGACAAATCCCATCTCGATCCGTGTCAACCCAACAGATACTTTCGGAGATACCTGTAATGCACCTTTATAGTCACCCGATTCGTTGTGACGTTTGATACACCCAAGGCACTCCTACGGTAACCGGAGTTACACGATCTCATGGTCGAAGGAAGAGATACTTGACATTGGCAAAGCTTCTAGCAAACGAACTATCGATCTTTTATGCTATGCTTAGGATTGGGTCTTGTCCATCACATCATTCTCCTAATGATGTGATCTCGTTATCAACGACATCCAATGTCCATAGTCGAAACCATGACTATCTATTGATCACAACGGGCTAGTCAACTAGAGGCTCACTAGGGACATATTGGGGTCTAAGTGTTCACACGTGTATTACGATTTCCGGATAATACGCTTATAGCATGAACAAAAGACAATTATCATGAACATTGAAATATAATGATACTTTTATTATTGCCTCTAGGGCATATTTCCAACATCTCCCACTTGCACTAGAGTCACCAATCTAGTTACATTGTGATGAATCGAACACCCATAGAGTTACATTGTTGATCATGTTTTGCACGCGAGAGAGTTTAGTCAGCGGATCTGCGACATTCGAGATCCGTGTGCACTTTGCAAATCTCTATGTCTCCATCTTGAACATTTTCACGGATGGAGTTGAAACGACGCTTGATGTGCTGGTCTTCTTGTGAAACCTGGCTCCTTGGCAAGGGCAATAGCTCCAGTTGTCACAGAAGAGTTTGATCGCCCCGACGCATTGGGTATGACTCCTAGGTCGGTGATGAATTCCTTCACCCAAATCGCTTCATGCGCTGCCTCCGAGGCTGCCATGTACTCCGCTTCACACGTAGATCCCGCCACGACGCTCGCTTGCAGTGCACCGCTTCTTCGCTCCACCATTCAACATATACACGTATCCGGTTTGTGACTTAGAGTCATCGGATCTGAGTCGAAGCTAAGCGTCGGCGTAACCCTTCTGACGAGCTCTTCGTCTCCTCCATAAACGAAACATGTCCTTTGTCCTTTTAGGTACTTCAGATATTCTTGACCGCTGTCCAGTGTTCCTTGCGGGATTACTTTGGTATCTTGCAACCAAACTTACGGCAAGGTTTACATCGGTCAGTACATAGCATGGCATACATAATAGATCCTATGGCTGAAGCATAGGGATGACACTCATCTCTTCTTTATCTTTTGCCGTGGTCGGTGGTCGAGCCGAGCTCAATCTCACACCTTGTAACATAGGCAAGAACCCTTCTTGGACTGATCCATTTTGAACCTCTTCAAAATCTTATCAAGGTATGTGCTTTGTGAAAGACCTATGAGGCGTCTCGATCTATCTCTATAGATCTTGATGCCTAATATATAAGCAACTTCTCCAAGGTCCTTCATTGAAAAACACTTGTTCAAGTAGGCCTTAATGCTGTCGAAGTTTTGTATCATTTCCCATCAAGAGTATGTCATCTACATATAGTAGGAGAAATGCTCTGAGCTCCCACTCACTTTCTTGTAAACGCAGGCTTCTCCATAAGTCTGCATAAACCCAAACGCTTTGATCATCTCATCAAAGCGAATGTTCCAACTCCGAGATGCTTGCACCAGTCCATAAATGGATCGCTGGAGCTTGCATACTTTGTTAGCGTTCTGAGGATCGACAAAACCTTCCGATGCATCATATCTGCTCTTCCTTAAGATGTCCGTTAAGGAATGCCGTTTTGACGTCCATCTGCCATATCTCATAATCATAGTATGCGGCAATTGCTAACATGATTCGGACGGACTTTAGCTTCGCTACGGGAGAGAATGTCTCGTCGTAGTCAATCCCTTGAACTTGTCGATAACCCTTAGCGACAAGTCGAGCTTTATAGATGGTAACATTACCATCCGCGTCCGTCTTCTTCTTAAAATCCATTTGTTTTCTATCGCTCGCCGATCATCAGGCAAGTCTGTCAAAGTCCATACTTTGTTTTCATACATGGATTCTATCTCGGATTTCATGGCTTCAAGCCATTTGTTGGAATCCGGGCCCGCCATCGCTTTTTCATAGTTCGAAGGTTCACCGTTGTCTAACAACATGATTTCCAGGACAGGGTTGCCGTACCACTCTGGTGCGGAACATGTCCTTGTGGACCTACGAAGTTCAGTAGTAACTTGATCCGAAGTACCTTGATCATCATCATTGTTTTCCTCTTCTGCTGGTGTGGGCATCACAGGAACGGTTTCCTGCACTGCACCACTTTCCCGTTCGAGAGGTAGTACTTCATCGAGTTCTACTTTCCTCCCACTTACTTCTTTCGAGAGAAACTCTTTTTCCAGAAAGCATCCGTTCTTGGCAACAAAGATCTTGCCTTCGGATCTTAAGTAGAAGGTATACCCGACAGTTTCCTTAGGGTATCCTATGAATACGCATTTTTCCGACTTGGGTTCGAGCTTTTCAGGTTGAAGTTTCTTGACATAAGCATCGCATCCCCAAACTTTAAGAAACGACAGCTTAGGTTTCTTCCCAAACCATGATTCATACGGTGTCGTCTCAACGGATTTAGACGGTGCCCTATTTAAAGTGAATGTAGCTGTCTCTAGAGCGTATCCCCAAAATGATAGCGTAAATCGGTAAGAGACATCATAGACCGCACCATATCCAATAGAGTGCGATTCGACGTTCGGACACACCGTTTATTTGAGGTGTTCGGTAGGCGTGAGTTGTGAAACGATTCCACATTTCCTTAAGTGTGTACCAAATTCGTGACTTAAGTATTCTCCTCCACGATCGATCGTAGGAACTTTATCTTTCGGTCACGTTGATTCTCCACCTCACTCTGAAATTCCTTGAACTTTTCAAAGGTCTCGGACTTGTGTTTCATTAAGTAGACATACCCATATCTACTCAAGTCATCGGTGAGAGTGAGAACATAACGATATCCTCCATGAGCCTCAACGCTCATTGGACCGCACACATCGGTATGTATGATTTCCAACAAGTTGGTTGCTCGCTCCATTGTTCCGGAGAACGGAGTCTTGGTCATTTTGCCTAAGAGGCATGGTTAGCATGTGTCAAACGATTCATAATCAAGAGACTCTAAAGTCCATCAAGATGGAGCTTCTTCATGCGCTTGATACCAATGTGACCAAGGCGGCGATGCCACAAGTATGTGGGACTATCGTTATCAACTTTACATCTTTTGGCATCCACACTATGAACATGTGTAACATTACGCTCGAGATTCATTAAGAATAAACCATTGACCATCGGAGCATGACCATAAAACATATCTCTCATATAAATCGAACAACCATTATTCTCAGACTTAAATGAGTAGCCATCTCGTATTAAACGAGATCCAGATACAATGTTCATGCTCAAACTTGGCACTAAATAACAATTATTGAGGTTCAAAACTAATCCCGTAGGTAAATGTAGAGGCAGCGTGCCGACGGCGATCACATCGACTCTGGAACCATTCCCGACGCGCATCGTCACCTCGTCCTTCGCTAGTCTCCGTTTATTCCGCAGCTCCTGCTGTGAGTTACAAATGTGAGCAACGACACGGTATCAAATACCGGGAGTTACTACGAGTCTTGGTAAGGTACACATCAATTACATGTATATCAAATATACCTTTGGTGTTGCGGCCTTCTTATCCGCTAAGTATTTGGGGCGGTTTAAGCTTCGAAAGACCCTTCCCTTGCAATAAAAGCACTCGGTCTCACGCTTGGGTCCATTCTTTGACTTCTTCCGGCAAGAATCGTACGGGCGCGGCAACATCTTTGCCATCCTTCTTGAAGTTCTTCTTACCCTTGCCCTTCTTGAACTTAGTTGTCTTATTGACCATCAACACTTGATGTTCTTTCTTGATTTCAGCCTCTCTCGACTTCAAGATCGAGAACACTTCAGAATGGTCTTTACCATCCCCGCATGTTGTAGTTCATCACAAAGCTCTTGTAGCTTGGTGGGAGCGATCGGAGGATTCTGTCAATGACCGCCTCATCCGGGAGGTTAACGTTCAATTTGGGTCATACGGTTGTGCAACCCGACATCTTCGTGGATGTGCTCACCGACATAACTGTTTTCTTCCATCTTACAACTATAGAACTTGTCGGAGACATCATATCTCTCGACCGGCATGAGCTTGGAAAACTAGTTTCAGCTCTTGAACATCTCATATGCTCCGTGATGCTCAAAACGTTTTGGAGCCCGGTTCTAAGTCGTAAAGCATGCCGCACCGAACGAGGGAGTAATCATCAAGACGAGCTTGCCAAGCGTTCATAACGTCTTGGTTCTGCGACGGAGCGTCACCTAGCGGTCCTTCTAGGACATATTGCTTCCTGGCAGCTATGAGGATGATCCTCAGGTTCCGGACCTAGTCCGTATAGTTGCTGCCATCATCTTTCAGCTTGGTTTTCTCTAGGAACGCGTTGAAGTTCATGTTGACATTAGCGTTGGCCATTGATCGACAAGACATATTTGCAAAGGTTTTAGACTAAGTTCATGATAATAAAGTTCTAATCAAATTATGAACTCCCACTTAGATTAGACATCCCTCTAGTCATCTAAGTGTTACACGATCCGAGTCGACTAGCCCGTGTCCGATCATCACGTGAGACGGACTAGTCATCGTCGGTGAACATCTTCATGTTGATCGTATCTTCCATACGACTCGTGTTCGACCTTTCGGTCTCCGTGTTACGAGGCCATGTCTACACATGCTAGGCTCGTCAAGTTAACCCTAAGTGTTTTCGCTGTGTAAAACTGTCTTACACCCGTTGTATGTGAACGTAAGAATCCATCACACCGATCATCACGTGGTGCTTAGAAGCGACGAACTGTAGCAACGGTGCACGCTTAGGGAGAACACTTCTTGAAATTTTGTAAGGGATCATCTTATTTACTACCGTCGTCCTAAGTAAACAAGATGCATAAACATAATAAACATCACATGCAATTATATAGTTGTGACATGATATGGCCAATATCATAAAGCTCCATTGATCTCCATCTTCGGGGCTCCATGATCATCTTGTCACCGGCTTGACACCATGATCTCCATCATCGTGTCTTCATGAAGTTGTCACGCCAACGACTACTTCTACTTCTATGACTAACGTTTAGCAATAAAGTAAAGTAGTTTACATGGCGTTCTTCAATGACACGCAGGTCATACAAAAATAAAGACAACTCCTATGGCTCCTGCCGGTTGTCATACTCATCGACATGCAAGTCGTGAATCCTATTACAAGAACATGATCTCATACATCACAATTCATCATTCATCACAACTTCTGGCCATATCAATTCACATGATCAATCGCTGCAAAAACAAGTTAGACGTCCTCTAATTGTTGTTGCATCTTTTACGTGGCTGCGATTGGGTTCTAGCAAGAACGTTTTCTTACCTACGAATCACCACAACGTGATTTTGTCAACTTCTATTTACCCTTCATAAGGGCCCTGTTCATCGAATCCGCTCCAACTAAAGTGGGAGAGACAGACACCCGCCAGCCACCTTATGCAACTAGTGCATGTCAATCGGTGGAACCGGTCTCACGTAAGCGTACGTGTAAGGTTGGTCCGGGCCGCTTCATCCCACAATACCGTTGAGCAAGAAAAGACTAGTAGAGGCAAGTAAGTTGACAAGATCTACGCCCACAACAAATTGTGTTCTACTCGTGCATTAGAGAACTACGCATAGACCTAGCTCATGATGCCACTGTTGGAGAACGTTGCAGAAAATTAAAATTTTTCGTACGGTTTCACCAAGATCCATCTATGAGTTCATCTAAGCAACGAGTCATGGGAGAGAGTTTGCATCTACATACCACTTGTAGATCGCGTGCGAAGCTTGCAAGGTGATGATGTAGTCGTACTCGGCGTGATTCAATCACCGATGACCAAGTCTTGAGCGGACAGCACCTCCGCGTTCAACACACGTGCAGATGCAGTGGCGTCTCCTCCGTCTTGATCCATCAAGGAGGAAGGAGAGGTTGAGGAAGACAGCTCCACCGGCAAAGACGACGGCGTGATGATGGTGGAGAAGCGATCTCAAGCGTGGCTTCGCCAAACTCTTGCGGAGGAGGAGAGTGTTGGGGAGGGAGGGCTGCGCCTTGAGATGGGTACAGCAGCCCCCCCTCCCTTTATATAGGCCCCTGGGCGCCCCCCGGAGATCCAATCTCCAAGGGGGGCGGCTAAGGGGTGGAGTGCCCCCAAGCCAAGTGGGCGCCCCACCCCTAGGGTTTCAACCCTAGGCGCGGGTGGGCCTGAGGCGCACCAGCCCACTATGGGCTGGTTCCTCCCACTTCAGCCCATGGGGCCCTCCGGATAGGTGGCCCCACCGGTGGACCCGGGACCCTTCCGGTGGTCCCAGTACATTACTGGAGACCCGAAACTTTCCCGATGGCGAAATACCACTTCCTATATATTATTCTTTACCTCCGGACCATTCCAAACTCCTCGTGACGTCCGGGATCTCATCCGGACTCAACATTCGGTAGTCACATACTAGTCTTCCTAATAACCTAAGCGTCACCGAACCTTAAGTGTGTAGACCCTACGGGTTCGGAGACACGCAGACATGACCGAGACGACTCTCGGGCAATAACCAACAGCGGGTCCGGATACCCATGTTGGCTCCCACATGATCCTCGATGATTTCATCGGTTGAACCACGATGTCGAGGATTGATCAAACCACGATGCAATTCCCTTTATCAATCGATGCGTTACTTGCCCGAGACTCGATCGTCGGTATCCCAATACCTTGTTCGGTCTCGTTAACGGCAAGTCACTTTACTCGCATCAGAATGCATGATCCGTGACCAACACCTTGGTCACCTTGAGCTCATTATGATGATGCATTACCGAGTGGGCCCAGAGATACCTCTCCGTCATACGGAGTGACAAATCCCGCTCGATCCGTGTCAACCCAACAGATACTTTCGGAGATACCGTAATGCACCTTTATAGTCACCCGATTCGTTGTGACGTTTGATACACCCAAGGCACTCCTACGGTAACCGGGAGTTACACGATCTCATGGTCGAAGGAAGAGATACTTGACATTGGCAAAGCTTCTAGCAAACGAACTATACGATCTTTTATGCTATGCTTAGGATTGGGTCTTGTCCATCACATCATTCTCCTAATGATGTGATCCCGTTATCAACGACATCCAATGTCCATAGTCAGGAAACCATGACTATCTATTGATCACAACGGGCTAGCCAACTAGAGGCTCACTAGGGACATATTGGGGTCTAAGTGTTCACACGTGTATTACGATTTCCGGATAATACAGGTATAGCATGAACAAAAGACAATTATCATGAACATTGAAATATAATAATACTTTTATTATTGCCTCTAGGGCATATTTCCAACATTGTGCTCGTTTACTCTATTTTGAATGGTGATCGACACTTCTCCTCCTAATTTTGAGGAGTTAAATATTTTGAGGGTTCTTTTAGTCAAAAGAGAATCTTCTAAGTAGGTAAATCTTTTTACATGTATGGTTAGAGCTTCCCTAAGGCCAGTAAACTCTTGGACCATTGCTAAGCAGTCATTGTAAGACCTTTTGCCGATTTGCTAAATCACAGTCGATACCAAGGACAGTCTTCCCTGAGGTGGAGACAAATAGGAGTTTATGTATTTTGCATAGCTTTAAAGATTCTCAATATATTGAGTCCTAGAGGCTTCCAATTACCTATGAATTAGAGTGACTTATATAGCTGAGCCCAACTATAGCTGAGCCCAACTATGTAACTGAAGAGTTATAAATAGCTTGAGGTTAGGTTGTCACAAAATCATTACTTTTGTTTTCTACCCATAAGCTCCACTACCGAGGTAGGGTCGCGATAGATATCACGGAATAGCAAATTGGCTCATTTTAGCAGTGAAACTAACTGGTGGAGTCTATATTGTTGGGGCTGACTTGGCAAAAGAAAAATGGCACGTAAACAAACTAACTTCATCCAATCTGTCACCCGATACGTTTATGATGTCATGAACCATGGTGCCCGCGCATAGTCATTAGTCATTGACTATGAAGACGTGCTGCCACCATCATGTAGGTGTAGTTAGTTACCGACATGAATTGGGAAAATTGGGCTCACTCTAATTGTGCGTTGTAGACAATGTCGAAGTCCTCGAAGATGCATACTCGTCGGCAAATTTTCTCTTTCACAGAGACTACAAATAGCGTGATTTGCGAACATGTTTGTACGCAATTTCCTAGTATGACTCCTTAGAATGACTTGCCCCTGGTTCTATTTTGGAGTGAGAGACCTGCATCTGGTCCAAGGTTTTCATCGTGATCATACGCAAGGAGCTCCCTATCATTCAAGAGGGCGGGTGAACTCATGTGCTTACGAAGACCGAAAACATGAAAAGTTGTAGCCTTGCGTGCAGTCTTCTTCGTTGCAGGCGATGGGCATATTGGCCCATCTCATCTTACCTACAGGACTGCAGGCCGCCAAGACTTCTCTTGCGACCTTTTTGGCCTCTATGTGTGACTGTTAGCGGTAGTAGCACGTGTTACCCCCTGGTGCAAAGGTTTGTAGGTAGTGAGTGTCCTGCTTATCTATGCTAGGCCATTCATTCTCGAGTAAAACAAACATATCTGATTTAGGCACCAATATATTCTCGCGAAGAATAGTGGCAATTCCTGGCAACGAAAGTATCTGATAATTAAGTTGTTGTGTGTGAGCTCTAGTAATTGGTCCTTGTATCTTTGTAACTTGAGCTAGTCTAGGGTTGTGGGTTAATTTGTAGTAGGGATGGCCTTATCAATTGCAGTTGGTAACAATATGTTTAGTGGCACTAGAACTTTCTCTTGTCGATAACGGAGGATGGTTCATTATTAAATTTGGGAATCGCACCAGTGATGAAGCAGGGAACTCTGGT
This sequence comes from Aegilops speltoides, assembly GCA_021437245.1. NCBI lineage: Eukaryota > Viridiplantae > Streptophyta > Magnoliopsida > Poales > Poaceae > Aegilops > Aegilops speltoides. Next base: position 73,786,719 of record CM038141.1, read on the forward strand.
GGTCGCTTCTCGGCTCCAAGCACCATTGTGATGCTCTGCTCATCAAAATGCTAAAGGGAGCGGGCATGCGTCCCGGCGTAGCGCATTGATGGCAACAATGTCAATGGTGTTGATAGATCCTCTTCTCAATCTCAGCTCCAGTGGGCTCTGTGTAAAGTAAACCTTTGGGCTTATTCCACTCCATCCAACACTTGGGATCGAGGCACCGTCCTTCCAAACAGGGTTTCATGGAAGCACTAGGGCAGGGTGAGCTGTAGATGTTGACACAATCAATATACGGGTGGTGGTTGTCTCAATTGAGGAGGAGGGAGCACCCTGGGGGTGGCGGAAGAGGGCAAGGCGGTGTCTGAGATGGGCGTCAACCTGGTCGGGTGCGGCCACAGAGGGACCAGAACAAGTCGAGATTCGTGGGCACACTCAATAGAATGAATTTGATGCTGCTCACACCCGAGGATAGGCCTGGGTTGGGTTCAATGTAGCTGCGACGACGTTGTCGCAGTCAATGCCACTTAACTACTCTAATGGTGAATAGTGACGTGAGGGGAGGGATCCAAGAAATCAGGTGAGGTAAACAGGGAGAGATGAGTTTCATGGTGAGGTGGTGTAGGATGATTCGTTGGGCGCAAGGAGTTAGTTCCGTGACGGTCAACGTGCTTTCTTCATGCGATGACCACACAAGTTGCACATAGCTGCCAATTTGCATATGGTGCTCCTCAAAGAATTAATGGATGAAGTAATGTAACAAGAGTGCTTTAATATGGGTCCTAAAGAATGTAGGGGGTTGGGAGCAAAATAACAACACACAAACCAGCTTAGCAACAAAATGCAGTTCTATGGTGTTTCATAGAAATAGACAACATCTATACCACTACCTTTGAGCAATTCATTATCTAACTACCTTTGAGCAAAAGAACAACACACAAACAAGCTTACCATAATCTAACTACCATTATCGGAGCAGTTTCTTCCAATGACTTGTAGATTTGGCATTGCTACTTTGGCATTCCCAGCTCTCATAGTGACATCAATGTCTTAGAGAGATTTCCACTTTTTGCTAGGCTAGCAAGTAATGATGCTCCTGCATGCAACTTCAAGGTCAATGGCCTTGGTTATGAGATGGACTACTATCTAGCTAATGACATCTATCATTTATAGTCAACATTTGTCGAAACAACTACAAATCCTCAAGGTAAGAAGAGATCCCACATTGCCAAGACTTAAGAAGCAGCGAGGAAGGATACTGAAAGAACATTTGGAGCATTGTAAGCTCGATTTGTAGTTGCTCAGGGTGTTGCTTGATTCTAGGACAAGAAGACCTTGGAAAAAGATGATTCTGGGACAACTTGTGTGATACTGCACAACATGACCAACGAGTATGAGAGGGGTGGCTTGGTGGACCATAACTATGTTGGCTCAACTGCCAAACCTCATAGGAACCACGACTGATTTCAAGCTTTTATTGAGGTGTGAGGAGATTTGAAGACGACAAATCACATGGGCAGCTCCGCGAGGATCTCGTCGCGCATCAGTGGTAGCTACATGAGCGACAATGTGTCTAAATTTATTTATTCATGGTTGATTTGATTTATTTGGACCAAATTCTTTGTGTAGATTCGGATTTGTTGATTTCAAATGTTGTTGAATTGTTTGATGTCGAAATATCAAAACTTTGAATCATATAGTATGTCCCAAAGTGCAGTTGGAATAAATTATAGACTCACACACAGAGAGGAAACAGAGGTGAACACAATTATCAATGCTGATGTTTTAGAAAATCAGTCTTTCCACACATGCTTTACAAACTCCATTTTTCTTTGACAAAAGAAGCAAGACGTAAACCACCTTTAAAGGCCCCTTTGTAGGGAATCTGTTAGAGCTGCATGCTCTAATTAATTGAGCATGCACATGCTCTAACTATGATTCGCCCATGTGCCCGCTGTACGTAATCGGTTAGGCTCAAACTTTTTGGTGGATCGATCGAGCTTGGTCGGAACATGACAGACGTAAGACCCAAGAAAGAAAGAGCGTTGAGTGTTTCTGTTTAGATTAGATTAGAAGAAGTTGTCAAGAACATTTCGAGTACGCCTTTGATAGCTCATCAGCTCGTGAATCCCTAAAGAGTTACATGGATGGGGGGGCACACGCTTTGTCTGCCGCTAGCTGCGCGAGAAATCATCATCACGTAGGAGAGCCATGGACGGAGGTGGCGACACGGCGACGACGTGCGGGTGAAGGTAAAATGATCCCGGCAGCGTTCGGTGAAAACCACTCGATGTTCTTCACGCCTGGGAGCCTGGGAGTTGGGCACTGCCGTCGTCGACGAGCTTGCTGCAGACGCGCCGGCGAGGCGGCCGGTCTCGGCGAGCAGGAAAGAGGAAAGGAGCCGCGGCCAAAGAAAGAAAGAGAAGGGCGAAAGGGCTTTTCCCTTCCTTTGAGGCGGGGGCAGTCAAAGCATCCATCGATCCTTACGGCCACCTGATCGATCGATCCGTCGAGGAAAGGGAAGGAAAGGGAAAGGGAAAGGGAAGGGAAGGAGCCACGGCGCGGGCGGCGATCCCGAGGCTGGGCAGGGCTGGGCAGGCTGAGAAGAGGAAGGAGAAGCAGGAGGAATATTTGGGGGCTCGCCCCGCTGCGTCGCGGGCGCCTGCTTTGCTTTCGCAACGTCCTGTACTAGTACTACGCGCCGCCAAAAAGCAGGCCGGCAAAGCGAAAGCGGCGTCGCTCGCTCGCGCGCGCGCGCGGGAGTGCGTGCCGGATTGGTTCTTGGATCGGCCGCCACGCTCGGACACGGGCGCGGCGCGATCGTGGTCCAGCCACAGGCGGCTTTGTTGCTTTTGTGTTGTGCGGGAGGTGCGTGCACCCGGACAGAACGTCATGTGTGAAAATTCAAATTTACCGTGGAAACCGGTGAGAACCCATATACAGTAGTATGTGGGAACTATGTTTTGAAGAGATGGTTTGTATAGACGCCTAAATTCGATGTTCAAACACAAATTCATTTATGAGTTATGAAAACCACAAATCCAGCAATAAACAGTGCCGAACAGTGAATGACACTCTTCATTATTGAAATTGTTTTTTATACTCCCTGCACCTCTAAATGTATAATGCTATTATTTTTTTCTTTTTTTTTTACCTTGTCCGATACTGTAACGCGTATGAGGAAACCGATGCATTAGGAGCCTACGCACGTGGTCACAAAAACTTCATGAGCCCATGCGTCATCCCTAAACAAACCTCTCTTAACGTCTGCTTGGCATGCGAGCCTGAAGTGTTATGTGCCATATTTCGGCAAGGAGGGAGTACATCCTAAATGAATTTCTATTTAAACATGGAATTTCAAATGACAATAGAACACCACCCTCTTAAGATATTGTAACTTAAGAAATTTAAAATCTTGTAAACATGATTTTCATCAGATATTCGCTCGGCGTAGCCGGTTAGCTTCCAGCCTCATGATTTAGGTAAGGCGCGTATACTTTTTTTTTGACTCAAAACAGGTGTACGAAAATATTAGGTCCATATGGAAGAAACTTGTTTGGTTGAGCGGTATTGGGCTTGTAAAAGTTAGACGTTTTAACAATTACACCACTAAAATATAATCGGGTAAGGATCCCTAACTTGTTACTTCAACGACCGGGCTCCTCCCAAACTGCTCGCGAGCAAGTTGAAAGGATGGCACGGTGCCCTCCGGCAAGAGAGATGCTGTGTCCGCTTGTCATGTCTCCATTGCACTCTTTCCTAGCTTTTTTCAGCGGCATGTTCATACATTCATACAAATTGATCTTCTGCGCAATGACCATGCTTTGACTTCAATATATATTTGATGTTTGGATGCTCGAAGTTTGTGTTCTTGTTTCAACAAAGGAAAAGTGGTACGTATGACATGTAGAGAAGAGTTGCTCGTGTTAAAGCAATATATTCTGTTTGACTTATCTAGGTATGTCTTGTCTTGCACATACTTGGCTCAGTGAATGGTTGTTTGATTGGCATGGTCCTTTGGATAGAAATTATCTTATTTGTTGGACGATGCTTTTCCATGAGTTTATATCTCTATGTATGAAATTAATAAGTAAGCCTTCCCACGATCCCTATTTGTATCGGTGTGTCCCACTACGGAGAACCTTGTGTATCTTTTAACTATTTACTTCAAGACGAGAACCCACTATCCTTTATTAATACTAAGAAGGGAAAGAAATTGTACAAAGTAATTATGTATGTAAGGGGAAGGGGGACTTAATTTATGTATATAGTATATACATGAAAGTACCTACATATGGTAAAGAAGAAATCCAGGATAAAAGCATATCCTTGTATTTACACCTAATTCTCCGGGAGAGAAGAGTCATGTCATGGGTAAAATTGCAGCGCCAAGCCCCAAAAGAAGGTAGTCCATTCCTAAAGATTTTGCCATTCCTCAACAGTCCCTCGAAAAGCTTACAATTTTAGGTTTAAAAAGGCCAAAATTTGCTATAAGAACGGGGCTGGATCAGCTTTAAGGGATGGCTTTGAGGGTCGGCCTTGTTCCATGGCGGGCCACAAGTCGACATGGCCCTTTTATTCACGTGTTGTGTTGGGCCAAAAATCCATGACCGTGAACCGGCCTTAAAAGCATGCCTTGTATGGTAGGGCTTGGGCCTTGCCAAACATGGCCATATGGGTCGGCATAGCTCGAGACGCCTATAAAATGGCTGGCATGGCACGGTGCATATCAGCCCTTTTATAAGAGGGTCATGCCATGTCGGCCTAAAGGCCTCAACTCGAGGAGCAACCTGCCACCGGAGCTAAAAGGGCCGATCCGACAGGACTGCACACCGACCTGCATTAAAAGGCCACACAACCTTAAAAAGGTCAAAACAACCCTAAAACTTTAAAGTTTTAGGTTAAAAAGGCCAAAACATGTCTAAACGGCGCAAAAGGTGAAACACTACAAAAAGGCTTGTGTCGGACCGGCCAGAGCTCCTATTTGGCACATCCATTTCGTTTTCTTGCTCTTTTTTGCTTCTTTAAAATAATACAGGATATAAAAAAGTTCAAATTTCAAAAAATGTAAATTTTGGAAAAAACTTCAAGAAATCATAAAATGTTCGTGGATTCAAAAAACCAGACTAAATTTTGAAACAAATGTTCGTGTATTAAAAATTGCTTAATGCTCAAAAATTCAAAAAATGTTCATGATTTTTTTTCTAATTTTCGAAAAAATTAAAAATGATTGAGAATCGCAAATAAAAGTTCATCAATTCAAAATATGCTCGCTGATTCAAAAAAGCTTCATTAATTTTAAACAAATGTTCATGCATTACAAGAAAATGTTTGTCAAATAAAAAGTGTTTATGAATTTTAAAAATTTACTGTAAAATTTAGAAAATGTTCTCTGATTCCTTTTTCTTACAAATTTTAAAAAATGCGCAAACTTTAAAATATTCACAAACTCAAAAAGTGTTCACAAAGCTGTAAAAATGTTCATGAATTAGAATAATATTAACAATTTTCTAAAACAATGTTCACAGTATCAGAAGATATTCATGATGTCAATAAAAATCACGAATTTGAAAAACAAGTTCAGAAAAAGAAAAAAGGAAAATAGAAAAGGAAAGAAAAGTAAAATGAAAAAATTGGAAAGAAAAATTGACATAAAAAAAGCAGAAAAAAACCAAAAGAAAAGAAAGGAGAAAACCCCGGTTTGGGAAGGTTATAGAACCTTCCTATAACCGAAAAGGAACTGATGGGCTAATGGAATCGGGTGTTCCATCTAAAAAAAGCACACAACACGCGCCAGCAAGGACAAAAAGGAACGGAGCGGCCCAATATTGACATGATGGCGAGAAGCTTAAGGCAAGGTGAGCATGTATCTCGCAAAGGCTATATCTCGCTTATGGCAAGTCTTCATTTGGTCTGGACTGAAGCTTTAAAGTTGCAGCCCTGCCCATTCACGGTAAAAGAAATACAATAGATCAGTAAAAGAAATACAATAGATAAAAGAGGGTCGCGTGGAATTTGATATCGTGATCTCCTAGGTGCAGCTTTGCATTGCTAGCCACTGGGCCAAAATCCGGTTTATGTTTCACTATTAGGACACGACCTTGTTAAACCAATTGAGTTGGGTTTTCACTTGTTTTCTTCCTTTTTTGTTTACGTGTTTTCATGTTTTTAACCAGTTTTCTTAGGTTCTTTTATCTGTTTTTATAGTTTTTTGTTATTTTCTATGTTTTTATTTGTTTCTTTTTCTTTTTCAGTAACTTTTTTCTTTTCTTCCTTTCCATTGGGTTTGTTAGTTTTTTCTCGTTTTTTATTGGTTTTCCTTTTCTTTCTCTCGGGTTTTCATTGTTTTCCTGCACACATTTCCGTTATATATTTAATACATGTTTAATATTTTTTCAAGTACAAGATTAACATTTATTGAATAGATGGTCAACATTTTTTCAGTACACATTTAACATATTCCAAATGCTTGATTAAAAATTTTCAAATACAAGATTAACAGTTTTAAAACACCATCAACATTTTTCCAATAAACACTTTTTTAATGCTCGATTAACATTTTTCAAAAATTTGATGAACATTGTTTAAATACATGATCATCATTTTTATATCCATATGCTACATTGTTTTTCAAATCCTTGATTATATTTTCAAATACAAGTTTGACAATTTATCAATAGGTGGTACAACATTTTGTCTATACACATTTAACATTTTTTTTATTTTTTTTATTAACATTATTTTCAAAAACAAGTTTAACATTTTTGGAATACATGGTCAACATTTTTTATACACATTCAAAATTTTTCAAATGGTTGATTAACACTTTTCAAATACTAGTTTAACATTTTTCTTTGAATACATGGTCAACATTTTCATATTTAACATTTTTTTAAATGCTTTATTAACATTTCTAAATTCTTGATTAACAGTTTTTTTTTAAAAATAAAATTCTTGGATGAACATTTTTTAAATACATGATCAGATGCCGCAAACAATGAGGAAGGGAATGCTGTCAAAAAAAGAGAGAGGAGGGGAACACTCCAGCTGGGCTACAGGCCTACAGCCACTCGGTCCACTCCACTAGCAGGCGACACTCGGCCGCTCATTGACAGAAACCACACGCCTACACCGAACCGCTCCAACACGCGAGCCATGCGCCCATGCCGGACGCCTCTCCTCGACTCCACCTCGCGGCTGTCCGTGCTCCTCCTCGACCACCTCCACCGCAATCGCCCCTCCCCTCCGCCCTCACCCTCGCCGCCGTCAGCCTTCTGGTCTCCCATCGCCGCATTCGCCGCTGCCACGAAGCGCGCCCGAGCCGGGACGCTCAACCCTGAGGACGCACACCACCTGTTCGACGAATTGCTACGCCAGTCCATCCCGGTCCCCAACCGCTTCCTGAACAGCTTCCTTGCCGCCCTCGCCCGTGCCCCAGCCTCCGACGCCTGCGGAGATGGCCCCGCCCTCACCGTCGCCCTCTTCAACCGCCTGTGCCGAGAAGAAGCCGGCCCTTGTGTAGCGCCGCCCACTATCTATACCTACAACATTCTAATGGACAGCTGCTGCCGCGTGGGTCGCCCGGACCTTGGGCTTGCTGTCTTCGGCCGCCTACTCAAGTCGGGCTTCAAGGCAGACCAGATCACTGCCAGCAGCCTCCTCATGTGCCTCTGCGATGTAGGACGGACAAACGAGGCTGTGGACGTGCTGCTTCATAGGATCTCCGAGCTCGGCTGTGAGCCTAATGTCATCCCATACAACATAGTTCTTAAGAGCTTATGTGACAGTAGAAGGAGCCAGCAAGCTCTTGACCTGCTCCAGATGATGGCACAAAGAGGTTGCTGCTCCCCTAATGTGGTGTCATATAACACCGTCATTCATGGCTTATTTAAGGAAGGTGAAGTAAGCATGGCGTGCTCATTATTCTATGAAATGATGCGGCAAAGGGTTATGCCTAATGTGGTGACATATAGATCGATGATTGGTGCGTTGTGCAAGGTCGGGGCAACGGACAAGGCAAAGCTGGTCCTTGGTCATATGGTTGGTAATGGTTTTCGACCAGATATGTATACTTGGAACTCATTCATGGCATCTTTTTGCAAGCAGGGAAGAAGCAAGGAAGCTGCACAACTTTTTGATTACATGGTCGCCAAGGGCCACAAACCTGATGTTGTCATGTACTCTACTCTGCTTCATGGGTATGCTACTGAAGGATGCTTCACTGATATGATTAATCTCTTTAATTCAATGGAAGGCAACGGTATTGTAGCTAACAGCCGTGTTTTTAACATACTAATCGACGCATATGCTAAACGTGGAATGATGCATGAAGCTATGCTCATATTTACTGAAATGCGGGAACGAAGAGTGAGTCCTGATATATTCACCTATGGAATTATAATAGCTGCACTTTGCAGAATGGGCAGGCTATCTGATGCTATGGAGAAAATAAATGAAATGGTTGCTACAGGATTACAACCGAACGAGGCTGTTTACTATTCCCTAATTCAGGGTTTTTGTACACATGATGATTTGGTCAAAGCTAAGGAGTTGGTTTCTGAGATGATGACCAAAGGTATTCCTCGTCCTAACATTGTGTTCTTCAATTCGGTAATAGCCAGTCTGCAAAGAAGGAAGGGTTAAGGATGCACACGGTATCTTTGACTTGGCTATGAGCATTGGTGAGAGACCCGATTTAATTCACTGATTCACGGCTATAGCTTGGTTGGTGAGGTGGCGAAAGCATTTGGGCTACTTGATGACATGGAATCAGTTGGCATTGAGCCCGATGTTGTTACTTATACTACACTTCGTCATGGCTATTCTAGAAATAGAAGGTGACTGTTCAGAGAATTGATGCGTGTCAGAATTTAACCTACAACTGTCACATATGGCATCATACTGCATGGGTTGTTTCATGCTGGATATTTTAAGGATTAGTGGATGAAGCTGACAATATGTTTTCATCAATGGACAATACTAGTAGTTGTGCTCCTAGTTCTCATTTATTAAATGATATCTCATTATTTTATCGGAAAAAGGTGAGATAACCAAGGCTGGAAAATATGTCTAAAGATGATGGGAAGATTATCTCACTTGAAGCTTCAACTACTTTGCTGCTGCTGTATGTCTTTTCAAGAGAAGGCGAATGTTAGGAGCAAATAAAATTGTTTCCTGTAAAGTACTATCATATTTTTGGTAGAGTCAGCTACAGTTAATGCATTGTATATGAGCATAACTACTCAGAAGGTACAATTGAATTGTCGCTTGCCATCAGGCCCTTTTGCTGGGATAGGAAATGTGAATTTCTTGCTTGTAGAAAATCGGCCCGTCATTCCTTGGTTGATTTTAATTTTGTGTTGTTGTTACGTATGAATAGAGTTGCACAGTCATCGACGTTTGTTGACTTCTTATTCAACTGCAAACCATAAACACTATTATTCTTTCTTGAACTTTTTGTTTCCTTTGCAAATTAAGCACCACATTACAAGATATACAAATAATCAACCTGTGCAATATTGATGATCAAAAGATTTACTAAATGACTTTGCTAGGGTAAATGTAATGCAATTATCATTCCAATGCCATTTATATTGTGCACTCTATATGCTGCTTAACCAGTGAGTGTTTATTCTTTATTGTATAGTATTTTTTGTTTACTATGAATGCAAAAAATACTCATTATTGTTGTTTTCATGTGTTAGGATGAGCAGAAAAGATTTTCATCATATTTGCTCTCTGACTGGATGCATCTGAAAGGAAATAGTGGACGTAGGCCTGCACAGTTCCTTCCGATGTGTGAATACTCCTTCAACTAATGTACGTACCGTAGTTATTTCCATCTGCCCTATAGTATCTTTTATCTGAGTAGCACCATCATGAAAGGGTGTGATGCTCCAAGCCCTTATCTGAATTGTAGGTATATCACTTCCTGAATAGATGATGCGCCCTGATAAAAGATCTTATGTTCCTTGCTCATAAATTGGTGACCTATGGTTTGGGAGGAATGGAGGTCCACACTGATGCTGCCTCAGTTTGTTTTGGTTTGTACTCCCTCCGTTCTTAAATATAAGCATTTTTAAAGATTTCAATACGAACTACATACGGATGTATATAGACATATTTTAAAGTCTAGATTCACACATTTTGCTCCATATGTGGTCTATATTGGAATCTCTAAAAATACTTATATTTAGGAGCGGAGGGAGTACAATACTTGCAATTGAAACGTTGAACATTGTAGAAACATGTTAACATGTTATGAAGACTTGACCTGTGCAGACCTAAAATTGTTATACTAATATACTGTTTGTAAAACAGGAATAGAGCACAAATTGAACTGGCCAGTACATAGGTGATGATAGATCACTGATGATATATCGCTGATGGCAATGCAATGCACTTTATTGCTGGTCATACACTCCTTTTTTTTCATTTGTTGGTTTGAGATGATTTTGATATCATTTGGTTCAAATATGTATCAAATTGTGGAGCGGCTGCCATGTGGTTGGTCTATTTTACCTCATCTGTTGGAGCGGCTGCCCTATTTTATATCATTTGTTGGAGTTGGAGTTGGACGTTTTTGGTGATGTGTATTTTACTCACACCACAATTTTGGCGATGTAAAATACATCGTTTATTGAAGTCTTGGGGGCTTGGGGGCTGGCTTGCAGTGCGGGGTGCTGTTGGGGCTCGACTGAACTCTTGCTGGGGGCTGGCGGCGGTGACCTACGGGCCTTCCGGCAGGCGTGTGGAGGCGGGGATGTGGGCGTTGGGTGGAGCCCTTGGCTTCGGACGGTGGTGGTGGGGCGTGGCGCGAGTAGTCGATGTGGGGCGGGGTTGGCTTGGGCGTGGCTGCTTGGCGCCCGGAGTTGCCGGCTGCCATGAGCGACCCCCATCTGGATTTTTGATGCCTAGATTTGATGGGGAGGTGCCCACCTCTCCCAGGTGTGATGGCTGGTAGTGGGCCAGCGTCACGGAGTGCCCGCCAGTGTGGGAGTTTGACATGGTCCTCCAGCCCGGGGTTAGTTACTTCTCGCGAGTTCCTGCACTCGGTTGCCCTGGAGTCGGTTCATGGCTCTAGGCCGCCTCCGGTCACGCCAAGGCAGGAGCTTTGTGGGTTAGTTCACGGGCGTCTGCACATTATGGCGTCGGTGAAGGACCGTGGCAGTGATGGTCGGGATAACGTTAGCCGGCAGTCGGACCAGTGCTAAAGGTCGCGGATTTGGCGTCGTGTGAGCTAATGGCTTGATGATCACCATCGGTAGCCACCGAGTCGTATCCCCCTCGGCCCATCGGGATTGGAGGGGATTGCATGTGTGGGCGACAAGATGCATGATTGGCGTCGTGGTATGGATGCCGGGGCGGTGGCCCTAGAAGGTGGTCCGCATGGTTGGCTCTCCGGCGGGCACCATGACGGCGGTGGTGTCTATTTCTCTTGGCCATGTGGCCGACAAGAGGCATAGCGGCAGGTGGCTCGGACGCGCTCTTTGTCTCTAACAATGGCGGCACCCAGATCCGAATATGTAGTTCTGAACTCGTCGCGCTTCTCCCAAAGACCTCGTAGCGACACATGGGAGCTACCGGGCGAAAACCTTGCGCTTTGGCGCCTACGACAGTGACGCCCGCGGGTGCCACTCTCTTCTTGAAGACTTCGTTGTAGTGCTCCTCTCCGTGTCTATGTTATTGATGAAGACCTTTGTCCATTGTGGACTTGGCAGCGGCAACTGAAGGAAATATGCCCTAGAGGCAATAATAAAGTTATTATTTATTTCCTTATTTCATGATAAATGTCTATTATTCATGCTAGAATTGTATTAACCGGAAACATAATACATGTGTGAATATATAGACAAACAGAGTGTCACTAGTATGCCTCTACTTGACTAGCTTGTTAATCAAAGATGGTTATGTTTCCTAACCATGAACAAAGAGTTGTTATTTGATTAACGGGATCACATCATTAGTTGAATGATCTGATTGACATGACCCATTCCGTTAGCTTAGCACTTGATCGTTTAGTATGTTGCTATTGCTTTTATCCATGACTTATACATGTTCCTATAACTATGAGATTATGCAACTCCCGTTTGCCGGAGGAACATTTTGGGTACTACCAAACGTCACAACGTAACTGGGTGATTATAAAGGAGTACTACAGGTGTCTCCAAAGGCGGATGTTGGGTTGGCGTATTCGAGATTAGGATTTGTCACTCCGAATGTCGGAGAGGTATCTCTGGGCCCTCTCGGTAATGCACATCACTTAAGCCTTGCAAGCATTGCAACTAATGAGTTAGTTGTGAGATGATGTATTACTGAACGAGTAAAGAGACTTGCGATAACGAGATTGAACTAGGTATTGGATACCGACGATCGAATCTCGGCAAGTAACATACCGATGACAAAGGAACAACGTATGTTGTTATGCGGTCCGACCGATAAAGATCTTCGTAGAATATGTAGGAACCAATATGGGCATCCAGGTCCGCTATTGGTTATTGACCGGAGACGGTCTCGGTCATGTCTACATTGTTCTCGAACCGTAGGGTCCGCACGCTTAAGGTTTCGATGATGATATTATGAGTTTATGAGTTTTGATGTACCAAGGAGTTCGAGTCCCGATGAGATCGGGGACATGACCAGGAGTCTCGAAATGGTCGAGACGTAAAGATCGATATATTGGACGACTATATTCGGAGTTCGGAAAGGTTCAGTGATTCGGTATTTTTGAGTACCGGAGAGTTACGGGAATTCGTATTGGGCCTCATTGGGCCATACGGGAAAAGAGAGAAAGGGCCTAAAGGGTGGCCGCACCCTCCCTTTGGCTAGTCCGAATTGGACTAGGGAGGCGCCCTTCCTTCCTTCTCCTTCTCTCTTCCTTTCCTTCTCTCCTACTCCTACTATATGGAAGGGTTCCTAGTTGGACTAGGAAGGGGAATCCTACTCCCTGGGAGTAGGACTCCCTAGGCGCGCCATAGAGAGGCCGCCCTCCCTCCTCCACTCCTTTATATCGCAGGGGGGGCACCCCATAGACACACAAGTTGATCCTTGAGATCGTTCCTTAGCCGTGTCGGTGCCCCTCCACCATAATCCACCTCGGTCATATCGTAGCAAAGCTTAGGCGAAGCCTGCGTGATAGAACATCAAGATCGTCCACCACGCCGTCGGCCGACGGAACTCTCTCCCCGGAGCTTTGCTGGATCGGAGCCCGAGGAGCGTCACCGAGCTGTGCGTGTGTCAAGAACTTCGAGGCGCCGGAGTAACGGCGCCGGATCGGTTGGATCGCGAGGAGATCGTCGACTACTTCCTCTACGTTGTGATCGCTTCGCCCGGTCTACAAGGGTATGTAGACAACACTCCCTCTCGTTGCTATGCATCACCATGATCTTGCGTGTGCGTAGGAATTTTTGAAATTACTACGATCCCCAACAAAGGGCATCCGAGCCTAGGTTTTATGGTTTGATGTTATATGCACGAGTAGAACACAAGTGAGTTGTGGGCGATATAAGTCATACCGCTTACCAAAGATGTCATACTTTGGTTCGGCGGTATTGTTGGATGAAGCGGCCGGACCGACATTACGCGTCACGCTTACGCGAGACTGGTTTTACCGCCGTGCTTTGCACACACGTGACTAGCGGTGTCGGTTTCTCCAACTTTAGTTGAACCGAGTGTGGCTACGCCCGGTCCTTGCGAAGGTTAAAACAGCACCAACTTGACAAACTATCGTTGTGGTTTTGATGCGTAGGTGAGATTGGTTCTTGCTTAAGCCCGTAGCAGCCACGTAAAACTTGCAACAACAAAGTAGAGGACGTCTAACTTGTTTTTGCAGGGCATGTTGTGATGTGATATGGTCAAGACGTGATAAGATATAAGTTGTTGTATGAGATGATCATGTTTTTGTTGAAGTTATCGGCAACTGGCAGAAGCCCTATGGATGTCCCTTTGTTGCATAAGATGCAAGTGTCAAATAATTGCTTTACTTTATCGCTATACGATAGCAATAGTTGCAAGAGCAATAGTTGGTGAGACAACCATGTGATGACACATTGATATAGATCAAGATGATGAAGATCATGGTGTCGTGCGGTGACGATACTGAGATCATGACAAGACATTGGAGATGGAGATCAAAGGCGCCAAGATGATCATGGCCATATCATGTCACATATTTTGATTGCATATGATGTTTATCTGTTATACATCTTATTCTTGTTTTGATTGACGGTAGCATTTTAAGATGATCTCTCACAAAATTATCAAGAAGTGTTCTCCCTGAGTATGCACCGTTGCCAAAGTTCGTCGTGCCCAAACACCACGTGATGATCGGGTGTGATAAGCTCTACGTCCATCTACAAGGGGTGCAAGCCGCTTTTGCACACGCGAATACCCAGTTATACTTGACGAGCCTAGCATATGCGAGATATGGCCTCGGAACACGGAGACCGAAAGGTCGGCGTGAATCATATAGTAGATATGATCAACATAAGATGTTCACCATTGAAAACTACTCCATCTCACGTGATGATCGGTTATGGTTTAGTTGATTTGGATCACATGATCACTTAGATGACTAGAGAGATGTTTGTCTAAGTGGGAGTTCTTAAGTAATATGATTAATCGAACTTAAATTTATCATGAACTTAGTCCCGGTAGTATTTTGCAAATTATGTTGTAGATCAATAGCTCGCGTTGTTGCTTTCATATGTTTATTTTCATATGTTCCTAGAGAAAATTGTGTTGAAAAATGTTAGTAGCAATGATGCGGATTGGATCCGCGATCCGAGGTTTATCCTCAATGCCGCATGTAAGAATTATGTCCTTAATGCACCGCTAGGTGACGGACCTATTGCAGGAGCGTATGCGCACGTTATGAACGTTTTGCTAGCTCAATATGATGACTACTTGATAGTTTTGTGCACCATGCTTTATGGCTTAGAATCGGGACTTCAAAGATGTTTTGAACATCATGGACCATATGAGATGTTCCAGAATTGAAATTAATATTTCAAGCAAATACCCGAGTTGAGAGATATGAAGTCTCCAACAAGTTCTATAGCTAAAAGATGGAGGAGAATCGCTCAACTAGTGAGCATGTGCTCGATTGTCCGGGTACTACAATCGCTTGAATCAAGTGGGAGTTAATCTTCCGATAAGATAGTGATTGATGAATTTTCTAGTCACCATCACCAAGTTAGTAGAACTTCGTGATGAACTATAGTATGCAAGGGATGATGAAAATAATTCCCGTTTTTCATGATGATGAAATCGATGAAGGTAGAAATCAAGAAAGAACATCAAGTGTTGATGGTTAACAAGGCCACTAGTTTCAAGAAAAGGGCAAAGGGATAGAAGGAACTTCAAGAAGAACGGCAAGCAAGTTGTTTGCTCAAGTGAAGAATCCCAAGTCCGGACCTAAGCACGAGACTAAGTGCTTCTACTTGCAAAGGGACCGATTCTCGAAGCGTAACTACCCCAAGTATTTGGCGGATAAGAAGGATGGCAAAGTAAACAAAGGTATATTTGATATACATGTTATTGATGTGTACTTTACTAGTTTTAATAGCAACCCCTCGGTATTTGGTACTGGTTCGCCACTAAGAGTAGTAACTCAAACGGGAGTTGCGAATAAATGAAAACTAGTTAAGGGTGAAGTGACGATGTGTATTGAAAGTAGTTTTAAGATTGATATGATCATCATCGCACACTCACTATACTTTCGGGATTAGTGTTGAACCTAAATAAATGTTATTTGGTGTTTGCGTTGAGCATGAATATGATTTGATCATGTTTATTGCAATACGATTATTCATTTAAGTAAGAGAATAAACTGTTGTTCTGTTTACATGAATAAAACCTTATATGGTTACACACCCAATGAAAATGGTTCATTGGATCTCGATCGTAGTGATACACATATTCATAATATTGAAACCAAAAGATGCAAAGTTAATAATGATAGTGCAACTTATTTGTGGCACTGCCGTTTAGGTCATATTGGTGTAAAGCGCATGAAGAAACTCCATGCTTGATGGGATTTTGGAATCACTTGATTATGAATCACTTGATGCTTGCGAACCATGCCTCATGGGCAAGATGACTAAGACTCCGTTCTCCTAATAAATGGAGCGAAAGCAACCGACTTATTGGAAATAATACATACCGATGTATGCGATCCAATGAGTGTTAAGGCTCACGGCGGGTATCGTTATTTTCGACCTTCACAGATGATTTGAGCAGATATGGGTATATCTACTTGATGAAACATAAGTCTGAAATAGTTGAAAGGTTCAAAGAATTTCAGAGTGAAGTGGAAAAATCATCGTGACAAGAAAATAAGGTTTCTACGATCTGATCGCAGAGACAAATATTTGAGTTACGAGTTTGGTCTTCAATTAAAACAATGTGGAATAGTTTCACAAATTCATGCCACCTGGAACACCACATCATAATGGTGTGTCCGAACGTCATAACCGTACTTTATTGGATATAGTACAATATATGATGTTTCTGTTGGGGAACGTAGCAGAAATTCAAAAATTTTCCTACGTGTCACCAAGATCTATCTATGGAGAGACCAGCAACGAGTAGAAAGAGAGTGCATCTACATATCCTTGTAGATCGCTAAGCGGAAGCGTTCAAGAGAACGGGGTTGTAGGAGTCGTACTCGTCGTGATCCAAATCACCGGAGATCCTAGTGCCGAACGGACGGCACCTCCGCGTTCAACACACGTACAGCCCGGTGACGTCTCCCACGCCTTGATCCAGCAAGGGGAGAGGGAGAGGTTGAGGAAGACTCCATCCATGGCAGCACAACGGCGTGGTGGTGATGGAGGAGCGTAGTAGTCCAAAGAGGCTTCGCCAAGCACCGCGAGATATGAGGAGAAGGGAGAGGTATGGCTGCGCCAACAGGAGGAGGAACTCATGTGTTGGGCTGCCCCTATGCCTCACTATATATAGGGGGAGAGGGGGCTGCGCCCCCACCTAGGTTTCCACCCCTAGGGGGCGGCGGCCAGCCCCTAGATCCCATCTGGGTGGCGGCGGAGGGGAGAGAGGGAGGCGCACCTGTGGTGGGCCTTAGGGCCCATCTGCCTAGGGTTTGCCCCTTCCCCACTTCCCACGCCTTGGGCCTTGGTGGGGCGCCCAGCCCACCTAGGGGCTGGTCCCTCCCACACTTGGCCCACGCAGCCTTCTGGGGCAGGTGGCCCCACTTGGTGGACCCCCGGCACCCTCCGGTGGTCCCAGACGTTACCGATAAACCCCAAACTTTTCCGTGACCAAAACAGGACTTCCCATATATAAATCTTTACCTCCGGACCATTCCGGAACTCCTCGTGACGTCCCGGATCTCATCCGGACTCAACAACATTCGGTAACCACATACAAGCTTCCTTTATAACCCTAGCGTCATCGAACCTTAAGTGTGTAGACCCTACGGGTTCGGAGACATGTAGACATGACCGAGACGTTCTCCCATCAATAACCAACAGCGGATCTGGATACCCATGTTGGCTCCCACATGTTCCACGATGATCTCATCGGATGAACCACGATGTCAAGGACTCAATCGATCCCGTATACAATTCCCTTTGTCTAGCGGTATTTTACTTGCCCGAGATTCGATCGTCGGTATACCGATACCTTGTTCAATCTCGTTACCGGCAAGTCTCTTTACTCGTTCCGTAACACATCATCCCGTGATCAACCCCTTGGTCACATTGTGCACATTATGATGATGTCCTACCGAGTGGGCCCAGAGATACCTCTCCATTTACATGGAGTGACAAATCCCAGTCTCGATCCGTGTCAACCCAACAAACACTTTCGGAGATACCTGTAGTGCACCTTTATAGTCACCCAGTTACGTTGTGACGTTTGATACACCCAAAGCACTCCTACGGTATCCGGGAGTTACACGATCTCATGGTCTAAGGAAGAGATACTTGACATTGGAAAAGCTCTAGCAAACGAACTACACGATCTTTGTGCTATGCTTAGGATTTGGGTCTTGTCCATCACATCATTCTCCTAATGATGTGATCCCGTTATCAATGACATCCAATGTCCATAGCCAGGAAACCATGACTATCTGTTGATCTCAACGAGCTAGTCAACTAGAGGCTCACTAGGGACATATTGTGGTCTATGTATTCACACGTGTATTACGATTTTCGGATAATACAGTTATAGCATGAATAGAAGACAATTATCATGAACAAGGAAATATAATAATACTTTTATTATTGCCTCTAGGGCATATTTCCAACAGTCTCCCACTTGCACTAGAGTCAATAATCTAGTTCACATCGCCATGTGATTAACATTCACAGGTCACATCACCATGTGACCAACATCATCAAATGAGTTCTGGGGTTTGATCATGTTTTGCTTGTGAGAGAGGTTTTAGTCAACGGGTCTGAACCTTTCAGATCCGTGTGTGCTTTGCAAATCTCTAGGTCATATTGTAAACGCTGCTTCCACGCTCCACTTGGAGCTATTCCAAATGGTTGCTCCACTATACGCATCCGGTTTGCTACTCAGAGTCATTCGGATAGGTGTTAAAGCTTGCATCGACGTAACCCTTTACGCTGAACTCTTTATCACCTCCATAATCGAGAAACATGTCCTTATTTACTCCAAGGACAATTTTGACCGCTGTCCAATGATCCATTCCTGGATCATTCTTGTACCCCTTGACTGACTCATGGCAAGGCACACTTCTGGTGCGGTACACAGCATAGCATACTATAGAGCCTACGTCTGAAGTATAGGGGACGACCTTCGTCCTTTCTCTCTTTTCTGCCATGGTCGAGCTTTAAGTCTTGACTTCATACCTTACATCTTAGGCAAGAACTCCTTCTTTGAATGATCCATCTTGAACACCTTCAAGATCATGTCAAGGTACGTGCTCATTTGAAAGTACTATTGAGCATTTTCATCTATCTTATAGATCTTGATGCTCAATGTTCAAGTAGCTTAAACCAGGTTTTCTATTGAAAAACACTTTTCAAATAACCCTATATGCTTTCCAGAAATTCTACATCATTTCTGATCAACAATATGTTAATAACATATACTCATCAGAAATTCTATAGTGCTCCCACTCACTTCTTTGGAAATACAAGTTTCTCATAAATTTGTATAAACCTAAAATCTTTGATCATCTTATCAAAGTGTACATTCCAACTCCGAGATGCTTACTCCAGTCCATGGAAGGATCGCTGGAGCTAGCATACCTTTTAGCATCCTTAGGATCGACAAAAACTTTCTGATTTGTATCACATACAACCTTTCCATACGAAGACTGGTAAGGAAACTCGTTTTGTCATCCATCTGCCAGATTTCATAAATGCAGCTAATGCTAACATGAATCCGACGGACTTAAGCATCGCTACGGATGAGAAAATCTCATCGTAGTCAACTCCTTGAACTTGTGAAAAACTCTTTGCCACAAGTCGAGCTTCATAGACGGTGACATTACCATCCACGTCCGTCTTCTTCTTAAAAATCCATTTATCTCAATGGCTTGCCGATCATTGGGCAAGTCCACCAAAGTCCATGCTTTGTTCTGATACATGGATCCTATCTCGGATTTCATGGCTTCTAACCATTTGTCGGAATTTGGGCCCACCATTGCTTCTCCATAGCTCGTAGGTTCATTGTTGTCCAGCAACATGACCTTCAAGATAGGATTATTGTACCACTCTAGAGTAGTACGCATCCTTGTCACCCTACGAGGTACGGTAGTGACTTGATCCGAAGTTTCATGATCACCATCATAAGCTTCTACTTCAATTGGTGTAGGTGCCACAGGAACAACTTCCTGTGCCCTGCTACACACTAGTTGAAGTGATGGTTCAATAACCTCATCAAGTCTCCACCATCCTCCCACTCAACTTTTCGAGACAAACTTTTCCTCGAGAAAGGACCCGATTCAAGAAACAATCCCTATTGCTTTCGGATCTGAATTAGGAGGTATACCCAACTGTTTTGGGTGTCCTATGAAGATGCATTTTATCCGCTTTGGGTTCGAGCTTATCAACCTGAAACTTTTTCACATAAGCGTCGCAGCCCCAAACTTTTAAGAAATGACAGCTTAGGTTTCTCTAAACCACAGTTCATACGGTGTCATCTCAATGGAATTACGTGGTGCCCTATTAAAGTGAGTGCGGTTGTCTCTAATGCCTAACCCATGAACGATAGTGGTAATTCGATAAGAGACATCATGGTACGCACCATATCCAATAGGGTGCAACTATGATGTTCGGACACACCATCACACTATGGTGTTCCAGCGGTAATTAATTGTGAAACAATTTCCACAATGTCTTAATTGCGTGCCAAAGCTCGTAACTCAGACACTCATCTCTATGATCATATCATAGACATTTTATCCTCTTGTCACGATGATCTTCAACTTCACTATGAAATTACTTGAACCATTCAATAATTCATACTTGTGTTTCATCAAGTAAATATACTCAACATCTACTCGAATCATCTGTGAAGTCGAACATAACGATATTCATCAGATGCCTCAAAGACTCATTGGACTGCACACATCAAAATGTGTTACTTCCAACAAGTTGCTATCTTGTTCCATTTTATTTGAAAAACGAGGCTTTTAGTCATCTTGCCCATGTGGTATGATTTGCATATCTCAAGTGATTCAAAATCAAGTGAGTCCAAACGATCCATCTGCATGGAGTTTCTTCATGCGTATACACCAATAGACATGGTTCGCATGTCTCAAACTTTTCAAAACTAGTGAGTCCAAAGATCCATCAACATGGAGCTTCTTCATGCTTTACACCAATATGACTTACATGGCGATTGCCACAAGTAAGTGGTACTATCATTACTATCTTATACCTTTTTGGCATGAAAATGTGTATCACTACGATCGAGATTCAATAAACCATTCCTTTAGGTGCAAGATCATTGAAGGTATTATTCAAATAAATAGAGTAACCATTATTCTCCTTAAATGAATAACCGTATTGCGATAGACATAATCCAATCATGTCTATGCTCAACGCAAACACCAAATCTCGATGGTAGAGGGAGTGTGCGATGCTTGATCACATCAACCTTGGAAACACTTCCAACACATATCGTCAGCTCACCTTTAGCTAGTCTCCGTTTATTCCGTAGCTTTTATTTCGAGTTACTAACACTTAGCAACCGAACCGGTATCTAATACCCTCGTGCTACTAGGAGTACTAGTAAAGTACACATTAACATAATGTATATCCAATATACTTCTATCGACGTTTCCAGCCTTCTCATCTACCAAGTATCTAGGGTAATTCCGCTCCAGTGGTTGTTCCCCTTATTACAGAAGCACTTAGTCTCGGGTTTGGGTTCAACCTTGGGTTTCTTCATTAGAGCAGCAGCTGATTTGCCGTTTCATGAAGTATCCCTTCTTGCCCTTGCCCTTCTTGAAACTAGTGGTTTCACCAACCATCAACAATTGATGCTCCTTCTTGATTTCTACTTTCGCGGCGTCAAACATCGCGAATACCTCAAGGATCATCATATCTATCCTTGATATGTTATAGCTCATCACGAAGCTCTAGCAGCTTGGTGGCAATGACTTTGGAGAAACATTACTATCTAATCTGGAAGATCGACTCCCACTCGATTCAAGTGATTTTTGCACTCAGACAATCTGAGCACAAGCTCAACGATTGAGCTTTTCTCCTTAGTTTGCAGGCTAAGAAAATCGCCGGAGGTCTCATACCTCTTGGCGTGGCACGAGCCTGAAATCTCAATTTCAGCCCTCAAACATCTCATATGTTCCGTGACGTTTGAAAACGTCTTTGGTGCCTCAACTCTAAACCATTTAAGCCGAACTATCACGTAGTTATCAAAACGTGTATGTCCGATGTTCGCAACATCCACGAGCGATGTTTGGGGTTCAGCACACCGAGCGGTGCATTAAGGACATAAGCTTTCTCTCGTCCGCATAATCGCTCATCACAACTTTCAACTATATTTTCTCTAGGAACATATCTAAACAGTGGAACTAAAGCGCGAGCTTACGACATAATTTGCAAAGATCTTTTGACTATGTTCAGGATAATTAAGTTCATCTTATGAACTCCCACTCAGATAGACATCCCTCTGGTCATCTAAGTGATTACATGATCCAAGTCAACTAGCCCGTGTCCGATCATCACGTGAGACGGACTAGTAATCATCGGTGAACATCTTCATGTTGATCGTATCTTCCATACGACTCATGCTCGACCTTTCGGTCTCCGTGTTCCGAGGCCATGTCTGTACATGCTAGGCTCGTCAAGTTAACCCTAAGTGTTTTCGCTGTGTAAAACTGTCTTACACCCGTTGTATGTGAACGTAAGAATCCATCACACCCGATCATCACGCGGTGCTTAGAAGCGACGAACTGTAGCAACGGTGCACGATCGGGGAGAACACTTCTTGAAATTTTGTAAGGATCATCTTATTTACTACCGTCGTCCTAAGTAAACAAGATGCATAAACATGATAAACATCACATGCAATCAAATAGTGACATGATATGGCCAATACCATTTTGCTCCTTTTGATCTCCATCTTCGGGGCTCCATGATCATCATCGTCACCGGCATGACACCATGATCTCCATCATCATGATCTCCATCATCGTGACTCCATGAAGTTGTCTCGCCAACTATTACTTCTACTACTATGGCTACCGGTTAGCAATAAAGTAAAGTAATTACATGGCGTTGTTCAATGACACGCAGGTCATACAATAAATTAAGACAACTCCTATGGCTCCTGCCGGTTGTCATACTCATCGACATGCAAGTCGTGATTCCTATTACAAGAACATGATCAATCTCATACATCACATATCATTCATCACATTCATCTTGGCCATATCACATCACATAGCATACCCTGCAAAAACAAGTTAGACGTCCTCTAATTGTTGTTTGCATGTTTTACGTGGCTGCTATGGGTTTCTAGCAAGAACGTTTCTTACCTACGCAAAACCACAATGTGATTTGCCAATTGCTATTTACCCTTCATAAGGACCCTTTTCATCGAATCCGTTCCGACTAAAGTGGGAGATCGGCACCGCTAGCCACCTTATGCACGAAGTGCATGTCAATCGGTGGAACTGCCTCACGAAGAGTGCGTGTAAGGTCGGTCCGGCCGCTTCATCCCACAATACCGTCGAAACAAGATTGGACTAGTAACAGTAAGCATATTGAACAACATCAACGCCCACAACTACTTTGTGTTCTACTCGTGCAAAGAATCTACGCAATAGACCTAGCTCATGATGCCATCGTTGGGGAACGTGGCGAGAAATTCAAAAATTTTCCTCGTGTCACCAAGATCTATCTATGGAGAGACCAGCAACGAGTAGAAAGAGAGTGCATCTACATACCCTTGTAGATTGCTAAGCGGAAGCGTTCAAGAGAACGGGGTTGAAGGAGTCGTACTCGTCGTGATCCAAATCACCGGAGATCCTAGTGCCGAACGGACGGCACCTCCGCGTTCAACACACGTACAGCCCGGTGACGTCTCCCACGCCTTGATCCAGCAAGGGGAGAGGGAGAGGTTGAGGAAGACTCCATCCAGCAGCAGCACAACGACATGGTGGTGATGGAGGAGCGTGGTAGTCCAGCAGGGCTTCGCCAAGCACCACGAGATATGAGGAGAAGGGAGAGAGGTATGGCTGCGCCAACAGGAGGAGGAACTCATGTGTTGGGCTGCCCCTATGCCTCACTATATATAGGGGGAGAGGGGGCTGCACCCCCACCTAGGTTTCCACCCCTAGGGGGCGGCGGCCAGCCCCCAGATCCCATCTGGTGGCGGCCGAGGGGGAGAGGGGAGGCGCACCTGGGTGGGCCTTAGGGCCCATCTGCCCTAGGGTTTGCCCCCCCTCCCCACTTCCCACGCCTTGGGCCTTGGTGGGGGGCGCCTCAGCCCACCTAGGGGCTGGTCCCCTCCCACACTTGGCCCACGCAGCCTTCTGGGGCAGGTGGCCCCACTTGGTGGACCCCCGGCACCCTCCCGGTGGTCCCGGTACGTTACCGATAAACCCCGAAACTTTTCCGGTGACCAAAACAGGACTTCCCATATATAAATCTTTACCTCCGGACCATTCCGGAACTCCTCGTGACGTCCGGGATCTCATCCGGGACTCCGAACAACATTCGGTAACCACATACAAGCTTCCTTTATAACCCTAGCGCCATCGAACCTTAAGTGTGTAGACCAGACGGGTTCGGGAGACATGTAGACATGACCGAGACGTTCTCCGGTCAATAACCAACAGCGGATCTGGATACCCATGTTGGCTCCTACATGTTCCACGATGATCTCATCGGATGAACCACGATGTCAAGGACTCAACGATCCGTATACAATTCCCTTTGTCTAGCGGTATTTTACTTGCCCGAGATTCGATCGTCGGTATACCGATACCTTGTTCAATCTCGTTACGGCAAGTCTCTTTACTCGCTCGTAACACATCATCCCGTGATCAACCCCTTGGTCACATTGTGCACATTATGATGATGTCCTACCGAGTGGGCCCAGAGATACCTCTCCATTTACACGGAGTGACAAATCCCAGTCTCGATCCGTGTCAACCCAACAAACACTTTCGGAGATACCTGTAGTGCACCTTTATAGTCACCCAGTTACGTTGTGACGTTTGATACACCCAAAGCACTCCTACGGTATCCGGGAGTTACACGATCTCATGGTCTAAGGAAGAGATACTTGACATTGGAAAAGCTCTAGCAAACGAACTACACGATCTTTGTGCTATGCTTAGGATTTGGGTCTTGTCCATCACATCATTCTCCTAATGATGTGATCCCGTTATCAACGACATCCAATGTCCATAGCCAGGAAACCATGACTATCTGTTGATCTCAACGAGCTAGTCAACTAGAGGCTCACTAGGGACATATTGTGGTCTATGTATTCACACGTGTATTACGATTTCCGGATAATACAGTTATAGCATGAATAAAAGACAATTATCATGAACAAGGAAATATAATAATACTTTTATTATTGCCTCTAGGGCATATTTCCAACAGTTTCTTACCGATTTACCAATATCGTTTTGGGATCATGCATTAGAGACAGCTGCATTCACGTTAAATAGGGCACCATCTAAATCCGTTGAGACGACACTATATGAACTGTGGTTTAGCAAGAAACCCAAGTTGTCGTTTCTTAAAGTTTGGAGTTGCGATGCTTATGTGAAAAAGTTTCATCTTGATAAGCTCGAACCCAAATCGGAGAAGTGCGTCTTCATAGTTACCCAAAGGAAATTGTTGGGTACACCTTCTATCACAGATCCGAAGGCAAGATATTCGTTGCTAAAAATGGATCCTTTCTAGAGAAGGAGTTTCTCTCGAAAGAAGTGAGTGGGAGGAAAGTAGAACTTGATGAGGTAATTGTACCTTCTCCCTTATTGGAAAGTAGTTCATCACAGAAATCTGTTCCTGTGACTACTACACCAATTGGTGAGGAAGCTAATGATGATGATCATGTAACTTCAGATCAAGTTACTACCGAATCTCGTAGGTAAAACAGAGTGAGATACGCACCAGAGTGGTACGGTAATCCTGTTCTGGAGGTCGTGTTACTTGACCATGACAAACCTACGAACTATGAGGAAGCGATGATGAGCCCAGATTCCACAAAATGGTTTGAGGCCATGAAATCTGAGATATGATCCATGTATGAGAACAAAGTATGGACTTTGATGGATTTGCCCGATGATCGGCAAACCATAGAAAATAAATGGATCTTCAAGAGGAAGACGGACGTTGATAGTAGTGTTACTATCTATAAAGCTCGACTTGTCGCAAAAGGTTTTCGACAAGTTCAAGGGATTGACTACGATGAGACCTTCTCACCCGTAGCGATGCTTAAGTCTGTCCGAATCATGTTAGCAATTGCCGCATTTTATGATTATGAAATTTGGCAAATGGATGTAAAACCGCATTCTGAATGGATTTACGGAGGAAGAGTTGTATATGATGCAACCGAAGGTTTTATCGATCCAAAGGAGCTAACAAAGTGTGCAAGCTCCAATGATCCATTTATGGACTGGTGCAAGCATCTAGGAGTTGGAATATACGCTTTGATAAGTTGATCAAAGATATAGTTTATCTGAGACTTGCGATGAAGCCTGTATTTACAAGAAAGTGAGTGGGAGCAATACAACATTTTCTCGATAAGTATATGTGAATGACATATTGTCGATCGAAATAATGTAGAATTATTCGTAAAGCATAAAGGAGTGTTTGAAAGGAGTTTTTCAAAGAAAGACCTCGGTGAAGTTGCTTACATATTGAGCATCAAGATCTATAGAGATAGTTCAAGACGCTTGATAAGTTTTTTCAATGAGTACATACCTTGACAAGATTTTGAAATAGTTCAAAATGGAATGCAGACAAAGAAAGAGTTCTTGCACGTGTTACAAGGTGTGAAATTGAGTAAGACTCAAAACCCGACCACGGCAGAAGATAGAAAGAGAATGAAAGTCATTCCCTATGCCTTGGCCATAGGTTCTATAAAGTATGCCATGTTGTATACCAGATCTGTTGTATACCCTACACGAGTTTGGCAAGGAGTACAATAGTGATCTAGGAGTAGATCACTAGACAATGTCAAAATTATCCTTAGTGGAATAACGATATGTTTCTCGATTATGGAAGTGACAAAAGGTTAAATCGTAAGGGTTACGTCGATGCAAGTTTTGACACCGATCCGATGACTCTAAGTCTCGATCTAGATACATATTGAAAGTGGGAGCAATTAGCTAGAGTAGCTCCGTGCAGAGCATAGTAGACATAGAATATTTGCAAAATACATACGGCTCTGAATGTGACAGACCCGTTGACTAAACTTCTCTCATGAGCAAAACATGATCATACCTTTGTACTCTTTGGGTGTTAATCACATAGCGATATGAACTAGATTATTGACTCTAGTAAACCCTTTGGGTGTTGGTCACATGACGATGTGAACTATGGGTGTTAATCATATACACATATGATTATTGGTGTTCAATCACATGGCGATGTGAACTAGATTATTGACTCTAGTGCAAGTGGGAGACTGAAGGAAATATGCCCTAGAGGCAATAATAAAGTTATTATTTATTTCCTTATTTCATGATAAATGTCTATTATTCATGCTAGAATTGTATTAACCGGAAACATAATACATGTGTGAATATATAGACAAACAGAGTGTCACTAGTATGCCTCTACTTGACTAGCTTGTTAATCAAAGATGGTTATGTTTCCTAACCATGAACAAAGAGTTGTTATTTGATTAACGGGATCACATCATTAGTTGAATGATCTGATTGACATGACCCATTCCGTTAGCTTAGCACTTGATCATTTAGTATGTTGCTATTGCTTTTATCCATGACTTATACATGTTCCTATAACTATGAGATTATGCAACTCCCGTTTGCCGGAGGAACACTTTGGGTACTACCAAACGTCACAACGTAACTGGTTGATTATAAAGGAGTACTACAGTGTCTCCAAAGGCGGATGTTGGGTTGACGATTTCGAGATTAGGATTTGTCACTCCGAATGCTCTGAGAGGTATCTCTGGGCCCTCTCGGTAATGCACATCACTTAAGCCTTGCAAGCATTGCAACTAATGAGTTAGTTGTGAGATGATGTATTACGGAACAAGTAAAGAGACTTGCCGTAACGAGATTGAACTAGGTATTGGATACCGACGATCGAATCTCGGGCAAGTAACATACCGATGACAAAGGGAACAACGTATGTTGTTATGCGGTCGACCGATAAAGATCTTCGTAGAATATGTAGGAACCAATATGGGCATCCAGGTCCGCTATTGGTTATTGACCGGAGACGTGTCTCGGTCATGTCTACATTGTTCTCGAACCGTAGGGTCCGCACGCTTAAGGTTTCGATGGCGATGATATTATGAGTTTATGAGTTTTGATGTACCGAAGGAGTTCGAGTCCCGATGAGATCGGGGACATGACGAGGAGTCTCGAAATGGTCGAGACGTAAAGATCGATATATTGGACGACTATATTTGGAGTTCGGAAAGGTTCCGAGTGATTCGGGTATTTTTGGAGTACCGAGAGTTACGGAATTCGTATTGGGCCTCATTGGGCCATACGGGAAAAGAGAGAAAGGGCCTAAAGGGTGGCGCACCCTCCCTTTGGCTAGTCCGAATTGGACTAGGGAGGGGGGGCGCCCCCTTCCTTCCTTCTCCTTCTCTCTTCCCTTTCCTTCTCTCCTACTCCTACTATATGGAAGGGTTCCTAGTTGGACTAGGAAGGGGAATCCTACTCCCTGGGAGTAGGACTCCCTAGGGCGCGCCATAGAGAGGCCGGCCCCCCTCCTCCACTCCTTTATATACGGGGTAGGGGCACCCCATAGACACACAAGTTGATCCTTGAGATCGTTCCTTAGCCGTGTCGCGTGCCCCCCTCCACCATAATCCACCTCGGTCATATCGTAGCAGTGCTTAGGCGAAGCCCTGCGTCGGTAGAACATCAAGATCGTTACCACGCCGTCGTGCTGACGGAACTCTCTCTCCCCGGAGCTTTGCTGGATCGGAGCCCGAGGAGCGTCACCGAGCTGTACGTGTGTCAAGAACTCGGAGGCGCCGGAGTAACGGCGCTGGGATCGGTTGGATCGCGAGGAGATCGTACGACTACTTCCTCTACGTTGTGATCGCTTCCGCTTTGGTCTACAAGGGTATGTAGACAACACTCTCCCCTCTCGTTGCTATGCATCACCATGATCTTGCGTGTGCGTAGGAATTTTTTTGAAATTACTACGATCCCCAACAGCAACACTCTGCGTCATTTCCCTCCTAAGGGCGTTGTCGTGGAGCTTAGGTGTATTAAGGCGTAATGTGGCGTTGTTCTTAAATCTTCCTATGTTTTCTTTCGATAGTATAGTCGCTTAGCGGTTTACCGTGATCCGTTTATCATGGGATCAGTTTTGCAAGAGGGTCACCCACAACCTTGTATCGGGTCATGTACTTTATTCGGTTGTTGCTTTATATATGAAGCTAGATGAAAGTCTTTTTTCGAGACATTGGAATCATAAACGGATCTGTTTAGGTTTCAGTCGACTGAGACTTCACGAAGACTTAGTCGGCCGATGTCACATTAGGCAGATTAGGCCTGTTTGTTGGCTCGATCTGGGTTTTATTCTTAGCTGGGCTTTTTTTTTGTTTCTCTGTTGTTTGATTGTTTATGTGGGCTGGGCTGATTGTTTTTCTTTGTCTTTGTTTTTCTTGACACAGGAAAAAAGTGTTCAACAAGAAAAGTAAATAAAAACATTTTTTCGTCGCTAGTGTAGCTCATCTTTCAGTCTCTTCGTGCGTCATCTTGCTTCTCTTTTTTTTATTTTTCATTTCTATCATTTCTTTCAAAAAACATTTTGCCTATTTTAAAAAAAATCAATCTTTAATGTAACAAAGAAACAAAATGGAAACAAGACATTAAATAGTGCGGCACTGTTTTTCAAAGAAAGAAATATTAAGTTGCATACAAATGGTGGATATGCAAATGTGTGCGGCCGACGAGTGCCGGGTTGTGCTGTTTTCTTTTAAACAAATCCAAAACACAAGAGTAAAAAAAGTAGAAAGTAAACAAAGAAAAAGAAAAAGTCAATAAAAACCGACATAGCAGACCGCCCAAGACGGCTGTGTAGTTGCAAAATAAAAGGTCAGTTGCAGTCGGGGGCGAGCCTTGCAGTTGCAAGCCTACAGTCGGACATGCAGTTGCAGTCGAGGGCGACACTTGCAGTTGCAAGCCTAATATCGGACAAGCAACTCCCCCTCTCTCCAAAATGGCAAAAAGTCCAATTGCAACCATGTTGGAAGACATGCAATTGCAGTGGGGGTGATAGTTGCACCAGGTGGCGACACTTGCAGTTGCAAAGCCTAGTGTCAGACATGCAACTACCCCCTCTCACGGCACCCACTTACAAAATAATGTTAGTTGCATTCGGCTGTGTAGGCATGATGTTGCAGTCGAGGGCGACACTTGCAATTGCAAGCCTAGCATCGGACATGCAACTCCCCCTCCCCTGTTGCTCACTTACAAAATAAAAGAAAGGTTAGTTGCAGTCGAGTATGTAGACATGCAATTGCAATCGAGGGTGACACTTGTAGTTTCAAGCCTATTGTCACACATGAACCCCCCCTCCTTCTCCTGCTGCTCACTTACAAAACAAAAAAAAAGTCAGTTCCAGTCAGGTGTGTAGGCATGCAATTGAAGTCTAGGGCGACACTTGCAGTTGCAAGCCTACTGTCAGACATGCAATTGTAGTCGAGGGTGACACTTATAGTTGCAAGTCTTTTCTCGGACATGCAATTCACCCCCTCTCCAACAAAAACACAAGGCTAGTTGCAGTCGATAGGGGACATGCAATTGCAGCTGAGAGCGACACTTGCAGTTGCAAGCCTAGTACCATACATGCACCTCTCTCACCCTCTTCTTCCACTCACTTACAAAACAAAAAAAGACAGTTGAAGTCGGGTCTGTAGGCATGCAATTGCAGTTGAGGGCGACACTTGCAGTTGCAAGCCTACTATCGGACATGCAATTGTAATTGAGGGCGACATTTGTAGTTGCAACCCTATTGTCGGACATGCAATTCACCCTCTCCCTGACAAAAAACACAAGGCCAATTGTAGTCGGTAGGGTACATGCAGTTGCAAGCCTTGTATAGGACATGCAAGTTCCCCCTCTCCTGCCGCCCACTAACAAAAGAAAATGTTGGTTGTAGTTGGGTGTGTGGGCATGCAATTGCAGTCGGGTGTATAGGCATGTAGTTCCAGTCAAGGACGACACTTGCAAATGCAAGACTACTGTTGGACATGCAATCCCCCACCCCTCTCCGTCTAAAACACAAGGTCAGTTGTAGCTAGGAGGGGGACATGTAGTTGCAGTCGAGGGCGATGCTTACAGTAGCAAGCCTGGAATTTGGCATGCAACTTCCCCCTCTCCTGCCGCTCACTAACAAAAGGAAATGTCGGTTGCAGTCGGGTGTGTGGGCATGTAATTGCACTTGGGTGTGTAGGCATGTAGTTCCAGTCGAGGGAGGCACTTGCAAATGCGAGACTACTGTCGGACATGCAATCCCCCCAGCCCTCTCTGACAAAAACGCAAGGTCAGTTGTAGCTAGGAGGGGGACATGTAGTTGCAGTCGACAGCGACCCTTACAGTTGCAAGCCTGGAATCGGACATGCAACTTCCCCCTCTCCTGTCGCCCACTAACAAAAGAAAAGTCGGTTGCAGTCGGGTGTGTGGGCATGCAATTGCAGTTGGGTGTGTAGGCATGTAGTTCCAGTCAAGGGCGACACTTGCAAATGCAAGACTACTGTTGGACATGCAACCTCCCCCCACCCCTCTCCGACAAAAACACAAGGTCAGTTGTAGCTAGGAGGGGGACATGTAGTTGCAGTCGAGGGCGACACTTACAGTTGCAAAGCCTGGTATCGGACATGCAGCGCCCCCTCCCTCTCCCGTCGTACACTTACAAAACAAATGTTAGTTACAGTCGGATGTGTGGGCACACAATTGCAGTTGGATCCCTAGTGAAAAAAAAATTAACATGCCACTGCTTGAAAAGGGGATACGACAAAAAATTCAAAAAAAATTAACATGCCACTGCTTGAAAAGGGGACACAACAAAAAATTCAAACATGCCACTGCTTAGTAAAGGGTTGAGTAATCATACTCTTGTTTTCCAAAGAATGATTTCCTTCAGCCTGCGCCTTGTACAGACCAAAACAAGGACAAACACACCCACAGCCAATTTTAATGCGAACAAAACATCCAACGGCTGACTTGTCAAAGTCTCAATCGACTGAGATTTAGCAGCTCCGGTCATAAATTTATAACATACAGGACTAGCATTAGCCAAATTCTAGGAAATCCCGTGCTTTTCACTATCTGATATACTATATGAAAAAAAAAAGATTGCAAACAAATTACTCATCCTTTCCTACCACAGCACAGCACAGCACTACTCCTGACGAAGGAACTAGAGCGCCGTAATGGGGAGCATGCTCGCGAACTAAGTACAGAGTGCACGCGAACGTGCCAGCAGAAAGAAGGGCGGCATGGGGAGCATGCTCGGCTCCGGCGAGGCGTAGAAGCTGGGCCCGGCGAACGCGGCCTTCTGCAGTGTCGTGGCTAGCGTGGTCGCTGCGGCGTTGGCCTGAGGCAGCTTCTCCGTCTGCTCCGGGCGAGGCTTCTTGTGCAAGTCCCAGCGCTCCGCCGAGGACGCGCGGCTAGGGCTAGGCAGGCGCTTGTTGTTGTTGCCATCAGGGCAGCCGCGATCTGTGGGCGTGATCGCGCTGCACGAGGTCTCGAGTTTCTTGCTGTCCCAGCGCTCGACGGAGTCGGCGCGTCCGGGGCTCCCGGCGCTGCTGTGTGACGATGACTCGGTTCGAGTCTGCAATGCGATCTGCTTTCGGAATCCGATGAGTAGCAGGGGACACGAAATGAGGCCACGCGCCAGAGGCCAGACCGGAACAAACACTCTTTTGGTCGTCGAATCCGTTTGCGATTGGTGATGCCCCAGCCCAGTGCTAGCCCGTGTTTTCGAGCATCGGGGCTGCTGCACTCGCCGCCGTCAGCTCCACTCTACTCTACAGAGGGCCATGCTCCTCCTCACGACTCTGTCGCCAGCTAGATCCGAGG
Organism: Aegilops speltoides; assembly: GCA_021437245.1. Lineage (NCBI taxonomy): Eukaryota > Viridiplantae > Streptophyta > Magnoliopsida > Poales > Poaceae > Aegilops > Aegilops speltoides. The sequence goes on from CM038141.1 coordinate 73,819,420, forward strand.
TCGTCGATCAGGGTCAAGGAATCTGAACCCTTTTTGGCTGCAACGAGGTATTCCAACTTGAATCTGCCTCTCTTAATTTTGGCTACGGCCTTTCTCTCTCTCTATATGATTATTATTACAAGCTTGGTTGCTTGCAAGCTTGCTTTAACGATTACTCAATAAACCCATCAGAGAAAAAAAAAGAATGATTACTCAGTAAACTGTACTCCTACTTTCAATTTGGTCTTTGCGATATATGGGGCATAAGAAATTTATTTTGACTTAGTATTCAGATTAGAGAGATAACAGTTTTTTTCCATGGAATTAAGGACCAACTCATTGAAATCAGCACATTTAAAGTAATAGAGGTCAACACCAACATGGTGTAAACTCCCGGCGTGTTCAGAACTCACCTGCACACCCTCCATTTGAGAAAAGTTCACTAATTTAAAAGAAGTTCAGATATTTAAAAAGTGAGTAATTTTGAAAAAAAGGCCATTCTCAAAAACAAATTCATAAATTTTTAATGAGAAAATAGAAAACAAGGAGAAAAAAAGAAACAGAAAAAACAAACAAAAAAACTGAAAGAAAAAAGAAGAAACAAAACTAATCGGGTGAGAAAACCCACCGATACCCAACCCCAGAAAACCGGTGGGAACCATCTAGAAGGTTGGGGGTGGCAAAAGGAATGGGCCGGTAGCCCACTGGAACCAATGAAGGGGGGGGGGGGCTTGATACGGATTGCCCCGTTGAAGGCGCCAAATAGGATTTTGGGGTCGCCGGGACTGGAAGCAAGACGCAAGCGCTACATCGCGCTTGCAACGAGGCTAGCTTCTATCTCGTCTAAAGATATTTCCTGTCCTGTATAGTATTGGGCCGGCTGTTTCGTAGCGCTCACTCGCTGCAGCTGTGTTCGCTGCGTTTTTAACTATTTTTAAATCTTTTTCGTTTTTTCTTTCTTCATGGGTTTCTTTAGTTTTCCCCCCTTTTTCTCCGGGTTTTCCGTTTTATTCCTAGTTTTTACTGGTTTTCTTATGTTCTTTCTTTTTTTATTTGGTTTTTAACGTTGTTCTACCATTTTAAATTTTTTTTCTTTATCAAATTCTTTTCTCCGGTTTTCTTTGTTGGTTTTAAATGTTTTCTTTATTTTTCTTTGTTTCTTTCTCGGTTTTCTTTTTCTTTTTCGCGAATACGCAGAGCTTGCATATCATTGCATTGATAGAAGAAATATAATGAGTACAGATAGGGGTACAACACATGACACGAACGCAGACAGGCGTGAACATGGTGCCCGGAGCAGAGAGAGAGACAAGGGATGCTCGGCCCGAATAGAGGATACAACACAGCTAAACCTACCATGCCCGACCCAAGGGTGACAATGCCGAACCAACAAGAGCACCAGTATCTCTAGAACCAAAATAGGGGACACCGCGAGCGAGCAAGATAACGCCTTCAAGAAGGAGAATGACGCTGAGACGTCGTCGCCATCTGGTTCGAAGGAACCAAACCTAGGGTTTCCCCTTAGCCCGAAGAGGGATGCAGCCGCAGGCCTTGACATCGCCTCCGAGAAGGAAAACGACATCCACAGACGCCGCCGCTGCCAGCATCGACAAGCCGAGCAGGGGTTTCTCCCTGGCCTGAGGCTGAGTAATCCCATAGCCACCGTCTTTGGAAACAGAGATGAGGAAGCAACGCCGGTCCGGGCCACCATGTCGAAAGGGGGTTGGCGGGGTTGCATCTACCATAGGAGGGTGGCACCACCTCCAAACCACGAGCATTGGATCTGGCAAAAGGGAAGGTTTTGTGGCATACAACGTAGGGAAAGCGGCGAAGCAAACCACGACGGGGTTGGGCAACGACGAATAGCAACGCCGGCAGCTAGAACTGGAGGGACGCATATTCTAGCTGTCGTGGCCATAGCCGTTGGGGCATCGGGGGGCCACGCGAGCTGGAAGGAACGCAACTGCTAGGCTGCCGAGGCCGGCGGCCCGGCACCGCCCGACAGAGTACGACAACAGCCATGGAAACCGGAGGGACGTGGATCCAAAGTCACTAGGGCCGGAGCAGCGCCAGAAAGTACCCGCCTTGAGGGGCTTCATGACTGCCACTACCACTATAGTCTCATCGCCAACCACGAGAGCCGTCATCGTGGCTCGAGGGAGAGGAAGGGCCGCCGGTGACGAAGGGGGCTGCCTGCAGGAAGGCAGGCCGCGAGCACCTCCGCGACCGGCCGCAGTACCCGCGACCAACCCAAGGCCAAAAACATTAGGCAGAGTTAGGCACGCACGGAGGAAGGGGGAGGACTGCTGGGAACGACGCCCAGTGGCCGAGGCCAGAGCGCCGCGCCCGTCGCTGTTTCTTTCTCTGTTTTCTCACTTTTGCATTGGATTTCTTCAATTTTCTTTCTTTCTTGGGTTTCTTTTATTTATTTATTTGTTTTATTGGGTTTCTTTGTTTTTCTTTGTTTAGTTTCATTGGTTTCATTTTGTTGAGCACATGTAAACTTTTTCAGTACACATTGTCCATTTTTCGTATACATCAGAAACATATTATATATACATACTTTTTGTATACATCAGAAACATTTTCTAAAAACTATTTTCCATACACATTCTACATTTTTGGTATATATCTAATACGGAGTACATTTTTGTATATGCATTCTTAGTTAAATAAAATGTTCGTTTACCCTAAAGAAAGAGAGACACAAGGGAGCCCGGAAGCCGGCCCGAATCTAAACGGGCCGAGCTTGACATTGCTGGACCAGTCCGGAGTGAGGGAGACGACGTGTTAAGTGGGAAACCCATTTTACCCGTTTTAAAATAATCCACTTCCTCTAGAAAGCCCACTACGCATCTGGCAGCCCATCCTCTAGAAAGCCCACTACGCATCTAGCAGCCCATAGAGGCCCATAAGAGCAGGACCAAGGAGGAAGGCAACGAGCTTTTGTGTTCGTGTGTTCCCTTTGCGTCTACATACATCAAGGGTTTTCCATTCCGAATTAGTACCACCTCATGTATATCTTAAATACAAAATCACCTAAAGGGACGAAACCAAGAATATCATCTTGCTTCATTAGTAGAGAAATAGAGAGAAAAAGATAAGATAATATAGGTATAGATATTTATATTTTTTAAATGCATATTTTTTTTTTCAAATTTGAAAATTACTTCAAATTGGTGGACATTTTTTGTGAACTTTTTTATATTATTAAAAAATGTTTTTTGTAAACACTTTTCCTTAAATTAGTGAAACTTTTTCCTTCAAATACGTGAACATTATTCTTTTCAAATTTGTGAACTTTTTCCCTCAAAATCATGAAACACGTGAACTATTTTCAAATTCATGACATTATTTTTTATAAATTTATGAACTTTTTTTAACAAATTGTAAACCTTTTCAAACTCATGAACTTTTTCTGAAAAGTTAGTAATAAGTTAACAGTCAATGGTCAACGACAATTCGTGAACCTTTTCTAAATTTATGAACTTTTTTCAAGTTCATGAACTTTTTTTGGTTTGCCAACTTTTTAATAAACTTGTGAACTTTTTTAATTTCACTATTTTTTTCTTCAAATTCTCACATTTTCCATTTTCGTGAACCTTTGCAGTTTTATTTTATAAAAGAAAACGACCAAACGTCAAACAGCTAGCTCTCCACTCTCCTCCAAACAAAGCTAGGGTTTGTGCCTCTCGCCGGCACCGCCGCAGGCCCGCCTCGTCTCCGATGGCCCTAGGCCCATGGGGGTGCGGTGGATCCTGGCAAGGGCCGACCGGAGAGCTCCATTGTTAGTCGCTCCTTTGATTTTTGTTAGGGTTTGTGTCCTGCTCAGGAAGGAGAGATGACGGTGAACATCCAGAACACCGCTCAGATGACGGACATGTCTCGTGGCGTTGAAGAGTCCAACCTTTCTAGCTGGACTAGAGTCAAGAAACACAAATGCTGTGAGGTTCATCTGCCAAAATGATAGAGGCAAACGTGTCCCGTCTTTCGATGAGATGATGGATATCGCTTTGGTGGAAGTCGACTTTGACGATCCGACTACGAACGTGCGAGGACGTCGCGCCTTAGCAATCGCTAAACCAACTCCGAGAGGTTATTGACCACGCCGAGCACGATCAACTCCGACCTCGAGGGTCTGCTTTCCTCTGAGCAAATGAAGAACAAGCAAGAAACTGAGATTGCAATCTGGATGTTGCGAATATAAGATGAAAGCTTTATTGATCAAGGTGGGGTTCTGTGACGCCTTTGTCTGGTCGTTGAACACAAACGAAGTACGTGAAGTTGCAGCTATGGCGAACTTTTAATCTAAACAAAACCCAAAGTCTAAACGGTGCCCTAAGGGCTGTATATATATGGAGGAAGAGGGGGTGAATTTTGTGGCCCTTGGTAGAGGGGTCCGAAACTAACCCTTTCTCTTGTTTTCCCACACATACGGACTCTAAAAATAGCCTATACTTATGTATTATGAAACTACATGGGCCTGGCCCAATAATAAGGTGACGCAGCACCTAGAATAGCCGCTGGACGAAATTTATGAAGTGGCATCTTGTATATTTCATCCAAGGCTTCATGCACTCATTATGGTGGCTTCAATGTCCTGAAATCATCACTTGTAACTCCGTTCTTGTTCCCATTGCGCATGCCATCATCTCCATGCTTGTTCTTGCTCCAATGTTCATCCTTCTCCAAGCTAGGCCCTTCATTTGTAAGCAAAACAAATGTATCCAATTTAGGCAGCATCATATTCTCATGAACATTAGAATCATTACCAAGAAATGAAAGTACCTGATAATTTAATTGGCATGCGCGAGCTCTAGTAATTGGTACAGTATACGTAGCAGTAGGGGGTGTGGGTGTAACAATGATATTGATGTCCTCATCATCCTCCCCTTCTTGAAATGAAGTCATCCTCGACGGAAGCTCATCTTCCTTACCCAAATAAGGCTTCAAATCTGCAATGTTAAAAGTGGGACTAACCACAAAATCTGCAGGCAGCTCAAGTTTATATGCATTATCATTTATTTTCTCCAACACCTTAAAAGGACCATCAACACGTGGCATTAACTTTGATTTGTGCAAATCAGGAAATCTATCCTTACGCAAATGTAACCAAACAAGATCTCCAGGTGCAAACACAAGATGTTTTCTACCCTTATCTCCAGCAAGTTTATATTTAGCATTCATACGCTCAATGTTTTCCTTAGTTAACTCATGCATTTTTAAAATCAATTCAGCACGTTGTTTAGCATCAAAATTAACCTTCTCCGAAGATGGAAGAGGCAACAAATCAATAGGTGCACGAGGTAGGAAACCATACACAATTTCAAAAGGGCACATCTTAGTAGTAGAATGCAATGAACGATTATAAGCAAATTCAATATGAGGCTAGCATTCTTCCCACATTTTCTTATTATTCTTCAAAACAGCCCTAAGCATAGTAGACAATGTTCTATTGACTACTTCAGTTTGTCCATCAGTTTGGGGGTGACAAGTAGTACTAAAAAGCAGTTTAGTCCCCAATTTAGCCCATAAACATCTCCAAAAGTGGCTAAAAAATTTAGTATCATGATCTGAAACAATAGTATTGGGCACACCATGCAAGCGAATAATTTCACGAAAGAACAAATCAGCAACATTAACGGCATCATCGCTTTTATGACATGGTATAAAGTGTGCCATTTTCGAGAACCTATCCACGACAACAAATATGCTATCCCTCCCCTTCTTTGTTCGAGGTAAACCTAAAACAAAGTCCATAGATATATCCTCTCAAGGAACACTAGGTACATGCAAAGGCATATATAAACCATGAGGATTGAGTCGTGACTTAGCTTTTTGACATGTAGTGCAGCGGGCAATAAAACGCTCAACATCCCGTCTCATCTTTGGCCAAAAGAAATGTGTAGCAAGTACGTCCTCCGTCTTCTTCACGCCAAAGTGTCCCATTAATCCCCCTCCATGCGCCTCCTGCAACAACAAAAGACGAATAGAGCTAGCTGGAATGCATAGCTTGTTAGCACGAAACACAAATCCATCATTTATGACAAACTTGTTCCATGTTCTTCCTTCTTTACAATTCTGCATTACATCTTTAAAATCAGCATCATGCATATATTGATCTTTGATGGTCTCCAAACCAAATATTTTGAAGTCAAGTTGTGAAAGCATAGTATAGCGACGAGACAAAGCATCAGCAATAACATTTTCTTTACCCTTCTTGTGTTTAATGACATATGGGAAAGTCTCAATGAATTCAACCCATTTAGCATGTCTATGATTCAGTTGAGCTTGACCTTTTATATGTTCCAAAGATTCATGATCAGAATGTATAACAAATTCTTTGGACCATAAATAATGTTGCCATGTCTCTAAAGTCCGAACAAGAGCATATAATTCTTTATCATAAGTAGAATAATTCAGACTAGGCCCACTCCATTTTTCAGAAAAGTATGAAACAGGCACATCCTTTTCAAACCTGTTGCATACTTTTCAAACCTGTTGCATACTTTTCTTGGCTATGTAATAACACACCTCCTAATGCAACAGGGGTGGAGTAACAACATAGCCAAGAAAAGACACTCGGTCGGTGCAAAAGGTGCACTTCCCAAGGTTACCAAACAAACGTGCATCACGTAGAGCAATAAAAACAACACGTAAATGTTCCAAATGTTCCTCCAAAGATCTGCTATAAATCAATATGTCATCAAAGTAAACTACCACAAATCGTCCAATGAAAGCACGTAAAACTTCATTCATTAATCTCATGAAAGTACTAGGTGCATTAGTTAAGCCAAAAGGCATGACTAACCACTCATATAATCCAAACTTAGTTTTAAATGCTGTTTTCCATTCATCCCCCAATTTCATACGAATTTGATGGTATCCACTACGCAAATCAACTTTGGAGAATATTGTAGAGCCACTCAATTCATCAAGCATATCATCTAGCCTAGGAATAGGATGACGATAACGAATAGTAATATTATTAATGCCTCTACAATCAACACACATACGCGATGTACCATCCTTTTTCGGCACTAAAATAATAGGAACAACACAAGGACTAAGGGATTCGCGTATATAACCTTTGTTGAGAAGATCTTGTACTTGACGCATAATCTCCTTCGTCTCCTCTGGATTAGTACGGTATGGCACACGGTTTGGCAGTGAAGCACCGGGAATTAAGTCAATCTGATGCTCAATCCCTCGAATAGGCGGTAATCCCGGTGGTACATCTTGTGGAAAGACGTCAGCGAACTCCTGCAAAATGTTAGTGACAGCAGGAGGCAAAGAGGAAGGCACGTCCTTAAATGAAAATAATGCCTCTTTGCACACAAAAGCATAGCAAACAGATTTGCTGAAATCTAGCTCATCAATATCAGATTTGGTGGCAAATAAACATGCACTTTTCAATTTAATTTCAGAAGCAACACTAGATGGTTTATTATTAGGCTTCATTTGTTGCTCAAATTCTTTTGCCACAATCTGATTTTCACTCTTATTCTTCTCATGTTTTGCTTTATTAGCTCTATTAATATCATCTTTGAAAATAGAATCAGGAGTCATAGGAAGCAAAGTAATATTTTTATCCTTATGAACAAGGGTATACTTATTGTTTCTACCGTGGTGTACAGAATTTTTATCAAATTGCCATGGTCTACCAAGTAATAAGGAACATGCTTGCATAGGTACCACATCACAATCAACATAATTAGCATATGTAGAGATACTAAAATGTACACGAACAGTACGTGTTACCTTAACCTTGCCGCTGTTGTTGAACCATTGGATGTAGTAAGGATGTGGATGTGGTCTTGTGGTGAGAGAAAGCTTCTCCACCATATCCATGCTAGCCAAGTTGTTGCAGATCCCTCCGTCTATGATGACGCGCACAGAACGTTCCTTCACAACTCCCTTAGTATGGAACAAATTGTGCCTCTGATTTTGCTCAGCTTGTGTGACCTGCACACTCAAAACACATTGAGCAACTAAACATTCATACCTGTCAGTGTCTTCAGGAGCCATGTATTGCGTCTCATGATCAGAATCATCTCCACCATGTTCTTCACGTGTAATAAGAGCCAAAGTCTCCTCATCATAGTCACTATCGGACTCATACCCACCCTCCTCGGTAGCAATCATCACACGCTGAGATTTGCATTCTCTCGCATAATGACCTCTTCCCTTACAACGACGACAAATAATATCACTTGTGTGCCCTGTTGATGCCATGGAAGAAGAAGAACTCAGTGCAGGCCCGGCAGGTGCGCTCTTGGCAGATAATGGTGGTTGTGCCTGTTTTCTTGTATCACGGTTGGAGGTGGCACCTGATTGAGGTGCTGGTGCAGTTGAAGTAGAAGATGCACGCGGTGTCCATGATGAAGGTCAGCCTGTAGAAAAGTTAGTTCGCGCCAATGCTTGTCGATCCTGCACTTCACGTTCAGCTTTACAAGCAAGATGGAATAAACAAGTGATATTAGTATACTCCTTATAGTCTAGAATGGTCTGAATCTCTCTATTTAATCCATCCAGAAAACGTGCAAGCATAGCTTCATTCTCCTCAACAATACCACATCTAATCATGCCAGTTTGTAATTCCTGGTAATATTCTTCTACAGAATTTTTCCCTTGTCTTAAGCGCTGCAATTTTTGAAGCAATTCACGCTGATAATATGGTGGAACCCAACGAGTACGCATAGCAGTTTTCAAAGCAACCCAAGTAGTTGGAATAGGATATAATCTACAATGTCCAGACCACCATACACATGCAAAACTAGTGAAAGCACAAATAGCAGCAGCAACCCGTCTCTCCTCGGGATATTGTAAACATGTAAATCATTGTTCAGTTTCTAACTCCCAAGTAAGATATATATCAGGAACATATCTACCCTCAAATGGTGGAATGTTGAATTTCAGTTTAGGAAGATGGTCATGATCTCGTACCTGAGGGAGAGCCCTACCATTGTGATTATTTGCATGTGGACGACCTGATGATTGTGGTGCAGGTGGTTGCACGTAGTTCTGATTTTGATCAACCTCATCCTCTAATCTCCCACATAATCATCCTCCTCCGCATCAGCAGCAGGAGCCACAGAAGTATCAACAGCAGCACCAACAGTTTGGCCAAACGCAAGAGGGACACGGCTCGCTCGGCGGAGGGCTGTTTCGCAACGTGGAGGTAGTTGTTGTTGTGGGAGAGGTGCGTTAGGTGCAGCGGGTGGTGGTGGTGGAAGACGCGCGAGAAATTCATTAAACTTGTTATCGAGCTTTGTTTCGAACGTCTTCTCCATGCCATCTATCTTCTCCATGGCCTCTTCAAATCTGTTTAGCACATCTTGCACCTGTCCACTCATCATTTGCTGAAATTTATCATGCAAATCCTTATTCGTCATGTTCTCCCAGTCAGTCTCGTCGGCTTGTGATCCTGGCATGGTTAGCAGCAATAGAAACACACAAGAATATGATCATATAGACTACTAACAAGAGGTGGTGGTGGGTGTCACAAATCCGTCAAGCAAATCTCAAATTCTTACGGTTCTTACCCGGAAGAAAGCGGTGATCGGCAACCGTTGTAGTCAAAACTCTCAAAGCTTGGATAAAGCGATTACGGGGAGAGTCAAACGCACGACGAGATGTATGTGGAGCTGGGAAGGCTTATAATATGATAGCAAAAGGGTCAATAATCAATTCAGATATGCAAAGTTGAATAAACGCTCAACGACGGTACTGTGCTGGTCCTAGGCTAGACTGTGCTAGAGACGCGAGCCTAGAACACCAGCAAAATCACGGCGCGGCACGTAAACAAGGGAGGAGCACACTCTGAATTTTTTCTCTCTTTTTTCCTTTTTTTGCACTTTTTTCCTCTTTTTTTGCTCATAACAAATTTTTTTCAAAAAGTCTACAAATGGTCTAAAAAGTGCCTAGCCAGAATTTTCGGACATAGTTTTTTAGTTTGGAACTATTTCTCTACTGCGGGTAGCACGGAAGTTGGGGAGTCCTTCTCTGTCACGACTCAGAGTATTGCGTGATCTGGAAATCCAAAACAGAGTAACAAAATACTGGACTCAGAATAGGACTGGTGGCGGAGATGAAACTGGTGGAACTCGGACTGGTGGCGGAGATGAATCTGGTGGAACTCGGACTGGTGGGGAGATGAATCTGGTGGAACTCGGACTGGTGGCGGATATATGTTGCAGGTGGACTCGGATTGGCGTGATGGCGGCGGATATGTGGTGGCGTATATGGCAGCAGCGACGATGATGATGCGATGGTGATATATGGCAGCGACGACGTGACAACCTGTGAACAGAACTCGAAACTCTAAAGGACTAGACGCTAAGACCAGCAACTTGACACGACGATGCAACCGCAAATTCAACAAAGCAAATACATAAAAAGATTATGCAAAGGCTCAGATTGTTTCGGATGGGATGAACTAACCCAATTTTTTTTGGCTTTTTCGTGGACTATAGGTATGAAGAACAGACTCAATCGAAACTACGAAAAATTGTAAAATCTCATCGACCAACTTGGAAATCTGATACCACTTGATAGAGGCAAACGTGTCCCGTCTTTCGATGAGATGATGGACATCGCTTTGGTGGAAGTCGACTTTGACGATCTGACTACGAACGTGCGAGGACGTCGCGCCTTAGCAATCGCTTAACCAACTCCGAGAGGTTATTGACCATGCCGGAGCATGATCAACTCGACCACGAGGGTCTGCTTCTCTTGAGCAAATGAAGAACAAGCAAGAAACTGAGATTGCAATCTGGATGTTGCGAATATAAGATGAAAGCTTTATTGATCAAGGTGGGGTTCTGTGACGCCTTTGTCTGGTCGTTGAACACAAACGAAGTACGCGAAGTTGCAGCTATGGCGAACTTTTAATCTAAATAAAACCCAAAGTCTAAACGGTGCCCTAAGGGATGTATATATGAAGGAAGAAGGGGTGAATTTCGTGGCCCTTGGTAGAGGGGTCCGAAACTAACCCTATCTCTTGTTTCCCCACACATACTGACTCTAAAAATAGCCTATACTTATGTATTTCGAAATTACATGGGCCTGGCCCAATAATAAGGTGACGCAGCACCTAGAATAGCCTCTGGACGAAATTTATGAAGTGGCATCTTGTATATTTCATCCAAGGCTTCATGCACTCATTATGGTGGCTTCAAAGTCCTGAAATCATCACTTGTAACTCCGTTCTTGTTCCCCTTGCACATGCCATCATCTCCATGCTTGTTCTTGCTCCAATGTTCATCCTTCTCCAAGCTAGGCCCTTCATTTGTAAGCAAAACAAATGTATCCAATTTAGGCAGCATCATATTCTCATGAACATTAGAATCATTACCAAGAAACGAAAGTACCTGATAATTTAATTGACGTGCGCGAGCTCTAGTAATTGGTCCAGTATATGTAGCAGCAGTGGCTGTGGGTGTAACAATGGTATTGATGTCCTCATCACAAAACCCATCATGTACTGCATACTTGCAGTAGTGATTTTGGCCACGGTTTTAGGCTTTTAGCATATTTTGCTGGAATGGTTGGGTCGCCAACGTGCGAGCTCAGCATGAGGGTTGGTAATGTCACGAGAGGTATCTCGGCGGATGACCCCAGGTGACACGTGGCCCAAGTTGGAGCAGCACCTTAAGCAATGCAACGACCGCAAATGAAGGACGCCGAAACCATCTCCTTTTTCCGAGAGGCTTCAGCTGCGCCGACCGGTGACATGCAAGATTGCAATGAACCGATATCTCTACTTTGCAAGTAACTTGCAACTTTATCATACTTAATTTCTAGTAGTGATTTTTTTAACAAAAAGACGTTTTTATTTACTCGAACATCACATAAAGTTCATACAAGCATACCTAAGCCTTTACCTGTCAACATACAGAAATTACATTTATCGCGCGAAAGTAACGTTTTGTTTGTACATATCTTATCAGGCTATAATGGACGCCGTGGTTCTAGACAGGTCCTTCCTATTCTGATACAGCAGTCTATGCACCCGGGGTAAAAGTCGGGATGAGCGATGTCAGGACTCACCTGAACGTCATGCTCGGAACGATGGAGAACGAGGAGATCATTTCCAAGGATGCTCTGGCCGATCAGTTCAGAGAAATGAACTGATACCTATACCTGGTAATTAATTAATTCCTCGCATCCATCGATCGATCGGTCTCTACTGTAACATATGTACAGTACAAAATTATGCTACAAGTTGACGCTTGTAAATATTCACTGTCTGTAAATTATGCTACAAGGAAACAGATCAACGTGCTCAAGACCAATCTCATGACCTGCACACAAAAGTGTAATGACTGCAGCAAGAAACTGGAGGGCTGTCAGGGAGACAGGATGCCCAGCAAGACGGCCGGCGAGCCCGATGGCTCGGGTGACTAGTGACTACGAGGACGAGGAGTGGGTGACGGAGTAAAGGTGCCAAAGTGCGAGGTTTTTGCGCCTTTGCTAAGAAACCAATGTCATCACATTAGCACTCAAATTTGTTTTTTTTCTCATTATCTCCCGCGTTTGATTCACACCTATTTATTTTCTCTTCAAGCCAGACCCACTGCGTCGTGATAATCAATAAACCAGTGTTGATGTTGATTCGTTAAAAATAATGTACTATCTCATCTGGGTATCCCCTGTCGCCGCGTCTCGCTGCAATTCCCCACTCCCCCCTCACATTTCTCGCCGCCGGTGAGCCCCCTTCCGCCTCCAGCCGTCATGTGAGGCCGCATGTGGAGCTCCGGCCGCAGCCCCGGTGGCAGCTCCGGCGGGGGCGGCGACCCTGAGCGCAAGCGGCGTGTCCGCTCAGACGGCGGGAGGAAGTGGACGAACAAGGGCCTCAAGACGCCGCCGAGCCTCCTCCTTCGCGAGACGGAGGAGTACGACCGTCGGCACGGGCGTACGCCCTCCTCGGCAGCGCGCTCGTCCTCCGCCGCGAGATCTTCCCACACCGCAAACTCTTCCTCTTCCGGCGCGGGGCTTCTCCCCGTGAAGAGGGAGTGGTCGGAGGAGCCAGAGGAATTCGAGGTCGTCGCCGTCAAGCAGGAGCCGGAGGAGATCGAGCGCCGAGGGGTCGTCGGGCCCGAAGATTTCGTGGCCGATTTCGACAGGTCGCGACCGCCATTGCCAAATGGAGCTTGTGCGAGGAGGCGGAGCGCCGCCGCCATGACGATGAGGTCAAAGACCTCCTGTTCAAGCAGGCGGTCACGGTCAACCTCGCCGCGAAGGACAAGGACGACGAGTGGCGGCGCATCCATGAGGAGCAGAGGAAGAAGTTCATCGATGTCGTCAGCTCCGACGAGGACTGAGCTCCTCCACCGTGAGCTCGTCCATTTTGGTATATCGATCTCGGCCTCGCCGTCGCGAGATCCCCCCCCCCCCCCCGACAAGGACTGAGCTCCTCCACCATGAGCTCGTCCATTTTGGTATATCGATCTCGGCCTCGCCGTCGCGAGATCTCCCCCCCTCTAGTAGTAGAAGAAGAATGTAGTATGTATGATAATGTAGTATGTGATGATGAACTATGAATGATCATGTAGTATGTGGTGAACTAGTGTGGTTGCAATTTCTCCCGCGAAAGTTTTTTTAAAATTATACAGTTCCATATATGGGTTCTACTCTGCCGCGCACGATTTCGACTTGCAAAACAGTTCTTCGTCAAACTATAAACGCCTTATGCGGGTCGCGGTTTTACGGGTCTGCTAGAGTTGCTCTTGCAAGATATTTTATTATGATTTATTTGGACCATCACTTAGACCAGTAGTACATGAGTTAATAACATATGAGTTGTGAGCCATTAAGATTATACCTTTGGAAACTTGTGCCAAAAAGATCCTCCTCCACTGCGCTGACCACCGCCTTCTATCGCTGCGACAAGCTCACCATCTTCCTCTCGGATTTTGTTCTCTGCTTGCTTTTCAACTGCATGCCCGGCAGGAGAAAACATAGGATTTCCCTAGGAATAACAACCACAACACTTAAAAGTCTAATTTAACTGACTGACAAACTATGTACTCCCTCCGTCCGAAAATACTTATCATCAAAATGGACAAAAAGGGATGCATCTAGAACTAAAATACATCTAGATACATCACCTTTTATTCATTTAGATGACAAGTATTTCCGGACGGAGGGAGTACAACTTAAAGAGGAGAGGAGAAGAAAGTCGGCCAGAATGTGTGACCTTCCGAAGAAGAAGATCATCTCCTGTCTTGTCCTTTGAATCCTCAACTCTTCGCTGAAGATGGTTGCAGCTTGCTAGTAGTCTCTCTTTCTCTGTTCCAATACTCCGACGCCCTCTCCCCGACGATGCAATATTCCAGTTGCAGTGTGCAAAAAGTGGGCGTGAACACTGTCCCAGAGAATTCTTCGAGGTAGATACTATAACGCCACAATGCTGCTGCTTCTCCATTAGTAGAGTTATTTACCCAAAACCACCACATTATGGGCTAGGGTAACAGATCAGTACCACATTTGGGGTAGGACACAAAAAACCACCAACAAAGGGGCTAATCTGTAACGCGGAGCACTGACGCGGCGTTTTAGCCCAGAAAACAGCGAAACCGACAGGTGGGGCCTGCCTGTCGGGATGATGTGGCAAAAAAAATCCACGTGGGCAGGCTGACGTGGCGTGCCTATGTGGACAATTTACTGACTTGGACGAGGGTCCCACCTGTCAATGACTCATGTGTTTATTTTCTTACTCTTATCTTTTCTTTTCTTGTCCATTCGGTCCTGTAACATGGAACACGTGGTCCTGCCGGCGTGTCCACCAGCTCGGCTCGCCCGCGCCACCCGCTTCATGAAAGCGCCGCGTGGTACGCCCGCCCTTCACCGCCAGAAGTCGCCGCCACCACGGCCACCATCGCCCTCTCGCACAGCAGCGCCGCGAGCCGCGCGCCGCCTCGGCGACGTCGGCAAAACTCGGTCGTTGACCTCGGCGTCGGCGCGCGCATGAACCGCCACTCGTTGCGGATCCCGACCTCAGCCACCGGGCGCCATGGCGTTAGTCGGGTCCCGGTAAAGGTGCACCAAAGAAGACGTCGACGATGGCTCTCGACGGCGCGGAGCCCTCGGCGGCGGCGCTGCAGGCGGCGTTGTCGCGATGTTGGCGCCAGCATTGTCACCGGCGAGGAGCAGCCGGGCGCTGCCTCCCGTCTTGCCGCGAGCCACGGCTCGGGGCCTCCGGCGGAGCCAGCGACCGCCACGCGAGGGCCGCCACGAAGTCGTCATAGGCGGGTAGCGGTGCTCCGCACGCTGGCGGTACTCGACGGACACCATGCGAGAGCGCCAGCGGCGGCGAGCAGCGTTGAGTAGCGGTGGTACGTCGGGGAGGCCGCCGTCTCGACCATGAACCCGCCGCCGTGGAAGTAGACGAGGACGGGCAGCTTCTTGCCTTCGCCCTCGGATGCCGGCGGAAGGTAGAGGCGGACGGAGACGCCGGTGGCTCTCGACTTGCATCGGCGGAGATGGCTTGCCGCGCACAAGCTGCTCGACAGAATGCTCCATAGAAATAGAGATGGGATGAAGATGACCATGTAGTCAATGAAAGGCGGGGCCCACAGCTCATCTGCCACCTCAGCTAGTCAAAGTTTTTTTTGTGTGCTTGGTATTTGCCACGTCAGCCCGACAGGCGGGACCCACCTGTCGGATTCGCTGTTTTCTGGGCTAAAACGCAGCGTTAGTGCTCCGCGTTACAGATTAGCCCCATTGTTGGTGGTTTTTTGTGCCCTGGCCCAAATGTGGTACTGATCTGTTACCTTAGCCCATAATGTAGTGGTTTTGGGTAAATAACTCCCATTAGTAAGAGCGCCCTTCTCTCTCTATTTCTTCTGCAAGCGACAAACTATATCTTGCGCTTGACCAAATCAGGAACCACTTTTGACATTTTTCAAGATCTCACTGAAGCAGGAGAATGAAGAGGCAATTCATAGCGACACCGGGAACCGAATTCAGATTGACAGGCAAGCAGCCTTCAATTACTCATGTCCAATACCCAAGTTAGTTGACCGACTCTATAAGCAACATGCCAACTTCGTTTCCGTACATCATTCACACTTCTCTGATGTGAGCTAGAGTGTATATCATGCGGTGCTTCAATTGAATATATACTTCCCACTCGCGATCAAATGATGCGATCTAACAAAATGGTCTCTTCACACGTTACCTTTCCCTCTCGCCCCGTGTTTCTTTCAATGGTAATCAAATGAAATAGTCTATAGAGTGTTCCCGGATAAGGGTTCTTCAAATGATAGTCTCCAAAGATTCAGTAAAATTGCTTGTCTGATCAGATTGTTCTCCACGACAAGGTTTGATCAATGATCACTAACAAAGGTACATAGTGTTCACTCAGCGCTGCAGCATCTTCCGCCAAGGTTAATTCATCATAATGTTCATCTACTATTCTTGATAGGAAGTTATCAATTTATAGAAATTAAAGCTCGTTTACAACTTTTTCTCCTTGCACTCTCAGGTGTCCAAAAAAATTCATCTTGAACAGGAGCCTACATACGTAATAAAAAGAAACAGAGGGCTGACCGAGAGAAGTTACCTCGGGAAGGTTCTAAAGAATGGCGGGAGACGTAACTCGTGCCTGTGAACCTCAGGAAGACATGGACTTAACTTCATCCAAACTCCAAAGGGTATGAAAAGGTAAACAAAATCAATCTCACATCATATGAATAGCAAATAAGTAATACTTTTACATCCAAATAGACGATCCAAATTTAAGTTACAATGATACGCACAGGAGACATGCCTTTTTCCAATCATGATGATGATCCTAGAATGTTTCCTTAAATACTATGGAAACCCAACATGTGGATGTTGTCGAGAACCATTGCTGTGGAGAGGCAAGCACATAAAGCAGGTAGTTCGTTCAAATTTCGAATAACAACAACCTTGGAGCAATAACCAAGTTAGCTCTAGAATGAACCAACATTGCTCAAAAAACAAAAAAAGGCAGACTTGCCAAGCCCACTGCTACATGGCAAGAAGAATTGACCCCTATCGAGGATCTTTTGTTATAAAGGCACCAACCAAGTATTGGTGTCATGTGTGCAAAGCTTGCGATTCTGAGAACAACGGCACATACGGAAGATACGTCTCACGAGTGTCCTCTCCAAGAGTGCAGATCACTTGGACTTGCCGACGATCCATATCGTAGGACATCAACGTTTTATCCCACTCAACAGTGTAAAAGATCATGTTACAGTCTGGATGAATTGCAACCCACTCAAACTTTTCTCCAAGATTAATATAACTTACCCATCCAGGTTCATATAAACCACGTGATCCAACTACATATGAGGCTTCAGCAGTATGCTTCAATGTCCATTGTTGCCTGTCATAGTCCTCAAGAACGTAAACCACTAGTCGAACCACCTCGTCTTCATGGTCTACCTCAAAATTGGCATAATGCAAACGTCCTTGGGACAGCTGAATGAAACCAAACCACTGCTCACCAGGGACAGGGACAGGTATGTTTCGGCAAGCTTTCCCCTCGGTGTCCACGACGGCTATAGAAGGCTTGTGGGTGAGATAATGCAGACAGTCGTTGAAAAAGACACCTGGCAACCTATCTGGAAGGCTAAAATCATTATCCAGTTCATGCTCTTTACGAACCCGTACTCCTGTTTCAGATGAATATACTTCCACTCCACCGACCGAGGGGGCTAGGGGCCCAAAGTCTTTGAAGAACTCAAACACGTAGAAGTGGGGTGCCACGGTTGGATTAAAACCCAGACATGAACACCGCCACTTTTCAGCCTGGTTGTGGTCCGGTAGTGCAACCCACTCCTTTGTAGCAGGATTACACACAAACTGATGGTAATCTATCATATCCAATTCCCCGGCAGCACAACAGCTGCAGAGGAGAAGGCCGTTGCAGCTGTCCAAGAGAAAAATGCGTTTGTGGATTGGCAGGAAGTCAAGCAAAGGGGAGACCAACGGGAGGCCTGTGCCAGAGACATTGGTGAAATGGGGGACTGACCACAATACAGTTTCACTATCGTGCTTTGTGAAGAAGCCAACCAGGGTCTGGGGAAGCTTCATACGGTTGACGGGGTGCGAAATGAGGTCCCGCCATGTCGTGGACACGCACTTGAAGCGGCAGACTGATCTGGCAGGGAGGCGAGAGAGGATCTCAACAACGAGGTCATCGGTGAGGTTGGCTGCCGGGCACCTCCGTCTCTTGGACCTTCTCCCCTTAACCATCCCGAGCAAGAGGTTCTGAGAAATGCAAATGAAGAGAGTTGAAGATGCAAGGAGCGAAGAAGTAAGGAGCGAGGCCTGTGATGATGGATGCTATTTTGCAAATCATACACAAATTTGCATACGAGTTGTGGTGAGGACCTCCCAACTGATAGAACAGCTGGAACAGAGGCCGTGGCCGGCAGGGAAGAAGAAATCACTTGGAGTGAGCGAAGAGGACACCTATGCTCGACAGTCGACAGGAAAGTCAACTCGATTAGCTGATAGCTTCTTGCTCGCGTTGATGGTCCATGACACTTTGGTGCATCATTATTTGAGGGATGCCTGTACCTTCCTATACACGATTTGAGGACCAATATGATGACATGCCTATGCATCCTATGCCTTAAAAACAAATGGAGTTTGTAGGTCAAGTCTTCGAAATAAGTTCATTACTTAACTCGAAACGTATGACAGGTGACCTAACAAATAAAAATGGGAACAATAATGGAGATCAAGCGCATCGATCTGATGAGATGCCTCGATGGAGTAGGAAAAAAAACTATTTCATGGGTCAGCTCTTTTAAACAAATATTACAGTTTGCTTCAGACCCAAATGAAATATTCATTTTAGAAAAAAGAAGATCTAATGAAATCTGAATGCTAAGATTGAAGTGGTAAACTCCGAATAGTAACACTAAATTTGGACCGCATTCCTGGTGTCTATGCTGAGCATCCCTGTTCAGTTTTTTCGCCATGGAGGTTCTCACTGGGTTTATACCAGTTTGATTCATTTTGGTTGAATATATGTGGGTACTGCTACTGCATGGCCTCATGATATGCAGCAGCAAAAGGTCAAAAACGAAAGACCTGGAGTTCTTAGGCTGTCGATGTCCTTTGAAATTCGAGAAAAATACTGCCACCAGAAGGGAGTACCAACCGAAGAATTTTTACCTAGTACTATATCCTGGTTCAGTACATCAATGTGTTTACTCTGATGAATTAATTTTTGCCTATAACTGAAGATGACAAAAAAAAAAAATGAATTGGAAATTGGACTGAATTGAATACATAGTCTGGTTGTTCGTACTGGCCATGCCTTGTACTCAATAACATCTTGCTTAATTTTTCTGGTGTTTTTAGCCGGTTCGAAGATAGAATTTGAGTAGGCTGAATCAGTTCAGTGTGGAGGGGTGCCTATGTATACGGGAAGTACAGTAACTCTGAATTTGAGTCGATTGAATGATTGGACACCTAACTTACTGACTGAAGAAGAAGAAAAATCTATGCTGCTAGGCGCACCCGTCGAGGAGATGGTACCTTGCGCGCGTCGACGGACTAGTCCTCCGGCGCCGCCGACGCTCGCTCTTCAAAGTTCCAAGTACGCCGCGAAGTTTCGCCTCTCCATCGTTGCCAGCCGAACTTGCGGCAGCACCAAGCTCCGAACGCGCCTCGAGCCTCGGGACTGGGCCCTCTCGCTGGCATCACACCGCCGCGCCCATAAGCAGATTCGCGCCGCCTCTGCTCATCCCGCGCCGGTCTCGATCTGCCGGCGTGTGGGCTCCGGCAGCTTCTGCATTCCACCTCCGAATCTGACGCTGAATGCGCCAGATAATCAACTCACAGCGGCACAGGTAAGCCGGCCCATCAGCTAGCAGTGTAGCGAAGATTCACTCTAGCGTTAAGTGTTCTGTATTTCCTGTATCTTCTGTTTTTAAATTTTGGTTTCTTCTTTTTTTTTTCGTAAAAAATTTCACAAATTGAAAATTTCCAAAAAATTTGTTCAGATTTCTAAAAACATCTTTTGTAAAAAACTGTTCAGAAATTTAAATTATTTGTTCGTCTTTCTAAAACATCTTTTTTTGCGGAAAAAGTTCTTTTTTAAAAAACAAATGTTCAAATTTAGATTAGGATTTTAGAAATTGTTCCAATTTAAAAAATAAATCATTTAAAAAACTTGCATAAATTTTGCACATGCACACATTTTTCTCAAAATAGCGAACAATTTTTTCGCTCTCAGGTGGTAATTAAGCCTAGTTGTTCATTGTTAGTGTTGGCGCAGGTGACGTGACCAACGCCAGCAATCGGTTTTTAAAATATGGTCGGCCACATTAAACCCATTAAGCGTCACGTGAAGGGCGGCCAACCGGCTACGCCACGTGGCGCAAGCTGGTCGGCCGTGGTAAGAAATCTTTTGTAATTTTTTTAGATGAAGATGAGGATTATTTTTTAAATGTATTTTTTTAGATGAAGGTGAGGACCTCTGGTATTTTCTAAATGAAGGGTTATACAAAGTGGCGTTTGCGGGTAGGCCGCAATGGTATTTTTTTCTTTTTTCTTTTGTTTAGATGAAGTTGAGGATTTTTTTTCGTAGATGTTTTTTAGACGGAGACGAGGAATCCATGTATTTAAAAAAAAATGGAAACGTGCATACACCTTCTTCTCAAACGGCGCCATAGAGTGGTGCCCCAACCACTAGTAAATATTCGTGGGTGGTATTTTGAGGGGCGACATGCATAATACAGATATTTACAACAACAAAAAATTCTTCTCGTGGTTCAGAGTACATAAATATGATACAGTTAATTTAGGGTACATACACGGTACACCAAGAAAATAAGTACACAAATGAATTATGCAGTACGACGTCGTTTGACAGCCCTCTCAACGACGGTTTGAGTCTTCTTAATCTTGCTTGAGTACTTCCGGCCAGCGTTATGACTCTTTCTTAGGAAGGGACGTCCTGACGCGGGCAATATAGTTCTGCTCCTTCTAGTGGTGTAGTCTTGCTCTTCATACATGTAACGCCCCGAGACCGACGCTCCAGAATACTTCCAGCTATTCCGGGTTTCGCTGTGTGATTCTTTTGTGCTTGCTCTATTTATTTTGCATTGCATCATGTCATCATGCATCATGCCATCATATCATTAATTTTTAAAACTCAACTAAATAAATCTTATGGATTTTTTTGATCCATTTAAATTGAGGGAATTCACATGGTGAGTTCTCTTTATAATATATCCTCCCGATATTAGTGGAGCTATTATAAAATAATCTATTCTTTGGAATCACCATAACACACTTGCAAAATCCCAATGCCTTTTATTATTTCAATTCTTGGCCTCTAACTTTGCCATATATTCTTTCTTGTTTTTCCGGAGCTTCCCCAAAAATCACAACATTTTTGGACCTTCCTTTTTCCTAGTCCTAGTTCAAACCTATTGAATTAAATTCAAATGATTTTGAATTTAATCTTGCAATCTTGCTCACTTATATTTTCTTGGGACTAGCGCATTTTTGTGAGTCCAAGAATATTTTTTGCAGGCGCTAATTCTTTGCCTATCCTTCTCTTTCTTTTCTTTCTCTTTTTCTGTTTTGTTTTAAATGGGAAAATGAGAGAGAGAAGAAGAGAGATTGCAGCCTAGCTGGGCCTCCCAGCCCAGCTGCTCCCAGCCACCCCTGCCCAAAGGCCCATCAGCTCCTAACCCTAGCCGGCCCAGCGGCCTGCCCGCTCCCCATCTCTCCTCCCGATCTCTCCTCTCGCCTCCCTCCGCCCGCCGCCTCCCTCTCGATCTCTCCTCTCACTCGCACGCAGAGGAGCGCCCACACCCATCGCTCTTCCCCCATCGCTCGATCTCCTCTCTCCCGCCGTCCTCCTCCGCCCCCCCCCACAGAGGAGCGCCATCCCCTCGCGTCGACCAAGCAGCCGCCGCCCCTCCCGCCTCTCTCCTCGACCTCCTCCACTGCGTCGCCAGCCGCAGCCAGCGCCTCCATCTCCTCCTCCGCCCCACTGCACTGTTCCGCGCCGTCCGCCTCAGCGTCCCCACCTCCGTCCAGGCCCGTGCTCCACCACCGCGTCCGCCTCGCCTCCTCGGGCGCCCGCGCCTCTGGCCGGCCTTCTCCTCGGCTCCATTCCCATGGCGCCATGGTCGCTGCCAAGCTCTGCTGCCAAGCCTCGCCTGTCGCCTCCAGAGCTCCTCGCCTCGCCCGACCTCCGTGGCGGCGCCTCTCCAAGGCCCAGCGATCTCCGGCCATCCTCCTGCGCCCCTCGCGCCCCGCTTTGCATCTTCCTCCTGCCTCCACGTCGTCCTTGTTCGTGGAGAACGAACGCCGCTGCACCCCTCGCTTCTCCGTGGGTTACATTGCGTCATCGCTGTTGACCCGAGGAGACCACCGCCAAGTACCGAGCCAACGAGGACCGCCAAGTTCGCTTCGCCGTCTCTGAATTCGCCGAGTACGACTACTCATGGGACCCGTCAAGTTCATCTACGTGTGTGTACGACTACATCCGATGTGGGTTTCGACAAGTACCGCACCGAACGTCTACGACCTGTGTACAACTTCTGTCACCAAGACCACCAAGTCCGCACGGGAGCCCGAACGACTACTTCCACGACGTTCATGAACCACTACTTCCACTACGACCGTCCCGTGAACGACTACTTCCCTCGACGACGTGAACCGTCCCGTTTGCACGCTTCGAAGGTATAACCCCGAGATGACCGCCCGTGAACGAATGCTCGTGTTTGCACCGTGTCCGAATTGTCACTCTTTTTCCACGCCACTAACCCGTGGGAACCCGGTAGTCGGGAGCACCCCACCATCCTTGCGTGACTCGCTCACGCCCACTTCTCGTTTGCATCGGTATCTCCTCAAGCTACCGGAACCGATATGATGCCGTGGCATCATTTTCGGATATGTTGCTGTGGCACCATTTCCTTTTCGCCGCCGTGGCACCCTTTTCGTTTCGCCGCCGTGGCACCCTTTTCGTTCCGCCATGGTGACCAAATGCTCCTTATCATGCTCATGTCAACGTTTTCATAAAAATTGCATATGTCATCCGCATCATGATAACAACAATTAAAATGTTTAAAATTGTTGTTTGCATTAATTTGCTAAATAACATGTGGGGATTTACCGGAATTGTTGTTTCTTGTTTCCGGCCTCACTTAAACTTGCCTAAATAGTTAGTTTATTTATGCTTCACCTCTTGCCATGTTTAACAACACTTAATATTGTTTGGTAGCATAAACGAGAGAGAACTAAATAATTGATATGGTGTTTTCTTCAATATGCCACTCCGTTGCATATTGAGCTCCACTTAATTTGTAAGATTGTTTTGTGCATTTTGCCATGTCATGCTATTTAAATCGGTCATGCATCATACTTGTTTGCGCATCATGCCATGTTTATGTGATGGTTGTTTACTATGTTGTTTGTTTCTTTCCGGGTTGCCTCTCTCGTTAGCTTCGGTTTCGTTCCGGAGTTGTGAGGATCCGTTCGACTTCGACCGTTTGTCTTCTTCTTAGACTCGTTCTTCTTCCTTGCGGGATCTCAGGAAAGATGACCATACCCTCGAAATCACTACTATCTTTGCTATGCTAGTTTGCTCCCTCTTTTGCTATGCCAATGCTACGATGCCTACCATTTGCTTGTCAGCCTCCCAAATTGCCATGTCAAACCTCTAACCTTTGACACCATTCCTAGCAAACCGTTGATTGGCTATGTTGCCGCTTTGCTCAGCCCCTCTTATAGCGTTGTTAGTTGCAGGTGAAGATGAAGTTTGTTCCTCGTTGGAACATGGAGATGTTGTTCCTTGTTGGAACATGTTTACTTGTTGGGATATCACAATATCTCTTATATTATTAATGCATCTATATACTTGGTAAAGGGTGGAAGGCTCGGCCTTATGCCCGTGTTTTGTTCCACTCTTGCCGCCCTAGTTTCCGTCATACCGGTGTTATGTTCCCGGATTTTGCGTTCCTTACGCTGGTCGGGTGATTTATGGGACCCCCGACAGTTCGCTTTGAATAAAACTTGTCCAAAGAAGGCCCGACATTGACTTTTACCATTTGCCTCACCTAGCCTTTTTTCCCTTGGGTTTCGGAGCCCGAGGGTCATCTTTATTTACCCCGGGCCAGTGCTCGTTGTGAGTGTTGGTCCAAACCGTCAACCGCCGGTGGCCACCAGGGGCAACTCTGGGCTGGCCTACCGGAAGTTTGGACAATCCGTGTGCCACGAGAACGAGATATGTGCAGCTCCTATCGGGATTTGTCGGCACATTCGGGCGGCTTTGCTGGTCTTGTTTTACCATTGTCGAAATGTCTTGATGTACCGGATACCGAGTCTGATCGGAGTGTCTTGGGTGAAGGTCTATTCCTTCGTTGATCGCGAGAGCTTGTCATGGGCTAAGTTGGGACACCCCTGCAGGGTTTAAACTTTCGAGAGCCGTGCCCGCGGTTATGTGCCAGATGGGAATTTGTTAACGTCCGGTTGTAGAAAACCCGAAGTTGACCTTAATTAAAATACATCAACGCGTGTGTAACCGTGATGGTCTCTTCTCGCGGAGTCCGGAAGTGAACACGTGTTGGAGTTATGCTTGACGAGGTTGCTATAGGATCACTTCTTGATCATACTTTTATCGACCGTGCTTTGCCTTCTCTTCTCGCTCTCATTTGCGGATGTTAGCCACCATATATGCTAGTCGCTTGCTGCAGCTCCACCTCATTACTACATCCTTCCTATAAGCTTAAATAGTTTTGATCTCGCGGGTGCGAGATTGCTGAGTCCTCGTGGCTCACCAGATACTTCCAAAACCAGTTTGCAGGTGCCTATGTTACCGAGCAGGCGACGCTACCAAGCTCAAGGAGGAGCTCGATGAAGACCTTGTTCATTGTGTTGTTTCGTTTCAGTTGATCAGTAGTGGAGCCCAGTTGGGGTTGATCGGGGACTTTTGTCGCATTTGGGGTTCTTCTTTTATTTTGGTTCCATAGTCGGACCTTGATTGTATCTGGATGATGTAATGCTTTATTCATGTAATTGTGTGAAGTGGCGATTGTAAGCCAACTATGTATCTTTTTCCCTTATGTATTACATGGGTTGTGTGAAGATTACCTCACTTGCGACATTGCTTTCAATGCGGTTATGCCTCTAAGTCGTGCTTCGACACGTGGGAGATATATCCGCATCCGTATGCTAAGTTGGTATCGAGCCATCCCGACCTTAGGAGCCCCACCGCTTGATCGCTTTTAGCGGCGAGTTGTGTCTAGAAAAATGTTTTGAGTCATTTAGGACTATATATATCGGAGAGTTTAGGAATTCTTTTACTCCTCGGTCCTTCGTCGCTCTGGTGAGGTCTCCCGACGAGAGTTTTGACTATTCTCTTCTCAAATTTCACTAAAAAAATTTTAGGATCACGCTGGTATCTTAGAATCGTTCGATGGTTTTATGATGACAACATTGTCTTGGTTGCCTCCGTCGCCGCCAGGGTTTTTTTATTGGAGGTGTCCCGGAGTTGAGCTCCGAGGTGTTGTCGCCATAATTTTATCGCTGCAGTTCTGGAATACCGAGTTTAGTACGCCGACATCGAAAATCTCTTTTATGCGGTTGTTGGTGAGATAACCCGATAACCCAATCTCGAGGTGAGTACGGGAGTATTGCCATGACTCGTATAACGAATGCTTTTCGAAGGTTGAGGTACACGATTTCCGAAGGTTTCTTGGTTATGTGTTGACGGATGAATACAGCTGGATGTAGGGATTGTTAGTTTGTGTGAGATATATTGCTTCCCCTGTATCCCCAACACCAGATTGCATAACCGGAATACCTGACTCTTCTATTTTCCCAGAGCTATCCTAAATTCTTCTCCAAGTTTGACGTAAGAATGAGTTATCATCAGTCAAATGCTTTTCTCCAAGATCTTTCAAATTCTTTTCATCGTTTGCTCAACCTCTTCGCTTTTGATTCTTCCGGTGTGCCTCAATAATTCATGGTGGTTCTCATCATCATTCTCAACATTTGAAGACCGAAGAAAGATTTCTTTTAAATCTTGCTCCATTCTCTTCAAGATTCATGGTTCTAGCTTGTTGCCATCCTCTCATAATTGTTTTCGATTGTGGGAATCTTTTTCACCCATCCGGAGCATTTCATGAGTTGTTTCCATTTCTTTCCTCCGAAGGCCATCATGTCATAATTCTTCATTCTCAGCGCGTACCTATCATTCTCCAAATCATACCGGTGCATCATTCAAATATCCTCTAATCAGTTCTTGATCTCTTTGTTCTCATGTATCTAGTTTGTCTCAAGCACCTTCGTTCATTTGCTAATTCTTCCCGGTGATTTGTGCATTTGCTACTTTCATTTTCAATTCTTACGGTGGTTCGTTCAAGATTTCACCTCTTTCGTTATCATTTAATTCATTCGTTCTTTCCAATCCTACCGGTGGTTCGTTGAAGACCTTCTCAAGTTTACGCTATATCCCTCTTAATCCTTTCTACGAGAATAAGTAATATGCAAAATCCATTGCTTGTCATCAATTTAATTTGATGAAGGATAAGCTTACAATAAATCTTATTCTTATTTCCTCGAGGTGATTCAATTCTTTTCTTCCGGATATTGTTTATGATGAAGTAATTCTCGGTTCTAAGATGTTCATCTTTTCTTTCCGGAGTTCCAAGTTGTCTCGGTTATACCGTCGCGAAGCTCCATCTAAATCATCGCAAGGCTTCACCTTGTGTTTTCAACCTCTCTTTCTTTCTATCATCCTTTTATTACTGGAGTTCTTAATGGAGGCTCTACATGGTGGGTCGTCAAGGATTCCTTTCATTCTTCAATTGTTCTTTAAGATTTCTCTTGAAGTTATGAGCCGCCAAGCTATACTCTAAAATAAACATGGTGCTCAACACATGTTTTGTTTTGAGAAGCTCAAGTATTCTTCTTCTTGCATTTCGAAGTGCAATTCTTCTAACTTAGCTTTTGAGGTGGTATTATGTCATTCTTGATGATTTGAGTTCATGTTTCATGATTCATATTGTTGTCAAGAATGAGGTATTTTAAATCCATCAGTCTCTTCATTGGAGTTATCTTGGGTTATATTTCACCTAAAGCTTTCGCTAAGGATTGTTGTTATTTATGGTGCTTATAAATGACCCAAGTTCTTCATTTGTCCTCCCGGTGAAATAAGTTTCTTGTCTCCTTGTTGATATCAATCCAATCATTTGTTTCCGTTGGTGGCAGAAGCTCACCTCATAATTTTGAGATGTTTCCATAAGCCCACTACAAACTTATTCTTTTCGTTGTTGGTCTTCCAACAACTCCATTCTAACCTTCTTACAAGGTTGTTGTTGAAATTCAATTGTGGGAGAAGTTGCCTTTTATTCCTCCGTTTTCTTATTGCAATGTTTCATTTTCTATTTTTCTTCCGGAGGCTTTGTGATGTTATTCTTTTCACTCATCATCTCGTCTTGTGAGGTTCATGTCCTTTTCCTTGCTTATCGTTTTAACCGGAGTGTTATGCCCTCTGCTCAAGTTCTTTTCATTTTATCAAGTTTCGTATCACTTTTCAACCGGAGTGTCGTCTGAAATATTTCTTAACCCTTGTGCCATTTTTTTTCTTTAGTTCCGGAGGCTGTGTGTTGCTAATCTCATCGAGTATCCTCTCATCTTGTCAAGTTCATGTTCTATTCCTTCCATGTTCAACCGGAGTGCTGCCCGAATTCTTCCTCTCTCATCTTGTTTTAACCGGAGTGGTTTCGAATTCTATCTTGTCCATTAAACTCTTGGTTCATGTCTTTGCAACCTTGGTTCTTGTCGTATCACTTGCTCCTCTTATCTTACGGAGTGTTTCAATTCCTTTCGTCTCCATTGTGGCTTTTCTTCAAGTTTTCAACTTCTCAAGGTTTGTTGGTTTCACTCGTTTGTCAAAGAAGCAACTTAGTTTTACCTCTTCTCTTCCTCTTCCGTTTTCCCTCCGGTGCCATCCTAGATCTCGGGACGAGATCCTCTCATAGTGGTGGAGTGTTGTAACGCCCCGAGACCGACGCTCCAGAAGACTTCCAGCTATTCCGGGTTTCGCTGTGTGATTCTTTTGTGCTTGCTCTATTTATTTTGCATTGCATCATGTCATCATGCATCATGCCATCATATCATTAATTTTTAAAACTCAACTAAATAAATCTTATGGATTTTTTCGATCCATTTAAATTGAGGGAATTCACATGGTGAGTTCTCTTTATAATATATCCTCCCGATATTAGTGGAGCTATTATAAAATAATCCATTCTTTGGAATCACCATAACACACTTGCAAAATCCCAATGCCTTTTATTATTTCAATTCTTGGCCTCTAACTTTGCCATATATTCTTTCTTGTTTTTCCGGAGCTTCCCCAAAAATCACAACATTTTTGGACCTTCCTTTTTCCTAGTCCTAGTTCAAACCTATTGAATTAAATTCAAATGATTTTGAATTTAATCTTGCAATCTTGCTCACTTCTATTTTCTTGGGACTAGCGCATTTTTGTGAGTCCAAGAATATTTTTTGCAGGCGCTAATTCTTTGCCTATCCTTCTCTTTCTTTTCTTTCTCTTTTTCTGCTTTTGTTTTAAATGGGAAAATGAGAGAGGAAGAAGAGAGATTGCAGCCTAGCTGGGCCTCCCAGCCCAGCTGCTCCCAGCCACCCTTGCCCAAAGGCCCATCAGCTCCTAACCCTAGCCGGCCCAGCGGCCTGCCCGCTCCCCATCTCTCCCTCCCGATCTCTCCCTCTCGCTCCCTCCGCCCGCCGCCTCCCTCTCAATCTCTCCTCTCACTGCACGCACAGAGCGCCCACACCCATCGCTCTTCCCCCATCGCCGATCTCCTCTCTCCCCATCGTCCTCCTCCGCACCCACCCCACAGAGGCGCCATCCTCACGCCGACCAAGCAGCCGCCGCGCCTCCCCTCTCCCTCGACCTCCTCCACCGCGTCGCTAGGCCGCAGCCAGCGCCTCCATCTCCTCCTCCGCGCCCACCTGCTCCGTTCGGCGCCGTCTGTCTCGGCGTCCCCACCTCCGTCCAGGCCCGTGCTCCACCACCGGCGTCCGCCTCGCCTCCTCGGGCGCCCGCGCCTCACCCGCCTTCTCCTCGGCTCCATTCCCATGGCGCCATGGTCGCTGCCAAGCTCTGCGCGCCAAGCCTCGCCCGTCGCCTCCAGGAGCTCCTCGCCTCCGCCCCGACCTCCATGGCCAGCGCCTCTCCAAGGCCCAGGCGATCTCCGGCCATCCTCCTGCGCCCCTCGCGCCCCTGCCTTGCATCTTCCTCCTGCCTCCATGTCGTCCTTGTTCAGGTGGAGAACGAACGCCGCTGCACCCCCCTGCTTCTCCGTGGGTTCTGTTCTTCATCGCTGTTGACCCGAGGAGACCACCGCCAAGTACCAGGCCAACGAGGACCGCCAAGTTCGTCTTTCACCGTCTCTGAATTCGCCGAGTACGACTACTCATGGGACCCGTCAAGTTCATCTACGTGTGTGTACGACTACATCCGATGTGGGTTTCGACAAGTACCGCACCGAACGTCTACGACCTGTGTACAACTTCTGTCACCAAGACCACCAAGTCCGCACGGGAGCCCGAACGACTACTTCCATGACGTCCGTGAACCACTACTTCCACTACGACCGTACCGTGAACGACTACTTCCCTCGACGACGCGAACCGTCCCGTTTGCACGCTTCGAAGGTATAACCCCGAGATGACCGCCCGTGAACGAATGCTCGTGTTTGCACCGTGTCCGAATTGTCACTCGTTTTCCACGCCACTAACCCGTGGGAACCCGGTAGTCGGGAGCACCCCACCATCCTTGCGTGACTCGCTCACGCCCACTTCTTGTTTGCATTGGTATCTCCTCAAGCTACCGGAACCGATATGATGCCGTGGCATCATTTTTGGATATGTTGCCGTGGCACCATTTCCTTTTCGCCGCCGTGGCACCCTTTTTGTTTCGCCGCCGTGGCACCCTTTTCGTTCCGCCATGGTGACCAAATGCTCCTTATCATGCTCATGTCAATGTTTTCATAAAAATTGCATAAAACTTGTATATGTCATCCGCATCATGATAACAATAATTAAAATGTTTAAAATTGTTGTTTGCATTAATTTGCTAAATAACATGTGGGGATTTACCGGAATTGTTGTTTCTTGTTTCCGGCCTCACTTAAACTTGCCTAAATAGTTAGTTTATTTATGCTTCACCTCTTGCCATGTTTAACAACACTTAATATTGTTTGGTAGCATAAACGAGAGAGAACTAAATAATTGATGTGGTGTTTTCTTCAATATGCCACTCCGTTGCATATTGAGCTCCACTTAATTTGTAGGATTGTTTTGTGCATTTTGCCATGTCATGCTACTTAAATCGGTCATGCATCATACTTGTTTGCGCATCATGCCATGTTTATGTGATGGTTGTTTACTATGTTGTTTGTTTCTTTCCGGGTTGCCTCTCTCGTTAGCTTCGGTTTCGTTCCGGAGTTGTGAGGATCCGTTCGACTTCGACCGTTTGTCTTCTTCTTGGACTCGTTCTTCTTCCTTGCGGGATCTCAGGCAAGATGACCATACCCTCGAAATCACTACTATCTTTGCTATGCTAGTTTGCTCGCTCTTTTGCTATGCCAATGCTACGATGCCTACCATTTGCTTGTCAGCCTCCCAAATTGCCATGTCAAACCTCTAACCTTTGACACCATTCCTAGCAAACCGTTGATTGGCTATGTTGCTGCTTTGCTCAGCCCCTCTTATAGCGTTGTTAGTTGCAGGTGAAGATGAAGTTTGTTCCTCGTTGGAACATGGAGATGTTGTTCCTTGTTGGAACATGTTTACTTGTTGGGATATCACAATATCTCTTATATTATTAATGCATCTATATACTTGGTAAAGGGTGGAAGGCTCGGCCTTATGCCTGGTGTTTTGTTCCACTCTTGCCGCCCTAGTTTCCGTCATACCGGTGTTATGTTCCCGGATTTTGCATTCCTTACGCGGTCGGGTGATTTATGGGACCCCCCTGACAGTTCGCTTTGAATAAAACTTGTCAAGCAAGGCCCAACATTGACTTTTACCATTTGCCTCACTTAGCCTTTTTTTCCCTTGGGTTTCCGGAGCCCGAGGGTCATCTTTATTTACCCCCCCGGGCCAGTGCTCGTTGTGAGTGTTGGTCCAAACCGTCAACCGCCGGTGGCTACCAGGCAACAACTACGGGCTGGCCTACCGGAAGTTTGGACAATCCGGTGTGCCACGAGAACGAGATATGTGCAGCTCCTATCGATTTGTCGGCACATTCGGGCGGCTTTGCTGGTCTTGTTTTACCATTGTCGAAATGTCTTGATGTACCGGGATACCGAGTTTGATCGGAGTGTCTTGGGTGAAGGTCTATTCCTTCGTTGATCGCGAGAGCTTGTCATGGGCTAAGTTGGGACACCCCTGCAGGGTTTAAACTTTCGAGAGCCGTGCCCGCGGTTATGTGGCAGATGGGAATTTGTTAACGTACAGTTGTAGAAAACCCGAAGTTGACCTTAATTAAAATACATCAACCGCGTGTGTAACCGTGATGGTCTCTTCTCGGTGGAGTCCGGGAAGTGAACACGGTGTTGGAGTTATGCTTGACGTAGGTTGCTATAGGATCACTTCTTGATCATACTTTTATCGACCGTGCTTTGCCTTCTCTTCTCGCTCTCATTTGCGGATGTTAGCCACCATATATGCTAGTCGCTTGCTGCAGCTCCACCTCATTACTACATCCTTCCTATAAGCTTAAATAGTTTTGATCTCGCGGATGCGAGATTGCTGAGTCCTCGTGGCTCACCAGATACTTCCAAAACCAGTTTGCAGGTGCCTATGTTACCGAGCAGGCGACGCTACCAAGCTCAAGGAGGAGCTCGATGAAGATCTTGTTCATTGTGTTGTTTCGTTTCAGTTGATCAATAGTGGAGCTCAGTTGGGGTCGATCGGGGACTTTTGTCGCATTTGGGGTTCTTCTTTTATTTTTGTTCCGTAGTCGGACCTTGATTGTATCTGGATGATGTAATGCTTTATTCATGTAATTGTGTGAAGTGGCGATTGTAAGCCAACTATGTATCTTTTTCCCTTATGTATTACATGGGTTGTGTGAAGATTACCTCACTTGCGACATTGCTTTCAATGCGGTTATGCCTCTAAGTCGTGCTTCGACACGTGGGAGATATATCCGCATCGAGGGCGTTACAATACATCTCCTCTTCTATTGGGTCTACGCCAAATTGATCATAGTCATCCTTGTTGGCGACTCCATCCATCCCGATGATACTCCTTTTGCCTCTCCGGACGACAACACGACTCAGCTTTGAAGGGTCGGTTAAATAGAAGCATTGTGCCACATCCTTAGCAAATACCCAAGGCTCATATTTAGGAGTGATTCCTTTCACTCTTTTTGCACCAACGGGTTGTGCTTCGGGCAGATACATGGTAATGAAACCACGTTCTTCACGCACGACGTTCTTTGCCCATCTGACCCTGAACAATGGCACCGTGTAATCTTCGTCGTACTCAAGTTCCCATATCTCTTCGATTCTGCCGTAGTATCTATTACTCTCATTCTCGGTCAACTGCAGCATCGTCACACCTGAGTTCTGCTAATCATAGTTTTTGTCCTTCGCCTCAGTATAGAATGTGTATCCATTTATATCATATGATTGGTATGTGGTGACAGTGCAAGCGGGTCCTACTGCTAATGCATAGATGAGATTTGCACTGGCTATACCGGTCGACAGTAGTTTCTCCTGAATTCGCTCTTTGAACCAGGAAGCAAATTTGGAGTTGTGCTCTCTAATGATCTGGGCCTCGGTCCTCTGCCTCCCTTCCATTCCGTGCTCTCTCCTTAAGGTATCCTTGTGAGTTTGCAGCCAAGGACTGACTATATCTGCGTGTTGGAACACTACTGTGTGCGCTCTTTCTGTTTGACACGAGAAAAATCTTATAACGTGCTCCATGAGATGGGAAGAGGGGGAGTTTGATTTCTCTCATGCGCCGGGGAAAAGAAAAGTGTGCACGCGTGCCAGTGTACTAAGTACACAAATAAATATAGGGAAACATGCACTTTATTAATCTCTCATCGGAGAAACAAAATTACAAGTTCCCTTTACATATGCGCTGAAGGAAATATGCCCTAGAGGCAATAATAAAGTTATTATTTATTTCCTTATTTCATGATAAATGTTTATTATTCATGCTAGAATTATATTAACCGGAAACATAATACATGTGTGAATACATAGACAAACATAGTGTCACTAGTATGCCTCTACTTGACTAGCTCGTTTATCAGAGATGGTTATGTTTCCTAGCCATGGACAAAAGAGTTGTCATTTGATTAACGGGATCACATCATTAGGAGAATGATGTGATTGACTTGACCCATTCCGTTAGCTTAGCACTTGATCGTTTAAGTATGTTGCTATTGCTTTCTCCATGACTTATACATATTCCTGTAACTATGAGATTATGCAACTCCCATTTACCGGAGGAACACTTTGGTACTACCAAACGTCACAACGAATCGGATGATTATAAAGGAGTACTACAGTGTCTCCAAGGTACATGTTGAGTTGGCGATTTCGAGATAGGTTTTGCCACTCCGATTGTCGGAGAGGTATCTCTCGCCCTCTCGAGAATGCACATCATTATAAGCCTTGCAAGCAATGTGACCAATGAGTTGGTTACGGGATGATCCATTACGATGAGTAAAGAGACTTGCCGGTGACAAGATTGAACTAGGTATTGGATACCGACGATCGAATCTCGGGCAAGTAACATACCGATGACAAAGGGAACAACGTATGTTGTTATGCGGTTTGACCGATAAAGATCTTCGTAGAATATGTAGGAGCCAATATGGGCATCCAGGTCCCGCTATTGGTTATTGACCGAGAATAGTTCTAGGTCATGTCTACATAGTTCTCGAACCCGTAGGGTCCGCACGCTTAAGGTTTCAATGACAGTTATATTATGAGTTTATGAGTTTTGATATACCGAAGGAGTTCGGAGTCTCGGATGAGATCGGGGACATGACGAGGAGTCTCGAGATGGTCGAGACGTAAAGATCGATATATTAGACGACTATATTCGGAGTTCGGAAAGGTTCCGAGTGATTCGGGTATTTTCGGGAGTACCGGAGAGTTACGGGAATACGGGGAAGAGTATTGGGCCTTAATGGGCTTTAGTGGGAAGAGCAGAAAAAGGCCAAGGGGCTGCTGCGCCCCCCTCCCCTCTAGTCCAAATTGAACTAGGGAAAAGGGGGCCGGCCACCTTTCCTTCTCCTCCACTTCCTTCTCCCTTCCTCCCCTCTTGGTGGACTCCTACTAGGACTTGGAGTCCTAGTAGGACTCCACATCTTGGCGCGCCCTCCTCCTAGGGCCGGCCTCCTCCTCCCTTGCTCCTTTATATACGGGGCCAGGGGGGCACCCCATGACACAAGTTGATCTACGGATCGTTCCTTAGCCGTGTGCGGTGCCCCCTTCCACCATATTCCACCTCGGTCATATCGTCGCTGCTTAGGCGAAGCCTGCGCGCGATAGAACATCAAGATCGTCAAGCCGCCGTCGTCTTGTGGAACTCCTCGACACTCGGCTGGATCGGAGTTCGAGGGACGTCATCGAGCTGAACGTGTGCTGAACTCGAAGGTGCCATACGTTCGGTACTTGGATCGGTCGGATCGTGAAGACATACGACTACATCAACCGCGTTGTCATAACGCTTCCGCTTACGGTCTACGAGGGTACGTGGACATACACTCTCCCCTCTCGTTGCTATGCCATCACCATGATCTTGCGTGTGCATAGGAAATTTTTTGAAATTACTATGTTCCCCAACAGTGGCATCCGAGCCTAGGTTTTTATGGTTTGATGTTATATGCACGAGTAGAACACAAGTGAGTTGTGGACGATATAAGTCATACTGCCTACCAGCATGTCATACTTTGGTTCAGCGGTATTGTTGGATGAAGCGGCCGGACCGACATTACGCCAGACGCTTACGCGAGACTGGTTCTACCGACGTGCTTTGCACACAGGTGGCTGGCGGGTGTCGGTTTCTCAACTTTAGTTGAACCGAGTGTGGTTACGCCCGGTCCTTGCGAAGGTTAAACGGAGTCTATTTGACAAACTATCGTTGTGGTTTTGATGCGTGGGTGAGATTGGTTCTTGCTTAAGCCCGTAGCAGCCACGTAAAACTTGCAACAACAAAGTAGAGGACGCCTAACTTGTTTTTGCAGGGCATGTTGTGATGTGATATGGTCAAAACGTGATGAGATATAAGTTGTTGTATGAGATGATCATGTTTTGTTGAAGTTATCGGCGATGGCGTAAGCTCTATGGTTGTCTCTTTGTTGCATAAGATGCAAGTGCCAAATAATTGCTTTACTTTATCGCTATGCGATAGCAATAGTTGCAAGAGCAATAGTTGGTGAGACGACCATGTGATGACACATTGATATAGATCAAGATGATGAAGATCATGGTGTCGTGCGGTGACTATAGAGATCATGACATACTTTGGAGATGGAGATCAAAGGCGCAAGATGATCATGGCCATATCATGTCACATATTTTGATTGCATATGATGTTTATCTGTTATACATCTTATTATGTTTTGTTTGACGGTAGCATTTTAAGATGATCTCTCACTAATTATCAAGAAGTGTTCTCCCGAGTATGCACCGTTTGGAAAGTTCTTCGTCTTTGAGACACCACATGATGATCGGGTGTGATAGGCTCTACGTTCAAATACAATGGGTGCAAAACAGTTGCACACGCGGAATACTCAAGTTATACTTGACGAGCCTAGCATATATAGATATGGCCTCGGAACACGGAGACCGAAAGGTCGAGTGTGAATCATATAGTAGATATGATCAACATAGCGATGTTCACCATTGAAACTACTCCATCTCACGTGATGATTGGACATGGTTTAGTTGATTTGGATCACGTGATCACTTAGATGACTAGAGAGATGTCTGTCTAAGTGGGAGTTCTTAAGTAATATGATTAATTGAACTTAAATTTATCATGAACTTAGTCCCGTAGTATTTTGCAAATTATGTTGTAGATCAATAGCTCGCGTTGTTGCTTTCATATGTTTATTTTGATATGTTCCTAGAGAAAATTGTGTTGAAAGATGTTAGTAGCAATGATGCGGATTGGATCCATGATCCGAGGTTTATCCTCATTGTCTTTGCACGTAAGAATTATGTCCATAATGCACCGCTAGGTGATGAGACCTATTGCAGGAGCGGATCGACGTTATGAACGTTTGGCTAGCTCAATATGATGACTACTTGATAGTTTAGTGCACCATGCTTAACGGCTTAGAATCGGGACTTCAAAGACATTTTGAACGTCATGGACCATATGAGATGTTCCAGGAGTTGAAGTTAATATTTCAAGCAAATACCCGAGTTGAGAGATATGAAGTCTTCAACAAGTTTTATAGCTAAAAGATGGAGGAGAATCGCTCAACTAGTGAGCATGTGCTCAGATTGTCTGGGTACTTCAATCGCTTGAATAAAGTGGGAGTTAATCTTCCAGATAACATAGTGATTGACAGAATTCTTTAGTCACCATCACTAAGTTACTAGAACTTTGTGATGAACTATAATATGCAAGGGATGACGAAAGTTATTCCTGAGCTCTTCGCGATGTTGAGATCGTCGAAGGTAGAAATCAAGAAAAGAGCATCAAGTGTTGATGGTTAACAAGATCACTAGTTTCAAGAAAAGGCAAAGGGAAAAGAAGGGAACTTCAAGAAGAACGGCAAGCAAGTTGTCGCTCAAGTGAAGAAACCCAAGTCTGGTCCTAAGCACGAGACTAAGTGCTTCTCTTGCAAAAAGACTGGTCATTTGGAAGAGGTACTACCCCAAGTGATTGGCGGATAAGAAGGATGGCAAAGTGAACATAAGTATATTTGATATACATGTTATTGATGTGTACTTTACTAGTGTTTATAGCAACCCCTTAGTATTTGATACTAGTTCAGTTGCTAAGATTAGTAACTCGAAACGGGAGTTGCAGAATAAACAGAGACTAGTTAAAGGGTGAAGTGACGATGTGTGTTGGAAATAGTTCCAAGATTGATATGATCATCATCGCACACTCACTATACTTTCGGGATTAGTGTTAAACCTAAATAAGTGTTATTTGGTGTTTGCATTGAGCATGAATATGATTTCATCATCTTTATTGCAATACGGTTATTCATGTAAGTTAGAGAATAATTGTTGTTCTGTTTACATGAATAAAACCTTCTATGGTCATACACCCAATGAAAATGGTTTGTTGGATCTCGATCGTGTGATACACATATTCGTAATATTGAAGCCAAAAGATGCAAAGTTAATAATGATAGTGCAACTTATTTGTGGCAATCGCCGTTTAGGTCATATCGATGTAAAGCGCATGAAGAAACTCCATAAAGATGGATTTTCGGAATCACTTGGTTATGAATCATTTGATGCTTGCAAACCGTGCTTTTTGGGCAAGATGACTAAAACTCCGTTCTTTGGAACAATGGAACGAAGCTCTTGACTTATTGAAAATAATACATACCGATGTATGCGGACCAATGAGTATGAAGGCTCGTGGCAAGTATCGTTATTTTCTGACCTTCACAGATGATTTGAGCAGATATGGGTATATCTACTTGATGAAACATAAGTCTGAAATAGTTGAAAGGTTCAAAGAATTTCAGAGTGAAGTGGAAAATCATCGTATCAAGAAAATAAAGTTTCTGCGATCTGATCGTGGAGATGAATATTTGAGTTACGAGTTTGGTCTTCAATTAAAACAATGTGAAATAGTTTCACAGCTCACGCCAGCTGGAACACCACAATGTAATGGTGTGTCCGAACGTCGTAATCGTACTTTACTAGATATGGTGCGATCTATGATATCTCTTATCAGTTTACCACTATTGTTTTGGGGTTATGCATTAGAGACAGCCGCATTCACGTTTAATAGGGCACCATCTAAATCCGTTGAGACAACACCGTATGAACTATGATTTAGCAGTAAACCTAAGCTGTTGTTTCTTAAATTTGTTCCTGTGACTACCACACCAATTAGTGAGGAAGCTAATGATGATGATCATGTAACTTCAGATCAAGTTACTACCGAACCTCGTAGGTAAAACAGAGTGAGATCCGCACTAGAGTGGTACGGTAATCCTGTTCTGGAGGTCATGTTACTTGACCATGACAAACCTACGAACTATGAGGAAGCGATGATGAGCCCAGATTCAGCGAAATGGCTTGAGGCCATAAAATCTGAGATATGATCCATGTATGAGAACAAAGTATGGACTTTGATTGACTTGCTCGATGATCAGCAAGCCATGTTAAATGAATGGATCTTCAAGAGGAAGACGGACACTGATAGTAGTGTTACTATCTACTAAGCTCGACTTGTTGCGAAAGGTTTTCAACAAGTTCAAGGTGTTGAATACGATGAGATTTTCTCACTCGTATCGATGCTTAAAGTCTGTCTGAATCATGTTAGCAATTGCCACATTTTATGAAATCTGTCAAATGGATGTCAAAACTGCATTCCTTAATGGATTTATTAAAGAAGAGTTGTATATGATGCAACCGAAGGTTTTGTCAATCCTAAAGGTGCTAACAAAATGTGCAAGCTCCAATGATCCATCTATGGACTGGTGCAAGCATCTCGAGTTGGAATATACGCTTTGATAAGTTGATTAAAGCATATAGTTTTATATGGACTTACGATGAAGCTGTATTTACAATAAAGTGAGTGGGAGCACTACAGCCTTTCCGATTAGTATATGTGAGTGACATATTGTCGATCGAAATGATGTAGAATTTTTCTCGCAAAGCATAAAGGAGTATTTGAAAGGAGTTTTTGAAGAAAGACCTCGAGAAAGCTACTTACATATTGAGCATCAAGATCTATTGAGATAGATCAAGACGCTTGATAAGATTTTCAATGAGTACATACCTTGACAAGATTTTGAAGTAGTTCAAAATGGAGCAGTCAAAGAAAGAGTTCTTGCTGTGTTGCAAAGGTATGAAATTGAGTAAGACTCAAATCCCGACCACAGCAGAGAAAATAGAAAGAGAATGAAAAGTCATTCCCTATGCCTCACCATAGGTTCTATAAAGTATGCTATGCTATGTACCGCACCTATTGTATACCTTGCTCAGTATTTGACAAGGAGTACAATAGTGATCTAGGAGTATATCACTGGACATTGGTCAAGAATATCCTTAGTGAGGACTAAGGAAATATTTCTTGATTATGGAGGTGATAAAAGAGCCCGTCGTAAAAGTTACCTCGGTGCAAGTTTTCACACCGATCCAGATGACTCTAAGTCTCAATCTGGATACATATTGAAAGTGGGAGCAATTAGCTAGAGTAGCTCCGCGCAGAGCATTGTAGACATAGAATATTTGCAAAATACATACGACTCTGAATGTGACAGACCCGTTGACTAAGCTTCTCTCACGAGCAAAACATGATCACACCTTAGTACTCTTTGGGTGTTAATCACATAGCGATGTGAACTAGATTATTGACTCTAAACCCTTTGGGTGTTGGTCACATGATGATGTGAACTATGGGTGTTAATCATATACAGATATGAATATTGGTGTTAAATCACATGGCGATGTGAACTAGATTATTGACTCTAGTGCAAGTGGGAGACTGAAGGAAATATGCCCTAGAGGCAATAATAAAGTTATTATTTATTTCCTTATTTCATGATAAATGTTTATTATTCATGCTAGAATTGTATTAACCAGAAACATAATACATGTGTGAATACATAAACAAACATAGTGTCACTAGTATGCCTCTACTTGACTAGCTCGTTTATCAGAGATGGTTATGTTTCCTAGCCATGGACAAAAGAGTTGTCATTTGATTAACGGGATCACATCATTAGGAGAATGATGTGATTGACTTGACCCATTCCGTTAGCTTAGCACTTGATCGTTTAAGTATGTTGCTATTGCTTTCTTCATGACTTATACATGTTCTTGTAACTATGAGATTATGCAACTCCCGTTTACCGGAGGAACACTTTGGGTACTACCAAACGTCACAACGTAATCGGGTGATTATAAAGGAGTACTACAGGTGTCTCCGAAGGTACATGTTGAGTTGGCGATTTCGAGAATAGGTTTTGTCACTCCGATTGTCGGAGAGGTATCTCTGGGCCCTCTCGGTAATGCACATCATTATAAGCCTTGCAAGCAATGTGACCAATGAGTTGGTTATGGGATGATGCATTACGTGAGCGAGTAAAGAGACTTGCGGTGACGATATTGAACTAGGTATTGAATACCGACGATCGAATCTCGGGCAAGTAACATACCGATGACAAAGGGAACAACGTATGTTGTTATGCGGTTTGACCGATAAAGATCTTCGTAGAATATGTAGGAGCCAATATTGGCATCCAGGTCCCGCTATTGGTTATTGACCGAGAATAGTTCTAGGTCATGTCTACATAGTTCTCAAACCCGTAGGGTCCGCACGCTTAAGGTTTCGATGACAGTTATATTATGAGTTTA
Source organism: Aegilops speltoides (assembly GCA_021437245.1). Taxonomy (NCBI): domain Eukaryota; kingdom Viridiplantae; phylum Streptophyta; class Magnoliopsida; order Poales; family Poaceae; genus Aegilops; species Aegilops speltoides. Next base: position 73,859,976 of record CM038141.1, read on the forward strand.
TGAGTTTTGATGTACCGAAGGAGTTCGGAGTCCCGGATGAGATCAGGGACATGACGAGGAGTCTCGAAATGGTCGAGACGTAAAGATCGATATATTGGACGACTATATTCGGAGTTCGGAAAGGTTCCGAGTGATTCGGGTATTTTCGGGAGTACCGGGGAGTTACGGGAATACGGGGAAGAGTATTGGGCCTTGATGGGCTTTAGTGGAAAGAGGAGAAAAATGCCAAGGGGCTGCTGCGCCCCCCTCCCCTCTAGTCCGAATTGAACTAGGGAAAAGGGGGCCGGCCACCTTTCCTTCTCCTCCACTTCCTTCTCCCTTCCTCCCCTCTTGGTGGACTCCTACTAGGACTTGGAGTCCTAGTAGGACTCCACATCTTGGCGCGCCCTCCTCCTAGGGCCGGCCTCCTCCTCCCTTGCTCCTTTATATACGGGGGCAGGGGGCACCCCATGACACAAGTTGATCTACGGATCGTTCCTTAGCCGTGTGCGGTGCCCCCTTCCACCATATTCCACCTCGGTCATATCGTCGCGAAGCTTAGGCGAAGTCCTGCGCCGGTAGAACATCAAGATCGTCACCACGCCGTCGTGCTGACGGAACTCTCCCTCGACACTCGGCTGGATCGGAGTTCGAGGGACGTCATCGAGCTGAACGTGTGCTGAACTCGGAGGTGCCGTACGTTCGGTACTTGGAACGGTCGGATCGTGAAGACGTACGACTACATCAACCGCGTTGTCCTAACGCTTCCGCTTACGGTCTACGAGGGTACGTGGACATACACTCTCCCCTCTCGTTGCTATGCCATCACCATGATCTTGCGTGTGCGTAGGAATTTTTTTGAAATTACTACGTTCCCCAACATGCGCTCCGTGGCCTACTAGCGCGGCCAGCCTGACTGTAGCGATTGCGGTCTCTTGGTTCCCGGGGCCTCGGAAGGCTCCTAGTTAATTACTCCCGCGGGTTATTCCGCGAGACACCTCCGATTAAGCTGTGTGGTCGTCTTTGTCGTCTTTGCTTTGCGTTCTCCATGCATGATGATGGTGGTCTGTGTGTAGGTGTGGGCAGCGGCAAAGCTCGTGTCCTCGTCGGTACACGTGACGCTTAAAACATGGCTCTGTGCTAGCCACGTTCGCCCATGCCGTCGTGCCTCGTCGGTCTTGACAAAGTTGATGTAATTGGTGTTGGAGTTGAAGGAAATATGCCCTAGAGGCAATAATAAAGTTATTATTTATTTCCTCATATCATGATAAATGTTTATTATTCATGCTAGAATTGTATTAACCGGAAACATAATACATGTGTGAATACATAGACAAAACTATGGTCACTAGTATGCCTCTACTTGACTAGCTCATTAATCAAAGATGGTCATGTTTCCTGACCATAGACATGTGTTGTCATTTGATTAGTGGGATCACATCATTAGAAGAATGATGTGATTGACTTGACCCATTCCGTTAGCCTAGCACTTGATCATTTAGTATGTTGCTATTGCTTTCTTCATGACTTATACATGTTCCTGTAACTATGAGGTTATGCAACTCCCGTTTACCGGAGAAACACTGTGGGTACTACCAAACGTCCACAACGTAATCGGGGATTTATAAAGGAGTACTACAGGTGTTTCGAAGGTACATGTTGGGTTGGCATAATTCGAGATTAGGATTTGTCACTCCGATTGTCAGGGAGGTATCTCTGGGCCCTCTCGGTAATACTCATCACCTAAGCCTTGCAAGCATGTAACTAATGAGTTAGTTATGAGATGACGATTCGGAACGAGTAAAGAGACTTGCCAATGTGAGATTGAACTAGGTATTAGATACCGACGATCAAATCTCGGGCAAGTAACATACCGATGACAAAGGAACAAAGTATGTTGTTATGCGGTTTGACCGATAAAGATCTTCGTAGAATATGTAGGAACCAATATGGGCATCCAGGTCCCGCTATTGGTTATTGACCGAGAATAGTTCTAGGTCATGTCTACATAGTTCTCGAACCCGTAGGGTCCGCACGCTTAACGTTACGATGACATTTATATTATGAGTTTATGAGTTTTGATGTACCAAAGGAGTTCGGAGTCCCGGATGAGATCGGGGACATGACGAGGAGTCTCGAAATGGTCGAGACGTAAAGATCGATATATTGGACGACTATATTCGGAGTTCGGAAAGGTTCCGAGTGATTCGGGTATTTTCGGGAGTACCGGGGAGTTACGGGAATACGGGGAAGAGTATTGGGCCTTGATGGGCTTTAGTGGGAAGAGGAGAAAAAGGCCAAGGGGCTGCTGCGCCCCCCTCCCCTCTAGTCCGAATTGGACTAGGGAAAAGGGGCCGGCCACCTTCCCTTCTCCTCCACTTCCTTCTCCCTTCCTCCCCTCTTGGTGGACTCCTACTAGGACTTGGAGTCCTAGTAGGACTCCACATCATGGCGCGTCCTCCCCTAGGGCCGGCCTCCTCCTCCCTTGCTCCTTTATATACGGGGGCAAGGGGGCACCCCATGACACACAAGTTGATCTACGGATCGTTCCTTAGCCGTGTGCGGTGCCCTCTTCCACCATATTCCACCTCGGTCATATCGTCGCGAAGCTTAGGCGAAGCCCTGCGCCGGTAGACCATCAAGATCGTCACCACGCCGTCGTCTTGTGGAACTCTCCTCGACACTCGGCTGGATCGGAGTTCGAGGGCGTCATCGAGCTGAGCGTGTGCTGAACTCGGAGGCTCCGTGACGTTCGGTGCTTGGATCGGTCGGATCGTGAAGACGTCGACTACATCAACAGCGTTGTGCTAACGCTTCGCTTACGGTCTCACGAGGGCGTGGGCGAACACTCTCCCCTCTCGTTGCTATATCATCACCATGATCTTGCGTGTGCGTAGGAAAATTTTGAAATTACTGCGTTCCCCAACAGTGGCATCCGAGCCAGGTTTTTATGCGTTGATGTTATATGCACGAGTAGAACACAAGTGAGTTGTGGACGATATAAGTCATATTGCCTACCAGCATGTCATACTTTGGTTCAGCGGTATTGTTGGATGAAGGGCCCGGACCGACATTACGCCAGACGCTTCTGCGAGACTGGTTTTACCGCCGTGCTTTGCACACAGGTGACTAGCGGGTGTCTGTTTCTCCAACTTTAGTTGAACCGAGTGTGGCTACGCCCGGTCCTTGTGAAGGTTAAAACGGAGTCTATTTGACAAACTATTGTTGTGGTTTTGATGCGTAGGTAAGAACGGTTCTTGCTAAAGCCCGTAGCAGCCACGTAAAATTTGCAACAACAAAGTAGAGGACGTCTAACTTGTTTTTGCAGGGCATGTTGTGATGTGATATGGCCAAGACGTGATGCTATATTTTATTGTATGAGATGATCATGTTTTGTAACCGAAGTTATCGGCAACTGGCAGGAGCCATATGGTTGTCGCTTTATTGTATGAAATGCAAATGCCCTGTAATTGCTTTACTTTATCACTAAGTGGCAGCGATAGTCATAGAAGCAATAGATGGCGTAAACGACAACGATGCTACGATGGAGATCAAGGTATCGCGCCGGTGACGATGGTGATCACGACGGTGCTTCGGAGATGGAGATCACAAGCACAAGATGATGATGGCCATATCATATCACTTATATTGATTGCATGTGATGTTTATCCTTTATGCATCTTATCTTGCTTTGATTGACGGTAGCATTTTAAGATGATCTCTCACTAAAATTATCAAGAAGTGTTCTCCTAAGTATGCACCGTTGCCAAAGTTCGTCGTCTTTGAGACACCACATGATGATCGGGTGTGATAAGCTCTCGTCCATCTACAATGGGTGCAAGCCAGTTTGCACACGCAGAATACTCAGTTAAACTTGACGAGCCTAGCATATGCGAGATATGGCCTCGGAACACGGAGACCGAAAGGTCGAGCGTGAATCATATAGTAGATATGATCAACATAATGATGTTCACCATTGAAAACTACTCCATCTCACGTGATGATCGGTTATGGTTTAGTTGATTTGGATCACGTGATCACTTAGATGACTAGAGAGATGTCTGTCTAAGTGGGAGTTCTTAAGTAATATGATTAATTGAACTTAAATTTATCATGAACTTAGTACCGATAGTATCTTGCTTGTCTATGTTTGTTTGTAGATAGATGGCTCGTCTTTGTTGTTCCGTTGAATTTTAATGCGTTCCTTGAGAAAGCAAAGTTGAAAGATGATGGTAGCAATTACACGGATCGGGTCCGTAACTCGAGGATTATCCTCATTGCTGCACGTAAGAGTTACGCCCCGAAGCACCGCTGGGTGGCAGGTCTGCTGCCGATGCAACCGACGACGTTAAGAACGTCTGGCGAGCAAAGCGATGACTACTCTATAGTTCGATGTGCCATGCTTTACGGCTTAGAACCGGGTCTTCAACGACGTTTTGAGCGTCATGGAGCATATGAGATGTTCCAGAGTTGAAGTTAATATTTCAAGCAAATGCCCGGATTGAGAGATATGAAGTCTCCAATAAGTTCTATAGCTGCAAGATGGAGGAGAATAGTTCTATCGGTGAACATATACTCGTAATGTCTGGTATAACAATCACTTGATTCAACCGGGAGTTAATCTTCCGATGATAGTGTCATTGATGAATTCTCCAATCATCGCCACCAAGCTACAAGAGCTTTGTGATGAACTATAATATGCAAGGGATGAACAAGACTATTCCCGAGCTCTTCGCGATCTTTGAAAGCATGGAGGTAGAAATCAAGAAGGAGCATCAAGTGTTGATGGTCAACAAGACCACTAGTTTCAAGAAGAAGGGCAAAGGGAAGAAGAAGGGAACTTCAAAAGAACGGCAAACAAGTTGCTGCTCAAGAGAAGAAACCCAAGTCCGGACCTAAGCCCTAAATCGAGTGCTTCTCCGCAAGCGATCGTCATTTGAAGCGAGCTGCCCCAAGTATTTGGCGGATAAGAAGGATGGCAAAGTGAACAAAGGTATATGTGATATACATGTTATTGATGTGTACCTAACTAGAGCTCGTAGTAGCACCGGGTATTTGATACTGGTTACATTGCTAATATTTGCAACTCAAATAGGGACTACGGAATAAGCGAGCAGCATCGCCAAGGACGAGGTGACGATGCGCGTGGGAAACGGTTCCAAAGTCGATGTGATCGCCGTCGACACGCTACCTCTACATCTACCATCGGGATTAGTTTTAGACCTAAATAATTGTTATTTGGTGCCTGCGTTGAGCATGAACATTATATCTGGCTCTTGTTTGATGCGAGACGGTTATTCATTTAAATCAGAGAATAATGGTTGTTCTATTTATATGAGTACTATCTTTTATGGTCATGCACCCTTGAAGAGTGGTCTATTTTTATTGAATCTTGATAGTAGTGATACACATATTCATAATGTTGAAGCCAAAAGATGCAGAGTTGATAATGATAGTGCAACTTATTTGTGGCACTGCCGTTTAGGTCATATCGGTATAAAACGCATGAAGAAACTCCATACTGATGGACTTCTAGAATCACTTGATTATGAATCACTTGGTACTTGCGAACCGTGCCTCATGGGCAAGATGACTAAAACACCGTTCTTCGGAACTATGGAGAGAGCAACAGATTTGTTGGAAATCATACATACAGATGTATGTGGCCTGATGAATATTGAGGCTCGTGGCGGATATCGTTATTTTCTCACCTTCACAGATGATTTGAGCAGATATGGGTATATCTACTTAATGAAGCACAAGTCTGAAACATTTGGAAAGTTCAAAGAATTTCAGAGTGAAGTGGAAAATCATCGTAACAAGAAAATAAAATTTCTGCGATCTGATCGTGGAGGAGAATATTTGAGTTACGAGTTTGGTTTACATTTGAAACAATGCGGAATAGTTTCGCAACTCACGCCACCTGGAACAACACAAAGAAATGGTGTGTCCGAACGTCGTAATCGTACTTTACTTGATATGGTGCGATCTATGATGTCTCTTACCGATTTACCGCTATCATTTTGGGGTTATGCTTTAGAGACGGCTGCATTCACGTTAAATAGGGCACCATCAAAATCCGTTGAGACGACACCTTATGAACTGTGGTTTGGCAAGAAACCAAAGTTGTCGTTTCTTAAAGCTTGGGGCTGCGATACTTATGTGAAGAAACTTCAACCAGATAAGCTCGAACCCAAATCAGAGAAATGTGTCTTCATAGGATACCCAAAAGAGACTGTTGGGTACACCCTCTATCACAGATCCGAAGGCAAAACATTCGTTGCTAAGAATGGATCCTTTCTAGAGAAGGAGTTTCTCTCGAAAGAAGTGAGTGGGAGGAAAGTAGAACTTGATGAAATAACTGTATTCACTCCCTTATTGGAAAGTAGTTCATCACGAGAACCGGTTCCCGTGACAACTACACCAATTAGTGAGGAAGCTAATGATATTGATCATGAAACTTCAGATCAAGATTCTACTGAACCTCGTAGGTCTACCAGAGTAAGATCTGCACCAGAGTGGTACGGTAATCCTATTCTGGAAGTCATGTTACTTGACCATGATGAACCTACGAACTATGAGGAAGCGATGATGAGCCCAGATTCCGCAAAATGGCTAGAGGCCATGAAATCTGAGATAGGATCCATGTATGAAAACAAAGTATGGACTTTGGTTGACTTGCCCGATGATCGGAAAGCCATTGAGAATAAATGGATCTTTAAGAAGAAGACTGACGCGATGGTAATGTTATCGTCTATAAAGCTCGACTTGTTGTGAAAGGTTTTCGACAAGTTCAAGGGGTTGACTACGATGAGACTTTCTCACCCGTAGCGATGCTTAAGTCTGTCCGAATCATGTTGGCTATTGCTGCAGTTCATGATTATGAAATTTGGCAAATGGATGTCAAGACTGCATTCTTGAATGGATTTCTAGAAGAAGAGTTGTATATGATGCAGCCGTAAGGTTTTGTTGATCCAAAAGGTCTTGACAAAGTTTGCAAGCTCCAGCGTTCTATTTATGGACTGGTGCAAGCATCTCGAGTTGGAATAAGCGTTTTGATAGTGTGATCAAAGCATATGGTTTTATATGAGACTTTTGGAGAAGCCTCAGATTTACAAGAAAGTGAGTGGGAGCTCAGTAGCATTTCTAGTTTTATATGTTGATGACATATTATTAATTGGAAATGATATAGAATTTCTGGATAGCATAAAGGGATACTTGAATAAAAGTTTTTCAATGAAAGACCTCGGTGAAGCTGCTTACATATTAGGCATCAAGATCTATAGAGATAGATCAAGACGCTTAATAGGACTTTCACAAAGCACATACCTTGACAAAATATTGAAAAGTTCAATATGGATCGAGCAAAGAAAGGTTTCTTGCCTGTGCTACAAGGTGTGAAGTTGAGTCGAACTCAATGCCCGACCACAGCAGAAGATAGAGAGAAAATGAAAAATGTTCCCTATGCTTCAGCCATAGGCTCTATCATGTATGCAATGCTGTGTACCAGACCTGACGTATGCTTAGCAATAAGCTTAGCAGGAGGTACCAAAGTAATCCAGGAGTGGATCACTGGACAGCGGTCAAGAACATCCTGAAATACCTGAAAAGGACTAAGGATATGTTTCTTGTATATGGAGGTGACAAAGAGCTAGTCGTAAATGGTTACATCGAAGCAAGCTTTGACACTGATCCGGACGATTCTAAATCGCAAACCGGATACGTGTTTTTATTAAACGGTGGAGCTGTAAGTTGGTGCAGTTCTAAACAAAGCGTCGTGGCGGGATCTACATGTGAAGCGGAGTACATAGCTGCTTCTGAAGCAGCAAATGAAGGAGTCTGGATGAAGGAGTTCATTTCCGATCTAGGTGTCATATCTAGTGCATCGGGACCAATGAAGATCTTCTGTGACAATACTGGTGCAATTGCCTTGGCAAAGGAATCCAGATTTCACAAGAGGACCAAGCACATCAAGAGACGCTTCAATTCCATTCGGGACCAAGTCCAAGTGGGAGACATAGAGATTTGCAAGATACATACGGATCTGAATGTTGCGTACCCGCTGACTAAGCCTCTCTCACGAGCAAAACATGATCAGCACCAAGACTCCATGGGTGTTAGAATCATTACTATGTAATCTAGATTCTTGACTCTAGTGCAAGTGGGAGACTGAAGGAAATATGCCCTAGAGGCAATAATAAAGTTATTATTTATTTCCTCATATCATGATAAATGTTTATTATTCATGCTAGAATTGTATTAACCGGAAACATAATACATGTGTGAATACATAGACAAAACTATGGTCACTAGTATGCCTCTACTTGACTAGCTCATTAATCAAAGATGGTCATGTTTCCTAACCATAGACATGTGTTGTCATTTGATTAGTGGGATCACATCATTAGAAGAATGATGTGCTTGACTTGACCCATTCCGTTAGCCTAGCACTTGATCATTTAGTATGTTGCTATTGCTTTCTTCATGACTTATACATGTTCCTGTAACTATGAGATTATGCAACTCCGTTTACGGAGGAACACTTTGGTACTACCAAACGTCACAACGAATCGGGTGATTATAAAGGAGTACTACAGGTGTTTCCAAGGTACATGTTGGGTTGGCATAATTCGAGATTAGGATTTGTCACTCCGATTGTCGGGAGGTATCTCTAGGCCTCTCGGTAATACTCATCACCTAAGCCTTGCAAGCATGTAACTAATGAGTTAGTTATGAGATGACGTATTCTGAGCGAGTAAAGAGACTTGCGGTAACGAGATTGAACTAGGTATTGGATACCGACGATCAAATCTCGGGCAAGTAACATACCGATGACAAAGGAACAACGTATGTTGTTATGCGGTTTGACCGATAAAGATCTTCGTAGAATATGTAGGAACCAATATGGGCATCCAGGTCCCGCTATTGGTTATTGACCGAGAATAGTTCTAGGTCATGTCTACATAGTTCTCGAACCGTAGGGTCTGCACGCTTAACGTTACGATGACATTTATATTATGAGTTTATGAGTTTTGATGTACCGAAGGAGTTCGAGTCCCGGATGAGATCGGGGACATGACGAGGAGTCTCGAAATGGTCAAGACGTAAAGATCGATATATTGGACGACTATATTCGGAGTTCGGAAAGGTTCCGAGTGATTCGGTATTTTCGAGTACCGGGAGTTACGGGAATACGGGAAGAGTATTGGGCCTTGATGGGCTTTAGTGGGAAGAGGAGAAAAAGGCCAAGGGCTGCTGCGCCCCCTCCACTCTAGTCTGAATTGACTAGGGAAAGGGGGCCGCCACCTTCCTTCTCCTCCACTTCCTTCTCCTTCCTCCCTCTTGGTGGACTCCTACTAGGACTTGGAGTCCTAGTAGGACTCCACATCATGGCGCGCCCTCCCCTAGGGCCGGCCTCCTCCTCCCTTGCTCCTTTATATACGGGGGCAAAGGGGGCACCTCATGACACACAAGTTGATCTACGGATCGTTCCTTAGCCGTGTGCGGTGCCCCCTTCCACCATATTCCACCTCGGTCATATCGTCGCGAAGCTTAGGCAAAGCCCTGCGCCGGTAGAACATCAAGATCGTCACCACGCCGTCGTGCTGGCGGAACTCTCCCTCGACACTCGGCTGGATCGGAGTTCGAGGGACGTCATCGAGCTGAACGTGTGCTGAACTCGGAGGCTCCGTACGTTCGGTGCTTGGATCGGTCGGATCGTGAAGACGTACGACTACATCAACCGCGTTGTGCTAACGCTTCCGCTTACGGTCTACGAGGGTACATGGACGAACACTCTCCCCTCTCGTTGCTATATCATCACCATGATCTTGCGTGTGCGTTGGAAATTTTTGAAATTACTGCGTTCTCCAACAGGAGTAGCATGGGTCCTGCTTGGCTCGGACTTCTTGACGATGTAGCGGCTTCGTCAGGGTATGCAAGGGCCGGGGTTTGACTCGCGGGAGTATTCTTGTGGAGACCGGCATCGGTGTAAAACCAACGCGCGCACACATCGGCATGCCCGGTGTGGTTGGCGTCTCGTCTCGACTAGACGCCGAGGTGATAGAAGTCTGCGGAGACAAAGACTCCGCCTCACAAGGCCATGAGAGGTAACATCTTAGAGGGGCGTGGTGGATGCCTCGTCTTGGATAGACGCCGTATTCGGTGGTCTGCCAAAACAAGGATCACGCCGCGGGGCCGAAGAAAGGTAACATCATGGAGGGGCGCGGTTGATGCCTCGTCTCAGCTAGACGCCGTATTCGGTGGTCTGCTAAGACAAGGATCACGCCGTCCGTACGATGATGAGACATGTATGCAACAAAGGGTGCACCTCGTCTTGGCTGGACGCCGTATTCGGTGGTCCACCAAGACAAGGCAAACATCGCAGGGCCGAAGAAAGATGACAGGGAGGGGCGTGGTTGATGCCTCGTCTCAGCTAGACGCCGTATTCGGTGGTCTGCTAAGACAAGGAGCATGCCGCCTGTACGACGATGAGACCTGTGCAATGAAGGGTGCGCCTCATTTCGGCTGGACACCGTATTCAGTGGTCCACCAAGACAAGGGCAAAACATTGTGATGCTGAAGAAGGATGCCTTCATGGAGGCGCGTAGTTGATGCATCGTCTCAGCTAGACGCCGTGTTTGGTGGTCTGCCGAGACTAAGATCACACCGCCTGTACGCCGTCTTCGGTCAACTCGGACTACTTATGTGTCATCTCCCACCAAGAACATGACGCTTCAAGAAGAAGGGCGTGGTGTAGACAAGCTCTGGTGGCGTCGGTGTAGCCTCCTGGCGAACTCTGCGCCACGATCCTCCGCGGCATCGGGTTGATGAAGAAAACGATGGGCGTCGTCTTGATGAGCTCCGTGTCGCCATCCTTTGTGGCACCATCTTGACGAAGTGAATTCCAGCAGCGTCCCTCGAGCTCCACGACGCCATCTTCCGCGGCTCCGGATTGAAGGCGGTGGCGGCGCGGCGAGTTCCTTCTCTCTGCCTTGTCACCGGGGTTGAAGAAGTGTGTGATGACCTCCTTCTTGTTCTAGCATGCATCCGTGGGTGCGAGGGTGCCGCCACACTCCTCTTGTGTTTGAGTCTCTTGGGTTCGTGAACGCCGGTCTGGGTGCGTACGTCTCGCACAAATCCTGATAAAACACTAAGACAAGAAACAAAGAATAGATAGGGTTTGCTAACCGTTGCATATGCTTGTATCACATGCCTCCAGCTGCAAACGCCTCCTGGTGCATCGCCGTCATCGCGAGTTGTGCTCCTGCTTGGGTTCAGAGGGGCGTCGTTGCTACTGCCGATGCCCCGGCCAGACTAGCGCAGCTTTCGAGTCCTCATCTCCGCCATCGCTACTTCTTGTCGTCCGATTGGCCGCGGCGCCGCCGCAGCATCATTTTGTCTCGTCTGACTAAGATGCCATCTTCATCCTCATCTTCTTGACGCTGCCGCCACGGGCGCGTCTGTGTTTGTCCGTGGTCTTCTCCCCTGATGCACGCCTCGTCTCCGCCGGGTACGTGCGTGAGGTTCTGCTGCCTGGTGCGTTGTTCTTGTAGAAGTGCATGCTCTAGCCAATGCAACCAAAAGACCGATCTGATGGAAGAGACTAAGCAGCACATTATACGTTAACACCCCCCCTCACGTGTGGCTCCCTCAAGCCTAAACGTGGACCGAAAGTGGGCTGCAATTTCTTGAACTCAAGACCTCTTGGCTCCGATACCATATAGAAGTGCTTGCTCTAGCCAATGCAACCAAAAGACCGATCTGATGGAAGAGACTAGGCAGCACATTATACGTCAACAGTTCTCAATATATATAGGCAGCGAGATGCTAGCTAGGGTTGCCAAAGCCTCGTACGGTACAAGGAAAACACAGGGTCGGTTGCGTGGTTAACAAGAAGATCTGAGCGGCACAAGGAAACTTCCGATTTTCCTTTCTTTCGCTTGAATACGTGGTTGGCAAGAAGAATTAGCAACCGTCTTTATCCTTGACAATTTTAAAGTCCGTAGAAGCTTCCCGTACCAGGCAACACGCAGCGGCCATACCTTAACGACTGCTTGGTGGACCTTCAATTGAGCAGGGGATACCTAAACATGCGCAAGTCTTCCGCGAGCTTCATGGTGCACACATCTGCATGAAAAGAAAGTCACCTGATACTACGTACGTGCTGCCTCGTGCATGATCCTTCACAAGAACAAAGACGTGCCAACCATAACCATGTGCCTGCAAAATTATCACAAAAATAAAACACGTAATACCCAAGCATGTATCCAAACTAGTGTCTGTGTTGGTTTAGTTCAACGAAATTAAAGTCAACCAAGTATTCTATGGGTATTCGGGTATACGTACACCTGGGAGCTTGCCGGCCGGTCGAGATACCCAAATACGTATACATACCAAGTCTAGGCCAAGTTTGTCACGTGGGTGCAACACTTTTTTTTTGAAGGTGCATGCATAAGATGTGTGCACCATATAATAAGCCAAGTATTGTTGCATGTGGGTAGCAGTACTTGTGTGTGCACGTACATGCAGTAGTTGCACCATGATTTCATGCATGTGTCTGTACAAGTATCGTATGTGCATGTGCCATGCAATAGCATTTTTTTTCTTGCAGTACTAAAAACTTGCCTCTGCATTATATCCTGCATCAAAACTCATTAAAAACAAATTATTATCTTTTACAATAATGCACAAAAACTCGTTGAACAAATGCCCCCTCGTCGAGTTAAGCTTGAGTGCAAAGCAAATCGAGCTTGACTCTTGACGAAATTTTTTACTCGGCACATGATTGACATGCAGACTAGAGAACTGGTTCAGAGATGATATCTTCATGATGAAATGCACGCTGTCTCAAAGATGATTGATTAGTAACAATACGAATTAGTGTAGGCATGTCCATCCACACTTTTGTTTTCTAGGAAAATCGTCGGATCGTATAACAAGCACGATGCCAGCCAACGACATAACCCTACCCCGTCTTCATTCCATGGCGAACTAACATGCCTTGTCCTGAAAACAAAAATAAACAAATTTAGCAATCTCGTCGCGACCGTCTTGCTGCTGCAGTGCCAACCAATTTGATTGGAGGGTTTCACAGATTAACGCTGGCCGCACTGGCGCGTTGCACTGCTTCCATGATCTCTTTCTGTTGATGTAGGCGAGGCATCAGTAAACCGTCGATAGCTCCCCTTCATTAAGTGAATCGCCACACTAGTCATGGTGTGACAATTCTGGTGGTACGCCGGGATGCCATCAGCTTTACAATGATTGAGGGATTGATGTTGCCCCCATGCTTCATTGTTGTTGGAGATGGGGCCACGTAGACACATCAGCACCACCTTCATGAGCGGAGGTGTTGCCTTCTAGGGCCCATCGTGCGTGTCGGTGTAGAACGTTGGTTGCCGGGTTGTCATTGGCGTTTGAAAGGATCGATATGGTTGACTAGAGGGGGGGGGGGGTGAATAGGCAACTAACAATTTTTAAGCTTTTCTTTGCCAAATTAAACTTTGCAACAAAATAGGTTGTCTAGATGTGCAACTAAGTGAGCAACCTATATGATGCAATAACAACTAGCACACATGCAAGCAAAGGATGTAAAACAAGTAGGCTTGCAAAAGTAAAGGCACGAAGTAACCAAGAGTGGAGCCGGTGGAGACGAGGATGTGTTACCGGAGTTCCTTCCTTTTAAGGAGAAGTACGTCTCCGTTAGAGCGGTGTGGAGGCACAATGCTCCCCAAGAAGCCACTAGGGCCACCGTATTCTCCTCACGCCCTCACACAATGCGAGATGCCGTGATTCCACTATTGGTGCCCTTGAATGCGGCGACCGAACCTTTACAAACAAGGTTGGGGCAATCTCCACAACAATTGGAGGTTCCAACAACACCACGAAGCTTCACCACAATGGAGTATGGCTTCGAGGTGACCTCAACCGTCTAGGGTGCTCAACACCCAAGAGTAACAAGATCCGCTAGGGATAAGTGGGGGGAATCAAATTTCTCTTGGTGGAAGTGTAGATCTGGGCCTTCCCAACCAATCCCGAGCAAATCAACAAGTTTGATTGGCTAGGGAGAGAGATCGGGCGAAAATGGAGCTTGGAGCAACAATGGAGCTTTTGGGGGAAGAGGTAGGTCAACTTGGAGGAAGAAGACACCTTTATATAGTGGGGGAACAATTCCAACCGTTACCCCACTGAGCAGCCCCGCACAGAGCGGTACTACCGCTAGGGCAGGGCGGTACTACCGCTGAGAGCGGTACTACCGCTCCCTACCCAGCGGTACTACCACGCTAGCGAGGAAGACAGGGCCCTGGCCCCAGAGCGGTACTACCACGGGAGAAGAGCGGTACTACCGCTTGAAGCGGTACTACCGCTTCTAGTACCGCAAAACCCGACACGAGAAAACACCGGTCTCGAATCGAGGCGGTAGTAGCGCGGAACAGCTGCGGTACTACGGCCGAAGCCCACAAGCGGTACTACCGCCCTGCGGAGTGGTACTACCGCTGAGAGCGGTACTACCGCTTCGTGGAGCGATACTACCGCTGGAGAGCTTGGTACTACTACATCAGAGAACCATGGTACTACGGCCACACGAAGCGGAGTAGGAACGGAAGAGAAGGGGCAGCTCCAAAGATGCGAAAGGATGACGACGGGTGTGATAGGAATGTGTACGTGTTTATTCCACCCTAGTCTTACCAAAGCAGATCCCCTCTTGATAGTACGGTGACTCCTACGAAACTAGTCCACCAACAACGAAACGAAGGAGCTACACCGTCTTGAATAAAACACCGAGGGGAGGAAATCGTCTCGTGCCAATGGATGAATTTCTGAAAGAACTTAACGCACACGATTAGTCCGCAAAAGCATTGTCATCAATCACCAAAACCACTTGGGAATAAATATGCCCTTACAACGTTGGCATGGATGCATGGGTATTGCTGCCCCCAAGCACCCATAATGTAGGTTGATATAGTGGTTTGTCGTCGGAATGCCGTCGACGATGATAGGAAACACGTCTCCATGGCTCCAAAGATGTTGAAGGAGCACGATTAGAAACACCAAACAAAAACAGGCGAAAAAAATGACAAAGAAAAAAACAGTTTGAGAGTTTTTTTAAAATGTTGGCTTTCCCGTTATACATCAGCTATAGGTGTGATATCCGAGAAGGCTATCGAAGGACTTGTCATTGGGAATCGTCAAAAGATCTTGACGATTGCAAAACTCAACAACATAAATAGCTTTGGTGTACGTGTATGAAGACGTCGTGTTTCGGGATGCTTTCGAGAGGCAACAGAAATTCATACTCTAGCCCATCATCATATTGAGGGCCCCCATAGCTCAACATGCCCCCTGCACACACCCCATGCACCCAGAGACTTAGGTATGGTAGGTTCAAGGAAAATGGTTTTGGGACAACGGCTTTTCAATTTTTCTTCATGTATATTGAGGGGTGGTGAACAGCTACCTCCCGCCTTCCTTCTAGTGGGTTCCTTACAGCTTGGGAACACTTGACAGCTTCTTGCAGCTACCTCCCTCCTTCCTTCTAGTGGGTTCCTTACAGCTTGGGAACACTTGACAGCTTCTTGGACCGTTGGGATTTTTTTCTTGAATTTGCTTCTTGGACTTTTGGAATTTTATTTTGATTGCTCACGCGGATGATTGATTGGCCGCGGACTTCATGGACTTGCTTTGACATTCGGCTCGAACTTCTTGAGGATTCTTCTTCCAGGATTCTTCGGGACCCACCTTCGAAACTTGGAAGGGAACTGTTCACCTTTGTGGACTAGGAAAATCCATCTAGCACTTTATTTGGGGCTTCTGGTGGCGCACCCCAGGGTTGTCATGTGACTACGCACCAAACCACTTTGTATTGGGTCAGGCAGCCCTCCATGATCTTTTCCTATAGTCTTCCCTAGGGTGCGAGCCTCTGTGAACATGAGGCATGCTAGGAAACATGAAGAGCGTGGAGTCTAAATACTCATAAGTGCCCAAGTAATCGTCTCCGCTGCCTCCGGAAGCATACACCTGGTATGTGTCGTGCATTATGGGTGTAGGAGCCGCTCCACCTGCAACTTGACACATTGTGCCACCCTCCAACAAGTCCTAGGGTAGCCAAAACTTCAATCAACAACATGGTGTGATAGGGGAAAGCCATTTTTGTTGTTGGACTTAGTCCGTAAAAATTGGGGAGAACTAGATATATCCATGAAATGCAAAGGAGAATACATCATGGATCCGATAGCCCACAGAAAAAGTTTCCCCAATGGAAAATCCGAAAGGCAATTTTTAAATGTTTTTTAAGGAACCTTCTGTTGATTGGGGGCATAGGTTAGACACCCTAGGAATCAACGAGCCGGCATGCTCCCCCACTGTAGACTTGCTTGATGATGTATGGCTTCCCACATTGGCTCAAACTTTCCCTTCATCTTGCTTGATGATGATAGGACGCCTGAGCACGAGGACCAACTCGCCTTTTGGAAGACACGTTGCTCGACGAGCTTGCCGTAGGATCTCACCACATTCTGGTGGTAAAGATTCAGGTTCTATAGGGCATGAAGTCGCCCCTCTTCAAGGGCGTCGAGCTCCTGAAATCGCAGTTGTACCTGTACATCTTGGGTGATCTCATCTTGGATAGCCACCCTCAAAGAGGGTAGCTGGACCTCCCGTGGTAGGATCTCCTCACTCCCGTAAACGAGAGAAAATGGAGTCGCTCGTGTTGGGGCACGGACCATAATGCGGTATGCCCACAAGGTCTCGAGGAGATGGTCATGTCAGTCTCTCTCGTTCCTTGTCACCGCCTTCTTGAGTATCTTGCCGAGTGTCTTGTTGAAGGCTCCGGTTGCGCCGTTGGCTTGGTGTAGATGGTGGGGATGTGGTGATGAAGTGAAGGGGAGAGCGGTATGCCCATCGCTCCGGCCATGCTTAGTCATATACCTTCGTCTTGTCAATTGTCCGATGATGAAGTGGGTGGCCTTCGCCTCATCGGTGCCCGGCCTGGTGGTGTCCGCCTTGTCGGTGTCGGACTGGATGACTTGCCTTCGCCTCGTTGGTGCCTGGCAAGATATGGATTGCTTCATCGGAAAAAGACATGTCGATGGAGTATAGCTTTGCCTCGTCGGAGCTTGGACGATGTCGGGGAAGTATGTTGATGTAGAAGTTGGAGAAGACTTGCGTGTCGCCGCAAGACAGTGGTGCTTAAAGATAACGATAATACTAGCTCATCAATGTAGACCTTGGGGCATCGTAGTTACGGGGACGACCTTCGCTCGGTGTAGAAGAAAAGCGGCATGCCGGTGTAGTCTGTGTCCTGGCCAGGTAGTAAGTCAAAGAAGATGACGACATCATGTGGACATCCATCGACATCAATGTAGATGACACCCTCGCCAGATGAAGAGTTGATGAAGATTGCGACGCCGTGTCGATGTAGTCAGATGGCAGCGTGTGTCACACCCAATATGCGACCCTATCCAAAAGGAACCCGAAGGTCCCACCAAGGATAGACCCGCATATTGAGACGCTTTTGCAAGGTGGATATCATTACATCAACATTACATAATAGATGGGGATACATACAAAAGGCATACAATGCCACACGAATACAACATCATCTTACAAGAACAACATCCGACTACGGATGAATCATAAACAGAAACTCAAACAATATCCACCCTGCTAGCCCAGGCTGCCGACCTGGAACCTATCCCCTGATCGAAGAAGAAGCAGAAGAAGAACTCCAAATCAAGCAAACATCGCTCTCGCGTCAGGATCATCGCGAAACCTGTACCTGCAACTGTTGTTGTAGTAATATGTGAGCCACGAGGACTCAGCAATCCCATTACCATGGGTATCAAGACTAGCAAAGCTTAATGGGAAAGGAAGGGGTAAAGTGGTGAGGTTGCAGCAGCGACTAAGCATGATATGGTGGCTAACATACGCAAATGAGAGCGAGAAGAGAAACAAAGGAATGGTCGTGAAGCTAGCAATGATCAAGAGGTGATCCTGAACACCTACTTACGTCAAAGATAACACAGAAACCATGTTCACTTCCCGGACTCCGCCGAGAAGAGACCATCATGGCCACACACGCGGTTGATGCATTTTAATTCGGATCTGGTGTCAAGTTATCTACAACCGGACATTAACAAATTCCAATCTGCCACATAACCGCGGGCACGGCTCTCGAAAGTTTATACCCAGCAGGGGTGCCCCAACTTAGCCCATGACAAGCTCTCGCGATCAACGAAGGAATAGACCTTCTCCCAGGAAGACCCGATCAATCTCGGAATCCCGGTTTACAAGACATTTCAACAATGGTAAAACAAGACCAGCAAAGCCGCCCGATGCACCGACAATCCCGATAGGAGCTGCACATATCTCGTTCTCAGGGCAACACCGGATAAGTCAAGCTACGAGTAAAACCAGACTTGAGTTTCCCGAGGTGGCCCCAAGAAGTTGCTCGATTCGGACCAACACTTAGACAAGCACTGGCCCGGGGGGGCTATAATAAATATGACCCTTGGGTTAATTACTCCCAAGGGAAAAGTAGGTGGTGGTGAGGCAAATGGTAAAACCAAGGTTGGGCCTTGCTGGACAAGTTTTATTCAAAGCGAACTGTCAGGGGGGTCCCATAAATCACCCGACCGCGTTTGGAACGCAAAATCTGGGAACATAACACCGCTATGACGGAAACTAGGGCGGCAAGAGTGGAACAAAACACCAGGCATAAGGCCGAGCCTTCCACCCTTTACCAAATATATAGATGCATTAATAATATAAGAGATATTGTGATATCCCAACATAACCCTATCCACCATGGAGAAATCTTCAACTTCACCTGCAACTAGCAACGCTATAAGAGGGCTGAGCAAAGCGTTAACATAGCCAAACAACGGTTTGCTTAGGAAAGGTGTCAAAGGTTAGAGGTTCATGGCAATTTGGGGGGCTTGAAGACCAAATGGTAGGTAACGCAGCGTAGCGATAGAACAAAGCAACTAGCATAGCAATGATAGTAGTGAGATCCAGGGTAGCGGTCATCTTGCCTGAAATCCCGCAAGGAAGAAGAACGAGTCCATGAAGAAGATGAAGCCACGAAGACGAACCACACATAGACGAACGAATCCTCACGATCGCAATGAAACAGGAACTAACAAGAAGAAGCACACAACATGGTAAACACACCACACATGAACAAGACATGATGCACAACAAGCATGATGCACGAAAAGGCTACATGAAGCTACTCATGACAAGAGATGATGCAAACAAGAACAACACATCAAGGCAAGTTTAAATGAGGCCGGAAACAACATATAACAATTCCGGTAAGTCCTCATATGCAAATTTCGAAATTGGTCCAGAACTGAATAAACCTTATGTTCAAGTTGTTAAACAGCAAGTTAAGATGCACCAAGATGATCTACACGAAATTCTAGTCAAGTTACATATAAAGTTCATTAGATTTGGAGCTACGGCCTAGAAGATATGAGCAAAACAAGTTAAACATGGCATTGATGCTAAATGCACCCAAACATCAAGCAAACACACCAAAACAAGGATGCGACATGGTAATATGAAGCTACATGCAAAATCAAGCAAGTTTCATATAGAGCACACTCAAAACGGAGCAACGGTGCAACACATACGCACTATACAAGGCATAACAACAATCTGTCCATAACAGCAACTAGGCATCTTACAAGCATCAAAACAATATGCTACAGCACCCCAACATAATAACAAAAGGCATGGGCATGAAGTACTGGTAAAGCGTAACAAAACATGAACACTGAGCTATCTCCAGAAAAGACTAGAACATGCTCAAACACACATGGTAAGATTGCAAATAATAACAGTTTCAGACTTTAGCAGAAATAACATCAGGTTGCAATGTTTAGAGCTATCAAACAACATGTTACAGGAACTTATCATGGAAAACAAAGGCATGGCATGAATCTACTAAATGCATAGATCAAAAGTCCCTTACTGACCATGAGCCAAAAAGGATCATAAAATATGATGGCACCCATGTAAACATGGCAAGTTATATTACAGATTCATACATGGCAGGAACAACAATAAGTAGGCATGTTCGTGAGCTTGAACCACTCACCACAGAGCAATACATGGCATAGCAAGGCAACCAACAGTAAGAAGGCATGTTTATGAAGCTAAGCATGTCAAGAGCAAGTTTATAGGGTGCATGGATCACTAGCAAAACACATGGGAACTAGTGAACTTAATGTTAACAGGCTGATAGCAACATCATTTAGCAACTTTAGAGCAAGATAACAACATGTTAAAGCAGGCTATAATTGCATCCAGTGGCATGAATGGATAGAGCAAGAATGTAGATCAAAACATGTTTATAGAACATCTCTAGATTATGCATAGAATGAATAGTAGAAGCATGTTAACATAGCAACAAAATATAACAGAATCTGTCAGGAAAACAGCAACAACAACTACCCTACTTAGCAAGCTTGATACACTCAGCACACAACTCACAAAAATACATGGCAAGCACCTCTGGAAAGATAGCATAGCATAGATCAAAATACATGTAGACATCGACCTCATAGGATGCACACATCAATCATGGCAAAAATGACAAATGAGCAAGTTATAACAGTTTCAGCAGATTAACATCAACATGCACTCTTCCAACAGCATTTCGGGCATCAAGATGATCTCAAATGAAAATGATGCAATGGAATGAAATGAAGTACTCGTCGAGGCGAACAATTTGACATATTACACGCACGAAACGGAGCTACGGATGCAGAGGTACAATGCAACGAACATGGCATGAAAAATTACACAAAAACGGGGACTTGGTGAAAATATACCTCCGGATCCGGGGGCTGACCCGGGCACGGATCACGAGGCGGCAGCGGATCTCGCCAGAGAAGGCCGCCGGAGCAGGAGGAAGAGGCCGGGGAGGTGCGGGGCGACCGGATCCGGCCGGTCCTTCACCGGATCTGGCCGGAGGAGGGCACGGGCGGCGCCGAGGCGCGGGCGAGGGCGGCGGGCGGCCGGCCGGCCTCGCGCTGGCCGGGCGGCGCCAGCGGGGCTGCCGGGCGAGGCGGGCGCGCCCAGCGGCGGATCTCGCCGAGGCGTCGGCAGCGGCGCTGGGCCACGCCGCCGAGGGAGGCGGCGGGTGGAGGTTCCGGCGACGGCGAGCGGCGCGCGCCAGGGGATTCGCGGCGGCGGCGGGGAAGCGCGGCGGCAACGGAAGGCGACGGGACGGGCGCTGCGGCAGCAACGACGGCGGAACCAGGGCCCGCGACAGGCTCGGGCGAAGCAGCGCGGCGGCGGTGGCGGTGTGACATGTGGCGCGATGCCAGTGGCTGCGGGGAGCGGCGGCGGACATGTCTGGCGTCGGGCGGACGCGTCCGGCACGCGGAGGAAGAAGGGGGCTAGGGTTAGACCGGGATTTTTGGAGGGGGAGGTGTTTATATAGGTAGAGGGAGCTAGGAGAGTCCAAATGAGGAGCGGTTTTCGGCCACGCGATCGTGATCAAACGACCGAGAGCATGGAGGGGAGTTTGCTGGGCTTTGGGCCACTTTGGAGGGGGTGTTGGGCTGCAAAGAGAAAGAGGCTTTGCGGTTACCCGGTTAACCGTTGGAGTATCAAACGACCTCCAAATGGCACGAAACTTGACAGGCGGTCTACCGGTGGTGTACCAAGGCCGCTTGGCAAGACTCGGTCCATTCCGAGAACGTTTAACACCCGCACAAGAGGAGAGGCAAAAAGGAACGCCGGATGACATAGGAGTGTCGGATTGCAAAACGGACAACGGGGAAAAAGCTCAGATGCATGAGACGAACATGTATGCAAAATGAAATGCACATGATGACATGATATGAAATGCAGATGATGACATGGCAAAGTGCAACACGCAAGCAAATGACATGGCAACGACGGTGAATAACTGGCGGACACCTGGCGCATCGAATCCGGGGCGTTACAACACTCCTCCACTAACAAGAGATCTCGTCCCGAGATCTTAGGACCGAGACGGAAGGGAAAAGGGATGAGGTGAAACAAGAACTCAAGAGAAGAAGCAAAGAATCGAGAGCACTCGAGAAGAAAGGAGGAACTGCGAGAATGACGAGAATCGTAAGCTCACGGAATCGGATAGACTATGAAACAACTCCTAACATACTCCGGATGGATGAAAAAGAATTGCATGACTGGAAAATAATTTGAGAGGATAACATCAAGCTAGCACCACGAATCTCCGGGGGAACGGACAAGATTTAGAAGAAAAACTCTTCTTCTTTGGTCTTCAAATGATGACGAGAAACACGACCAAAATTACTGAGATACTCCGGTAGAATGAAAAACGAAGAGGTTGAGCCAACAACGAAAAGAATTTGAAAGCGATCTTGGAGAAGGCATGTGACTGAAGAAATCCATTCTTACGTCACACTTGAAAAGAATTGAGAATAACTCCGGGGAAATCAGAAGAGTCAGGTTAGATCCTGGGAAAAAACCTGTGGGTTAGGGCCCACTAAAGAGATAACACCGTTTAAAAGATAGCTGATGCACTGGACAAATGAAATATTTGAATGAGGTGATAACCTCGAATTAATTGGAACACAGACGAATCTCCTGAGATGTCTTCCGGACTCCGGAATGATAAACTGGCGAGAGGCGAACGAGCAGGGAAAACAATTGAGCCGAGGGAAAGAATATGATCAACCCAGAAAACTTGAATCGAATCCACCGGAAAAAAATGAAGAATGTCGAACAAAATGAGAATTCACCGGTTGAGATAATTGAGGGAAGAATGAAGAGGCTCCACACGAATGGAATAGATAGTCGAGAGAGACTCAGACTCCGGGGAGAAGAGGGTGGGAGGGCGGGAAAAACAAAGACAACTTGGAAGGGGAAAACTGATGAATATCTTGAAGAGAAAACACCGGTTGAAATCATTGAGGAAAGAAAGCAAAGACTTCATACGAGTAGGATGGATACTCGATTACGGACTCCGGTTTCGAGATGAAAAAGGGAGGGCGGGTGGGAAAAACAAGGACAACTTCGGACAAGGAAACAACATCGATCGAAAAGAGCTGAGGATTGATCTCCCAAAGAGAGAGTGGTTCGAATCAGCTTGATGAGGAATGCGCCGGACAAAAGAGGATGGACAACGAACGAAAACTAACTGCGTGATCCTAAAGAAAATTTTGAACGGGAAGAGGAGTAATTCAAAACACCTACATCAAGATTCCTCACCAGAGAGACAAAGGGGCTGAGGAGTAAAAAGAATTCCTACTCTCCGATATAACTAGACTCCGAAAACAGTTTTCTTCTAGACTCAACAACGGCCAAACTACACGATCAATCAAGGGGGCTCCTAAGGTCGGTCGAGGCTCTGATACCAACTTGTCACACCCAATATGCGACCCTATTCAAAAGGAACTCGAAGGTCCCACCAAGGATAGACCCACATATTGAGACACTTTTGCAAGGTGGATATCATTACATCAACATTACATAATAGATGGGGATACATACAAAAGGCATACAATGCCACACGAATACAACATCATCTTACAAGAACAACATCCAACTACGGATGAATCATAAACAGAAACTCAAACAATATCCATCCTGCTAGCCCAGGCTGCCGACCTGGAACCTATCCCCTGATCGAAGAAGAAGAAGAAGAAGAACTCCAAATCAAGCAAACATCGCTCTCGCGTCAGGATCATCGCAAAACCTGTACCTGCAACTGTTGTTGTAGTAATCTGTGAGCCACGACGACTCAGCAATCCCATTACCATGGGTATCAAGACTAGCAAAGCTTAGTGGGAAAGGAAGGGGTAAAGTGGTGAGGTTGCAGCAGCGACTAAGCATGATATGGTGGCTAACATACGCAAATGAGAGCGAGAAGAGAAACAAAGGAACGGTCGTGAAGCTAGCAATGATCAAGAGGTGATCCCAACACCTACATCGTCAAACATAACACGAAACCGTGTTCACTTCCGGACTCGCGAGAAGAGACCATCACGGCTACACACGCGGTTGATGCATTTTAATTCGGATCTGGTGTCAAGTTATCTACAACCGGACATTAACAAATTCCCATCTGCCACATAACCGCGGGCACGGCTCTCGAAAGTTTATACCCTGCAGGGGTGCCCCAACTTAGTCCATGACAAGCTCTCGCGATCAACGAAGGAATAGACCTTCTCCCAGGAAGACCCGATCAGTCTCGGAATCCCGGTTTACAAGACATTTCGACAATGGTAAAACAAGACCAGCAAAGCCGCCCGATGCGCTGACAATCCCGATAGGAGCTGCACATATCTCGTTCTCGTGGCAACACCGGATAGGTCAAGCTACGAGTAAAACCACACTTGAGTTTCCCGAGGTGGCCCCGCAGTCTGCTCGATTGGACCAACACGTAGACAAGCAATCGGCCGGGGCTATAATAAAGATGACCCTTGGGTTAATTATTCCCAAGGAAAAGTAGGTGGTGGTGAGGCAAATGGTAAAACCAAGGTTGGGCCTTCTTTGGACAAGTTTTATTCAAAGCGAACTGTCGGGGTCCCATAAATCACCCGACCGCGTTAGGAGCATAAAATCCGGGAACATAACACCGGTATGACGGAAACTAGGGCGGCAAGAGTGGAACAAAACACCAGGCATAAGGCCGAGCCTTCCACCCTTTACCAAATATATAGATGCATTAATAATATAAGAGATATTGTGATATCCCAACATAACCCTGTCCACCATGGAGAAATCTTCAACTTCACCTGCAACTAGCAATGCTATAAGAGGGCTGAGCAAAGCGGTAACATAGCCAAACAATGGTTTGCATAGGAAAGGTGTCAAAGGTTAGAGGTTCATGGCAATTTGGGGGGCTTGAAGAGCAAATGATAGGTAACGCAGCATAGCGATAGAACGAAGCAACTAGCATAGCTATGATAGTAGTGAGATCCAGGGTAGCGGTCATCTTGCCTGAAATCCGGCAAGTAAGAAGAACGAGTCCATGAAGAAGATGAAGCCACGAAGACGAACCACACGTAGACGAACGAATCCTCACGATCGCAATGAAATAGGAACTAACAAGAAGAAGCACACAACATGGTAAACACACCACACATGAACAAGACATGATGCACAACAAGCATGATGCATGAAAAGGCTACATGAAGCTACTCATGACAAGAGATGATGCAAACAAGAACAACACATCAAGGCAAGTTTAAATGAGGCCGGAAACAACATATAACAATTCCGGTAAGTCCTCATATGCAAATTTCGAAATTGGTCCAGAACTGAATAAACCTTACGTTCAAGTTGTTAAACAGCAAGTTAAGATGCACCAAGATGATCTACACGAAATTCTAGTCAAGTTACATATAAAGTTCATTAGATTTGGAGCTACGGCCTAGAAGATATGAGCAAAACAAGTTAAACATGGCATTGATGCTAAATGCACCCAAACATCAAGCAAACACACCAAAATAAGGATGCAACATGGTAATATGAAGCTACATGCAAAATCAAGCAAGTTTCATATAGAGCACACTCAAAACGGAGCAACGGTGCAACACATACGCACTATACAAGGCATAACAACAATCTGTCCATAACAGCAACTAGGCATCTTACAAGCATCAAAACAATATGCTACAGCACCCCAACATAATAACAAAAGGCATGGGCATGAAGTACTGGTAAAGCGTAACAAAACATGAACACTAAGCTATCTCCAGAAAAGACTAGAACATGCTCAAACACACATGGTAAGATTGCAAATAATAACAGTTTCAGACTTTAGCAGAAATAACATCAGGTTGCAATGTTTAGAGCTATCAAACAACATGTTACAGGAACTTATCATGGAAAACAAAGGCATGGCATGAATCTACTAAATGCATAGATCAAAAGTGAGCCAAAAAGGATCATAAAATATGATGGCACCCATGTAAACATGGCAAGTTATATTACAGATTCATACATGGCAGGAACAACAATAAGTAGGCATGTTCGTGAGCTTGAACCACTCACCACAGAGCAATACATGGCATGGCAAGGCAACCAACAGTAAGAAGGCATGTTTAGGAAGCTAAGCATGTCAAGAGCAAGGTCATAGGGTGCATGGATCACTAGCAAAACACATGGGAACTAGTGAACTTAATGTTAACAGGCTGATAGCAACATCATTTAGCAACTTTAGAGCAAGATAACAACATGTTACAGCAGGCTATAATTGCAATCAGTGGCATGAATGGATAGATAAAGACATTTAGATCAAAACAAGTTTACAGAACATCTCCAGATTATGCATAGAATGATTAGTAGAAGCATGTTAACATAGCAACAAAATATAACAGAATCTGTCAGGAAAACAACAATAGCAACTACCCTACTTAGCAAGCATGATACACTCAGCACACAACTCACAAAAATACATGGCAAGCACCTCTGAAAAGATGTCATAGCATATATCAAAATACATGTAGACATCGACCACATAGGATGCACACATCAATCATGGCAAAAATGACAAATGAGCAAGTTATAACAGTTTCAGCAGATTAACATCAACATGCACTCTTCCAACAGCATTTCGGGCATCAAGATGATCTCAAATGAAAATGATGCAATGGAATGAAATGAAGTACTCGTCGAGGCGAACAATTTGACATATTACATGCACGAAACGGAGCTACGGATGCAGAGATACGATGCAACGAACATGGCATGAAAAATTACACAGAAACGGGGACTTAGTGAAAATATACCTCCGGATCTGGGGGTTGACCCGGGCACGGATCACGAGGCGGCGGTGGATCTCGCCGGAGAAGGCCGCCGGAGCAAGAGGAAGAGGCCGGGGAGGTGCGGGGCGACCGGATCCGGCCGGTCCTTCGCCGGATCTGGCCGGAGGAGGGCACGGGACGGCGCTCGGGAGGCGCGGGCGAGGGCGGCGGCGCGCCACCGGCTTGGGCAGGCCGGGCGGCGCTGGCGCGAGTCTTCTTGGGCGAGGCGGGCGCGCCGGCGGGCGGATCTCGTCGGGCGTCGGGCGGCGGCGCTGGGGCCACGCCGGCGAGGAGGCGGCGGTGGAGGTTCCGCGACGGCAAGCGGCGCGCGCCGTGGGGTTCGGGCGGCGCCGGCGGAAGGCGCAGCGTCGGCGGAAGGCGACGGGACAAAGCGCTGGCCGGAGGCGCTGGCGCTGGCCGGGCGGCGGTTGCGCCGCTGGCCCGCGACAGGCTCAGGCGAAGCAGCAGCAGCAGCGGTGGCGTGCACGTGGCGCGATGCCGATGGCTGCGAGGGCGGCGGACATGTCCGTGGCTGGCGACGCGTCCGTATGGAGGAAGAAGGGGCTAGGGTTAGGCCGGATTTTTGGAGGGGAGGTGTTTATATAGGTAGAGGGAGCTAGGAGAGTCCAAATGAGGAGCGGTTTTCGGCCACGCGATCGTGATCGAACGACCGAGAGCATGGAGGGGAGTTTGCTGGGCTTTGGGCCACTTTGGAGGGGGTGTTGGGCTGCAAAGAGAAAGAGGCTTTGTGGTTACCCGGTTAACCGTTGGAGTGTCAAACGACCTCCAAATGGCACGAAACTTGACAGGCGGTCTACCAGTGGTGTACCAAGACCGCTTGGCATGATTCGGTCCATTCCGAGAACGTTTAACACCCGCACAAGAGGAGAGGCAAAAAGGAACGCCGGATGACATAGGAGTGCCGGATTGCAAAACTGACAACAGGGAAAAAGCTCGGATGCATGAGACGAACATGTATGCAAAATGAAATGCACATGATGACATGATATGAAATGCAGATGATGACATGGCAAAGTGCAACACGCAAGCAAATGACATGGCAACGACGGCGAATAACTGGCGGACACCTGGCGCATCGAATCCGGGGCGTTACAGTGTGTCAATGTAGTCGGCGTCCCCGCCGAGTGTGACGTCGATGAAGATGGTGACGACATGTTGGTGTAGCAGCATTCCTCGTTATGTCGGAGATTGATGATGACGCCTCCAACATGGTCACGGGTGGTGTAGATGGCGCCCAACTTTTGGTGCGCTCCATGTTGGCGAGGAGCTAGCGGCACGCCCACCATAGGCGTGCTCCGAGGATATGTAAATGGCACCCACGTTCGGGTGATGCTTCATGTTGGAGGCGGTCTAGACGATGCTCCACGTCTGGTGAACTCCACATTGGTGGCGGTGTGGATGTCACCACGCCTTGGTCGAGCCCCCTGTTGGTAGAAGCGCAAAAGTCGTGCCTGCCTTTGGGGAGCTCCAAGATGGTGTAGATGGTGCTCCCCCTTAGGTGAGCTCAGTGTTGGTGACGATGTAGATGACGCTCCTCTGGGGCGTTAACATGTCTGTGACGGTGTAGACCGACCACCACCCAAGGCTAAGATCCTTGTTGGCTGCGGTTTAGACGAAGCCCCGCCCGAACCAAGCTCCGAGTGGAAGGCAGCAACATAGATGATATCCCCGCCTCGGGAAAGCTGTGGGATGATGGTCCAGAAGCCGCCCGATATCTTGAGATATCTGTGTCAACAGTGGAGAAGAAAGAGCTCCGCTAGCCAAGCTCCATGCCAACAGAGGTATATGGCGCCCTGCCTTCGGGGCACTCCATGTCGATGGCGGTGTAGATAGCGCCCTGCCTTGGGGAACTCCATGTCGGCGATGATGATGTAGATGGATCTCCACACCTTGGGTGAGCTCCGCGACGATGGTGGTGTAGACAACGCACCACCTCAGGACAGCTCCATATCAGCGATGGGTGAATAACCCCCACCTTGGACCAATCACGTATCACGTCGGGAGAGCTCCAGTTTGTGGCTGCATTAATGACGCTTCACCTGGAGAAAACGGGGTGGCGCATGGCACCGAGTGGGTGATGCAGCCCTGTCCGCCGTCCCCTTGAGTTGTGGCTGAGCCCCCCACCTAGGCGGGATACATGTAGTGGTGGAAGTGTTTGTTGTGGAGGTTCCATGGCTGCCACCGTTGAGTGGGTCGAGGGTTTCTCTCATCGTCCTGATGTCATGACCATCGTTTAGAATATGGGAGCATGTTAGGATGCCCCCACTCTAAGTGGTGAGTTGGTGAAGACTGTCATCGAGGCACTCATGTTAATGATGATGACATGGCGATTGGCACCTCATCCTACCTGCAACCATGAGCCTACGCGGGTTGTGGGAGATGGCCTCCAAGCCTTCAGGTAGCTTTACTTCGGTGTGTTGTGGTGTTGGCGTTGGCGGCTCTGAGTGGGAGCCAAGCCGGATAGAGGATGAAAGGATGTCGCACTAGCCCTCTAGTTGACGGTATTAGCACGGAGGCGTTGAGCAGCCTCCACGTATTCAAGCTCGAAGAAGACCATAGCTGGCAATGATCCGTACGCCTACAAGAAAAAATGCTTACAGGCGGAGATCCTTGCAGCATGTTGTGCACATAGGGAGATTGGCGAAGACGATTGAGAAGACCACAATGAAGCAAAGATTGGAGGAGAACCATGTCCACAGGGCGTGCCAATTTGTTTGACACGAGAAAAATCTTATAACGTGCTGCATGAGATGGGAAGAGGGGGAGTTTGATTTCTCTCATGCGCCGGGGAAAGAAAAGTGTGCGGGCGTGCCAGTGTACTAAGTACACAAATAAATATAGGGAAACATGCACTTTATTAATCTCTCATCGGAGAAACAAAATTACAAGTTCCCTTTACATATGCGCTCCGTGGCCTACTAGCGCGGCCAGCCTGACTGTAGCGATTGCGGTCTCTTGGTTCCCGGGGCCTCGGAAGGCTCCTGGTTAATTACTCCCGCGGGTTATTCCGCGAGACACCTCCGATTAAGCCGTGTGGTCGTCTTTGTCGTCTTTGCTTTGCGTTCTTCATGCATGATGATGGTGGTCTGTGTGTAGGTGTGGGCAGCGGCAAAGCCCGTGTCCTCGTCGGTACACGTGCCGCTTAAAACATGGCTCTGTGCTAGCCACGTTCGCCCATGTCGTTGTGCCTCGTCGGTCTTGACAACGTTGACGTAATTGGTGTTGGAGTAGCATGGGTCCTACTTGGCTCGGACTTCTTGACGATGTAGCGGCTTCGTCGGGGTATGCAAGGGCCGGGGTTTGACTCGCGGGAGTATTCTTGTGGAGATCGGTGTCGGTGTAAAACCAACGCGCGCACACATCGGCATGCCCGGTGTGGTTGGCGTCTCGTCTCGACCAGACGCCGAGGTGATAGAAGTCTGCGGAGACAAAGACTCCGCCTCACAAGGCCATGAGAGGTAACGTCTTAGAGGGGCGTGGTGGATGCCTCGTCTTGGCTAGACGCCGTATTCGGTGGTCTGCCAAAACAAGGATCACGCCGCGGGGCCGAAGAAAGGTAACATCATGGAGGGGCGCGGTTGATGCCTCGTCTCAGCTAGACGCCGTATTCGGTGGTCTGCTGAGACAAGGATCATGCCGCCCGTACGATGATGAGACATGTATGCAACAAAGGGTGCACCTCGTCTTGGCTGGACGCCGTATTCGGTGGTCCACCAAGACAAGGCAAACATCGCAGGGCCGAAGAAAGATGACAGGGAGGGGCGTGGTTGATGCCTCGTCTCAGCTAGACGCCAGATTCGTGGTCTGCTAAGACAAGGAGCACGTTACTGTCTGACGATGAGACACCTGCAATGAAGGGTGCGCCTCATTTTGGCTGGACACCGTATTCAGTTGTCCACCAAGACAAGGGCAAAACATTGTGATGCTGAAGAAGGATGCCTTCATGGAGGCCGGGGCGTAGTTGATGCATCGTCTCAGCTAGACACCGTGTTCTGTGGTCTGCCGAGACTAAGATCACACCGCCTGTACGCCGTCTTCGGTGAACTCGGACTACTTATGTGTCATATCCCACCAAGAACATGACGCCTAAAGAAGAAGGGCGTGGTGTAGACAAGCTCTGGTGGTGTCGGTGTACTCTGCGCCACGATCCTCCGCGGCATCGGGTTGATGAAGAAAACGATGGGCGTCGTCTTGGTGAGCTCCGTGTCGCCATCCTTCGTGGCACCATCTTGACGAAGTGCAGTGGCGGAGCCAGGAATGGAGCGAGCCCCGGGCCCAAAATTTTTTTTACCGCAAGGGAAAAACTTAATGTTCATAAGGCTTTTAACTACCTCAAAAGATACCCCATAAAATATGATTCAATTACACGAAAAATTACAATATAAACTCAATGCTTAATGATACAACAAAATAGATAAAAAAAAGCATGACAAAAACTACAAAGAATAGTATATGATAAAAAATAGTAAAATTTCATAAGAGATGGCATAAACGTTAAGTGAGATGATTGTCATTGATAAAAATCTAAAACCTTACTATTTTTGACAAAATTATACACTAATATAAGTAGAACATGTTATAAATGGAGAGCATCAGGGGGTTTACAAGGTGAACAGCCACCGGTCGGGTCAGCTTCGGGAAATGAGATAACACTTGTGTGGTTTTCCTTGTGCGGTGGAAGGACGATGGCTCCTTCCCCCTCCCTCTCCGCGTCCTCCTCCCCCTCCTCCACTCCATGCCCCGGCCACCATGCTCCCCGCGTTGGCTCGCCGGTCGCTGCCCGGTCCCCCCCTCTCGCCTAGCAGGTGGGCTCTCTCTCCCCTCCTCTGGCTCCCCGCAGGTGGGGTTTTCCCCCCCTGTCCTCTCCACTGCCGGTGCTCGGATCTCGTTTCTGGGCCCTCTTGTCCGATGAGGAGGTCTCCCGGTCACCGGCCCCCTCCGCCTGTGGTCTCGTGCCCGCTGCTGGGGGGCGGTGGTGCCTCCCGCCGTCCCTCGTCCTCGCAAGTTCGCCCCTGGTGGCCGGGGTCGGCTGGTGGCTGCCTCTTCTTCACCGGACGAGGGCTGGATTCGGGTCTCTCGGCGGCGGCGTAAGGTTGGTAAGTTTGCTACTCCGTCGCTTGATCTCGGTGTCCTGGGCAGGCGCTGTCGAGGAACTTGGTGGCTCCCATCCATCTCGCCGACCTCTGCGCGCGCCGCGTCACCGGCGGCGGCGTCGGCGGCGGCGCTGGTGGCTTCGTGTAACCTAGATCTCGCTCTCTCCGCGGTGGCCACCGGGCCGCGGGCTGTCCCCTTGGGTGGGCCTGCTGGGCCGTGTGGTATGCCGCCGTCTGGTGGGCCTACCTCTCCCCCCTCTTTCTTCAGTGACAGATTTCCCACCTCTGGTTCCGTCCGGCCCAGTTGGGCCCATCTCCCCAGTTCCTGCTCCCCAGCCTCGCTTGGCCCATGTTGCGAGTCGGGCCCAGGTGGGCACGGCTCGGACGGGCTATTTATGGATCCCCCGCGGCTCTCTCTCCCCCTTGCTAGGGTTTCCGGCTTCCGCTTCCGATCTACGCCGCCACCGTCTCCCCATTCGTCGCCTCATTAGATCCTCCCCTCCTCCACCCCTCCTTCTTCCTTTTGCGGCGGTGATCTCCATGGACAAGTCGCGCGGCTCCTCTTGCGAGGCGCCCTCGGGCAACAAGCGCCGCCGTGAGGACTCCCCTTCTTCCGCGGTGGATCTGGAGCTCGAGGCTTCGCTCCGCTCCAAGTTGGAGGCGGAGCAGGCGGCTCGTGTCCGTGTGGCCCGGGCTCCAGGGCAGCGCTCGGAGAGGGTGGGTGCGCTTGGATCCGGCCCGCAGGGCTCTGGATCTGGTCACTCTCCATCTCTGGCGCTGGATCCATGGGAAGCGCCGGTGGCTTCTGGCGGCGGTGTGTCCTCTTCTTCTGCCTCCCTTCCTGTTCAGGGTGGGGGTCGCGGTCCTGACGCTCTGTCGCGCCCTCCCCCTCCGCCCCGTTTTGCTGGGGTGGGTGCGGGTTTTCGGCCGCCGCCTCGGTCCTTCGCAGGGCCGGCGCGTCGGCCGCCCAGTACGGCTTCTGGGGCGCCTCCTTCTCCGGGGATGGGCGACGGGATCCTCCCCCCGCCACCTACGCACTCCCGCCCTCCCTCGGCCTCCCAGTCCAACCCCTCGGCGCTCACGTGTTTCGCCTGCCACAGGCCCGGACATTTCCAATCTCGCTGCACCAACCCTCCTTTCTGCTTGATTTGTCGTTCTGATGGTCACCTCACGGTCAACTGTATGGCTAGGCAGAAACCTCCCGCGGTCATCCAGTTTGGTTCGGGTCTCCCTGGCTGCTCCTTTTTCGCATTTGATGGCGACCTTCCTGTTCGGGAGGTGGCACCTGCTCTGTCTAATGCTGTGATTGTTACGGTCAAGGATCAAAAGATCTCGCCTCAAACTCTTCTGGAAGGGCTTCGCATTTGGGATGAGGCTGGATGTGACTGGCAAGTGGTGCAGCTGTCTGATTTTGAGTTCTCGGTGGTGTTTCCTTCCAAAGAATGTTTGCGGATGATTGTCTCATGCACTAGCTTCACCCTTCCCCTCAATCAATTGGTGGTTTCTGTTAAAGCGGCTTCTTGCAGTGGTACGGCAGTCGGGCCACTCTCTCAAATCTGGGTTCTAATTGATGATCTGCCTGCTGCTCTCCGTTCGTCTGCTTTTCTCTTGCCTTTTGGGGTGCTGATTGGGAAGCCCATCGAGGTGGATGAAGATTCTCTGAACAAGGTGGGGCCTGCTAGGATGAAGGTTTGGGTTCTGGATCTTGAAAGGGTGCATGGCTCGATTGATATCTTCCCGTCTCCCAATGGTATTGAGCTTCGGGTGTGGGTGGAGGGGGCGGCTGCCTTTCAGTCTTCACCTCCCCCTCCTCCCCCTTCTTTCCCTTCGGACAAGCATGATAAAGAGGGGGATGGATCGCAAGGTGGGCCCAATCAGAGCAATGGGTCTAACCTCCACTTCACCCAATCTGAATGGGATGGTCTGGCAGATTCTGAACGTGAATTGTTTCAATCTCAAGCTCCCTCTGGTGTTGCCCCTCGTGATGATTTGGTGGTCCCGTCTGATGCTCCCAATGTTCCTGCTGCTGGTACTGATACATCAAAGTTTCCGCCCTCTCTGCTACCCCGTCTCGGTGCTGCTCCAACCTCCTGCCGCCCGCTCTCCCCCACTCGATCTGGGATTGAAGATCTCTCGGCCTCACCGGTTCGCGATGTGGTGGAAGCCCAGTCCCTTCGGAAGAAGAAATCCTCAGTGCGCAAATTATCGGCTAAGAGCCGGAACTCTTCGGGTTCGAAACAATCCATGGCAGGGATCTGTCGGCGTCTTGATCATGATTTGGGTTCTATGTTACGCTCGGATCACCATGTTGGTTCTCCTGCGGCGCGGTCGCCTGCGATCCGATCCCCTATGTCCACGGCGCGCAAAGGCAGGCGGGTGGCCAATTCTGGTGTCCCTATTCTGGAGCGGGCTGAAAAACGTGCTGCGGCGAAGGATCTCCCCGCCACAGGTACATCCCCCGTCCCCTCTGTTTTTGTTTCTCCGGTTCGATTGGTTCTTCCTTCTCTTTCGGATGATCATCTTTTAAATATTATGTCGGATGTGGGGGTGGTGGTTGATTCTTCTGTTGGCTCTCCTAGTTCTCTTCTTTCTGTTATTCGGGCTAACGAGATGGCTCAGGCTGCCATTGCCAAAGCCAAAGAGGCAGTTGCCTCTCTGCCAGGGGCGTCTAGTAGTGGTTCGGCAATGGACGCGGGCGCTCGTAGTGGCCAGCCCCAATCCAACTTGTCTAAAAGGGGCATCAATAGACGTGCTAAACCCTGCGTGGCTCCTTGCAGGTCGAGCCTTCGAATCAAAAACCTTTCTTATAAATGAGGGCGCTATTCTGGAGCATTAGGGGGTTCGGTGCTAGGGGGCGCCATGACCAACTTAAAGATCTGGTTCGATCTAACTCGATTGATTTTATGGGGCTGGTAGAAACTTTCAAGGAATCCTTCTCCCCTAGTGAACTGTCGGCTATTGTGGGTATGGACAGATTCTACTAGAACTTTTTACCTGCTGTGGGGCACTCGGGCGGGATTTTGATAGGGGCTAACAAAGATATTTTTGATTTTGTTGCTTTTGATCATGGGATATTTTGGGCCAGCGTTGTTCTCTCCCTTAAAGCTCATAACACTCTTTGTGAGTTTATCGTCGTCTATGGTCCTGCGGATCACTCCCTGTCACCTTTATTCCTTAATGAGCTTTCGCTGAAGATCGATGCCTGTAACTTACCGATGGTTATTGGGGGAGACTTTAATCTGCTACGGGGCCCTAATGATAAAAGTAATGATATCTTCTCCTGGCCGCTGGCTAATGCCTTTAACGACTTCATTAGTGCCAATGCTATTCGTGAGTTACCTCGGGGGGCTCATCTTACCTGGTCTAACCATCAGGCAACTCCTATTAGGTCGGTGCTTGAAAGAGTTTTCCTATGTCCTAGGTGGGATTCCTTATTTCCTAGGGCCTCTCTTTTTGCTAAATGCATTATCGGTTCCGATCATACCCCCCTAATTCTTGATGATGGCTCCGTTAGCCTCAGACCTCCGGCTAGATTCCAATTTGATGCTTCCTGGCTGGCTGTAGATGGCTTTGTCGATTTGGTTGCGTCGAAGATCTCCCTTTCTCTAGCTTCTAATGCTCGCTATTTTGGGCCTCTAGATGATTGGCATGCGTGTTCCTATAACTTGCGTAAATTCCTCAGAGGTTGGGCTCGGAACCATGCGGCGGAGGATCGTCGTACCAAATCCTTCCTTGAAGACCAGATCCTGCCGCTGGATCGTGCGGCGGATACTATTGGGCTTTCCGACAATGGTTGGGCGGTTCGGTATAATCTTGAGGCTGCCTTATTGCAGCTTCACCATCAGGCTGAGATTTACTGGCGCCAACGAGGGACTCTTAACTGGACTCTAAAAGGTGACTCCCCTACATCGTATTTCTTTGCAATCGCGAACGGCAGGCGTAGACGGTGCGATATTAATAGCCTGCTCATTAACGGTGTTGTATCATCGGAGCATTCTGTTATTATGGCTCATGTGGTGAACTTCTTCTCATCACTATTGGGGGCTAAACCTCCATCGGGCCTCTCCATAGCTCCCTCCCTCTGGGACTTTGGCCTTAAAATCTCTCCCGAGGAGAATGCCTCCTTGATGATCCCCCTCTCTGATCAGGAAATCTGGGAGGTTGTTAACTCTGCCAATCCCAATGCTGCTTCTGGGCCAGACGGCTTTTCTATTCCTTTCTTTTGAAAATTCTGGCCACAGTTGAAACAGCTGGTCTGTAACGTTATCCAGGGCTTTTGCCTTGGCACTGTCGATATCTCCCGCTTGAATTATGCTGTGATTACCCTAATCCCCAAGGTTAAGGGTGCTGATGTTATTTCCCAATTCCGTCCTATTGCTTTGATTAACAATTTTGCCAAATTCCCGGCTAAAGGCTTTGTGAATCGTTTGTCGCCGATGGCCCATAGAGTTATTAGCCCCTTTCAATCTGCTTTTATCAAAGGGCGTTTCATCCTGGATGGTATCCTATCCCTTCATGAGATTGTTCACGACCTTCACGTTCAGAGAGCTAAAGCGGTTATCCTTAAGTTAGACTTCGAGAAAGCCTACGACTCCGTGAGCTGGACCTTCCTCAAGCAGGTCCTTCTTGCTAAAGGCTTCGACGGTGCCTATGTTCATCATATCATGCAGATGGTCTCGGGTGGCCATACTGCCGTCTCGGTTAATGGTGCTGTTAGTAATTTCTTTGCCAATGGTAGGGGTTTGCGCCAAGGGGACCCTGCCTCCCCCGTTCTTTTTAATTTTGTGGCCGATGCCTTCTCGTGCATGCTTTCCAGGGCGGCCCGTTGTGGGCACATTACCCCTGTAATCTCTCATCTACTTCCGGAAGGTGTTTCCCACTTGCAGTATGCGGATGATACAATTATCTTGGTGGAGTTGGATGACAGATGCATTGCTAATCTTAAATTCATCCTGTTATGTTTCGAAGCTGTTTCGGGACTCAATATTAACTTCGCCAAAAGTGAGGTCTTGGTCACGGGTGTGGCTGAGACGGAAGCCTTCTTGGGTTGCCGGAGCTCTGAGCTGTTCTTTGGGCTCTTTCCCCTTTAAATACCTAGGCCTTCCTATCTCTCCGGGTGTGCTCCATGCTAAAGACTTCGCTCCGGCGGTTGCTAAAGTGGGGAACAGGGTGCTCCCTTGGAGAGGCAGATATAACACTAACGCTGGCAAAGTCGCTCTAATTAACCCATGCTTATCCTCTCTCCCCGTGTTTCTTATGGGCTTCTATCTTCTCACGGATGGCGTGCATGCTGGCTTTGACAAACACAGGGGAGCCTTCTATTGGAATTCCGCAGATAATAAACGGAAATATAGATTAGTCAAGTGGCAGCTTATGTGTAGGCCTAAAACCCGTGGTGGGTTAGGTATTATCAATACCCGAGTGATGAACTTATGCTTGCTTATCAAGTGATGGTGGAAAATTTTAACTATTGGCCTGACTCGCTCTGGCTTTCGATCCTTAAGGCGAAATACTTCCCTCTCTCTAACCCGCTGTTTGCTACCACGAGACGCGGCTCTCAATTTTGGAAATCCCTTGTCAAAGTTCGACCTATTTTCCTAGAGCATGTTAAATTTAATGTTGGCAATGGGACGTCCGTCCGCTTTTGGCTTGACTGGTGGACGGGAGATGCCCCCCTTGCTGAGCGCTTTCTGGTTCTGTTTTCCTACTGTCCTAACCCGGCTATCTCCATCGCGAAGGTGGCGGCTAATAACTGGGATTTGGCCTTTCGTCGGGCCCTGTCTCCTGAAGAGTTGGAAGGCTGGCAAAGTCTCTCTGCCCTCTTCCCCGTGCTCTCGGAGTCGGCCGACGAGGTTGTCTGGCCCCACTCGGCCTCTGATAGATTTTCGGTCAAGTCGCTTTACTCTAGACTTATTGGTGGTACTCCTTCATCCAGATTTACCAGTGTTTGGAAGTCCAAAGTCCCACCTAAGATTAAAATTTTCCTTTGGCAAGCTTTTCGTGGTCGCCTACCGACTGCTGACCAGATTAAAAAACGCAATGGGCCTGGCTCTGAATTCTGTCATTTATGTGGGGCTTTGGAAAACTCGGATCACATTTTTTTCAATTGCGTGCTGGCCAAGTTGGTGTGGTGTTGTGTCAGATCGTGGCTCCAGGTCCCTTGGAACCCCCCCTCTTTCTCCGATATCCGTACTCTAGCCAATGCTTTGGTTGGGGTCACCAAGAGGGTGTTTTGGGTTGGCCTGGGTGCCTTATGTTGGGCCCTATGGACCACTAGGAACAAGTTTACTATTGAACACATCTTCCCATCTAAGCCTGCTGACGTTCTTTTCAAATCATGTATATTGTTGCAACAGTGGAGATCATTGACTAAGGAGGCTGAGCGGGATGCCCTGGACCT
Source organism: Aegilops speltoides (assembly GCA_021437245.1). Lineage (NCBI taxonomy): Eukaryota > Viridiplantae > Streptophyta > Magnoliopsida > Poales > Poaceae > Aegilops > Aegilops speltoides. The sequence goes on from CM038141.1 coordinate 73,898,243, forward strand.
TCTCATCAACAAAATTCGGGCTTCGGCATCTCACATCTCCAGTCGGGATCATGCTGTCTAACCTTGATGGTGCTGTTTGCATAGTTTAGGTCTCTTCTATCCGGCCTGCGTGCCGTGTTTGGCAGTTGCCTGTACCCCTCTTCCCTTGGCGACTCTTTTACACTCCCTCCATGCGCTATGCGTTTTCCTCGGTTTGGTCTTGTGTGACACTGCCGTGTGGCTTTATTTATAAAGTCGGGCTATGGCCTTTCCTCTGAAAACAGCCACCGGTCGGTGAAGAAGCACCACGCGGGGGATCGATGCACAGGACAGGAGTGCGGCAGCCGGGAGCCTGGGAGCAAGGGAAGGAAGTGGGATGGCCGGAGGCGGAGGCGACACCACACCGGATGGCGGCGCGAGCGCTGGAGTCTGGAGATCGATCTCTTGCGTGCGTGCGATTCGGCGGCCGCAAAGGAGCAGTTCGATCGTGGGTGGTGTTGCCCCGTGCGTGCGTGTGTTCCGGTAGCGCAGCCCATGAAGGTTTGGCCCTTCTTGTTTCACTGGGCTGCAACCCGGGCCTGCAAAAAAATCTATATAACCATAGCCTGTGAAATTTTTCACGCCCCGGGCCTGGGCCCTGGGTGCCCGGGGCCCAGCTCCGCCCCTGACGAAGTGAATTCCAGCAGCGTCCCTCGAGCTCCACGACGCCATCTTCCACGGCTCCGGATTGAAGGCGGTGGCGGCGTGGCGAGTTCCTTCTCTCCGCCTTGTCACCGGGGTTGAAGAAGTGTGTGATGACCTCCTTGGGTGCGAGGGTGCCGTGTAACGCCCCAAGACCGGAGCTCCAGAAGACTTCCAGCTACTCCGAGTTTCGTCATGTGATTTGTTTTGTTTGTTGCTTTCATCATTGCGTCATTTGCATTGCATCATGTCATCATGCCATCATCTCATAAATCTTTTGCATCTCAACTAAATAAATTGCATAGATCTTCTGATCTATTTAAATTGAGGGAATTCATATGGTGATTCTCTTTAAAACATATCCTCTCGATATTTAGAGAGCTATAGTAATTATTCCATTTATTTGGAATTAACCATAACACACTTGCAAAATCCCAATGCCCTTTATTATTTCAATTCTTGGCCTCTAACTTTGCCATATATTCTTTCTTGTTTTTCCGGAGCTTCCCCAAAAATCACAACATTTTTGGATCTTCCTTTTACCTAGTCCTAGTTCAAACCTATTGAATTAAATTCAAATGATTTTGAATTTAATCTTGCAATCTTGCTCACTTCTATTTTCTTGGGATTAGCGCATTTTTGTGAGTCCAAGAATATTATTTGCATGTGCTAATTCCTTGCCTATCCTTCTCTTTCTTTTCTTTCTCTTTTTCTGTTTTGTTTTAAATGGAAAAATGAGAGAGAGAAGAGAGAGAGAGAGAGAGCCTGCAGCCCAGGCCGGCCCATTTGCATCTAGGCCAGCTCCAGCTTCTTAACCCTAGCCTCCTGCCCGAACCCCTCTGCTCGATGCCCCATCCAGCGCCGCCACCACACCCTCGCTCAGCCCGATCCCCTTTCCCTCGATCCCCCTCCTCCTTTCTTCCTCGTCGCGCCGAACCAGGGAGACGCCGCCCCCGCGCCCTGTCTTCCTCCGTCGCCTGCGCCCGTGCTCCTCCTCCACCTCGCCCTTCCTTCTCCCCTGCACCATCCTCCTGCGCCGCTCACACACGCCCCGCGCCTCACCTCCCATGGCGCCCGCAACCATGCCTCTGCTGCGTCCCTCCATCGCCAGCGCCCTGCCTCCTCCACGCCTCCCCATCAGCTTCGCCGTGGCCCCTGCGTCCCTCGCCTCGCCGTCGCGCCGTCCTCCTCTCCTGCCAGGCTCCTCGGCCCCGCCTCTCCACTTCGCGCCGGGCCCCGATCTGGTTCGATCTCCTCTGCTCGGCCACCACCACCATGCATCGCGCGCCAGCAACCTCGCCACCTTCGTCTCCTCCGCCTCGCGACAGCAGCCGCCTGCGTCCCCTCTGCTCCGCCCCGCACCTCGCCCTCCGCCTTTCTCCTGGTGTGCCTCGCCGCGCCTCCTTTTGCTGTCGGCCATCCCCATGGCCTGGAGGAACCCCGAGCCGCTCCTTCCGCCGCCATGGCCTCGTGCCTCCCCGTCGACCACCAGGGTCCTCCCCTGCCGCCGCTTTGGCCCCTGCTGCCGCCTTGGCCCCTGCCGGAGCGCCTCTGCCCGTCACAAACAGGAGGTGGAGCTCCTTGCCGCATCGCTATCGCGCCCCTACTTCGCCTCGAACAGCAGCAGCAGCTCGCCCGCTCAAGCCTTGCCTCGCACCCTGCTGCCTTCGGTCGCTGTTGGTTTGTTTGTCCATCATGGATATGTTGCTGCGGACGCCAAGTACGACTACACCACGGTGATACATGAACGACTACACGGCTACGACATCCTGGAATTGCTAAGTACCGCTACCGATGGCTCGAACGTCTACGAAACGTGAACCACTACCGTCGCCGTGTACAACTACTTCCACTACCGCCGCCGCAAGAACGATTACTTCCACGACGTCCCGTGAACGCCTACTTCCTCTACACCGCTCCGAACTCGTTCCGCCCCGAAACGCACGCTTCGAAGGTATAACCTCGAGGCATCGCCCGTGAACGAATGCATGTGGTATGAGATGCTCATGTTCGAACCATGTCCGAATTGTCTTTGCACGTTCCTCTATTGCCATGCCACTGTCCCGTGGGAACCCGGTAGTCGGGAGCACCCCACCATCTCTAGCTTGTTGCGCACATCCGCACTTGCTCTTTTGCATCGGTATCTCAATGAGTTATCGGATCATCAGAATGTTGCCGTGGCACCATTTCTGTTTCGCCGCCATGGCACCCTTTTTGTTCCGCCATGGTGACAAATGCTTCTTATCATGCTCATGTTAACGTTTTCATAAAAATTGCATAAACTTGCATATGTCATCCGCATCATGATAACAACAATTAAAATGCTTAAAATTGTTGTTGCTTTAAATTGCTAAATGCATATGGGGATTTACCGGATTTGTTGTTTTTATATCCGGCCCCATTTAAATTGTTTAGATGGTATAGTTTTTGTTATGCTTCACCACTTGCCATGTTAACCAACATTTAATATTGTTGAGTAGCATAACCGAGAGAGAACTAAATAATTGATGTGGTGTTCCGTCAATATGCAACTCGTTGCATATTGAGCTCCACTTAATTTGTAGTGTTGTTTGTTGCACTTTGCCATGCCATGCCTCATTAAACCGGACATGCATCATACTTGTTTGTGCATCATGCTATGCTTATGTGATGGTTGTTTACTATGTTGTTTGCTTCTTTCCGGGTTGCTTCTCTCGCTAGCTTCGGTTTCGTTCCGGAGTTGTGAGGATTCGTTCGACTACGTCCGTTTGTCTTCTTCATGGAATCGTTCTTCTTCCTTGCGGGATTTCAGGCAAGATGATCATACCCTCGAAATCACTACTATCTTTGCTATGCTAGTTTGCTCGCTCTTTTGCTATGCCAATGCTACGATGCCTACCATTTGCTTGTCAGCCTCCCAAATTGCCATGAACCCCTAACCTTTGACACCTTTCCTATGCAAACCGTTGATTGGCTACGTTACGCTTTGCTCAGCCCTCTTATAGCGTTGTTAGTTGCGGTGAAGATTGAAGTTTGTTCCTTGTTGGAACATGGAGATGTTGTTCCTTGTTGGAACATGTTTACTTGTTGGGATATCACAATATATCTTATTTAATTAATGCATCTATATAATTGGTAAAGGGTGGAAGGCTCGGCCTTATGCAGGTGTTTTGTTCCACTCTTGCCGCCCTAGTTTCCGTCATATCGGTGTTATGTTCCCGGATTTTGCGTTCCTTACGGTTGGGCTATAATAGGAACCCCTTGACGATTCGCCTTAAGTAAAGCTCCTCCAGCAATGCCCAACATTGGTTTTAACATTTGCCACCTAAGCCTTTTTCCCTTGGGTTCTGCAGACTCAAGGGTCATCTTTATTTTAACCCCGGGCGGTGCTCCTCACGAGTGTTGGTCGGAATCGAGCTACTGCTGGGCCACCTCGGGAAACTTGAGGGTTGGTTTTACTCGTAGCTAGACTCATCCGAGTGTGCCACGAGAAAGAGATATGTGCAGCTCCTATCGGATTTGTCGGCACATTCGGGCGGTGTTGCTGGTTTAGTTTTACCTGTCGAAATGTCTTGTTGTACCGGATACCGAGTCGATCGGAGTGTCTCGGGTGGAGGTCTATTCCTCCGTTGACCGTGAGAGCTTGTCATGGGCTAAGTTGGGACACCCCTGCAGGGATTTGAACTTTCGAAAGCCGTGCCCACGGTTATGGGCAGATGGGAATTTGTTAACGTCCGGTTGTAGAGAACCTGAAGTTGACCTTAAATAAAATACATCAACCGTGTGTGTAACCGTGATGGTCTCTTTCCGGCGGAGTCCGGGAAGTGAACACGGTGTTGGAGTTATGCTTGACGCAGGTTGCTATAGGATCACTTCTTGATCATACTTTTGTCGACCGTGCTTTGCCTTCTCTTCTCGCTCTCATTTGCGTATGTAGCCACCATATATGTTAGTCGCTTGCTGCAGCTCCACCTCATGCCTTTACCTTACCCATAAGCTTAAATAGTCTTAATCTCGCGGGTGCGAGATTGCTGAGTCCTCGTGACTCACCAGATACTTCCAAAACCAGTTTGCAGGTGCCTATGTTCTGAGCGGTGGCGCAACCAAGCTCAAGGAGGAGCTCGATGAAGATCTTGCCCTTTGTGTTGTTTCGTTCTAGTTGATCAAGAGTGGAGCCCGGCTTAGGGGTCGATCGGGGACCTTTATCGCAATTTGGGGTTCTTCTTTTATTTTGGTTCCGTAGTCGGACCTTGATTGTATCTGGATGATGTAATGCTTTATTCTGGTAATTGTGTGAAGTGGCGATTGTAAGCCAACTATGTATCTCTTTCCCTTATGTATTACATGGGTTGTGTGAAGATTACCTCACTTGCGACATTGCTTTCAATGCGGTTATGCCTCTAAGTCGTGCTTCGACACGTGGGAGATATATCCGCATCGAAGGCGTTACAAGTTGGTAATCAGAGCCTTCCCCGACCTTAGGAGCCCCACTGCTTGATCGTTTTTAGCGGCCGAGTTGTGTCTAGAAAAATGTTTTGAGTCATTTAGGATTATATATATCGGAGAGTTTAGGAATTATTTTTACTCCCAGTCCCTTCGACCTTCTAGTGAGGTATCCTGACGTAGAGTTTTGACTTTCCTCTCCTCAAATTTTACTAAAATTTTTTTTAGGATCACGCGGGTATCTTGGAATCGTTCCGATATTCTTATGACGAGAACATTGTTCTTGGTGCCTCCTGACATTTAGGGGTTGTGGCAGTGTCCCGGGGAGTTGAGCTCCGAGGTGTTGTCGTCATAATTTTATCGTTGCAGTTCTGGAATACCTGAGTTTAGTACGCCGACATCGAAAATCTCTTTTATGCAGTTGTTGGTGAGATAACCCCACTAACCCAGTACTGAGGTGAGTACGGGAGTATTGCCATGACTCGTATAACGGATGCTTTTCAAAGGTTGAGGTAGACGATTTCCGAAGGTTTCTTGGTTATGTGTTGATGGATGGATACAGCTTGGATGTAGGTATTGTTAGTTTGGGTGAGATATATTGCTTCCCCTGTATCCCCAACACCAGATTGCATAACCAGAAAGTTTCGGGAGTTTCATAGGTGGGAATTCAAGTAGCTCTTAGGATATCTTTCCAACAGATGTATGATATGAAATTGGGGTTCGACGTCTAGTGGTCCGCCTATTCACGGTTGGTTTTACAGTGGTCTCGTTGTGTCTTAAAGAGTCCTTGGCTTCTAAGTCGTGCGGTTACATGCCGCGACATTGCTTTCAATGCGGTTATGCCTCTAAGTCGTGCTTCGACACGTGGGAGATATAGCCGCATCGAAGGCGTTACATGCCGCCACACTCCTCTTGTGTTTGAGTCTCTTGTGTTCGTGAACGCCGGTCTGGGTGCGTACGTCTCGCACAAAACCTGATGAAACACTAAGACAAGAAACAAAGAATAGATAGGGTTTGCTAACCGTTGCATATGCTTGTATCACATGCCTCCAGCTGCAAACGCCACCTGGTGCATCGCCGTCATCGCGAGTTGTGCTCCTGCTTGGGTTCAGAGGGCGTCGTTGCTACTGCCGATGCCCCGGCCAGACTAGCGCAGCTTTCGAGTCCTCATCTCCGCCATCGCTGCTTCTTGTCGTCCGATTGGCCGCGGCGCCGCCGCAGCATCATTTTGTCTCGTCTGACTAAGATGCCATCTTCATCCTCATCTTCTTGGCGCTGCCGCCACGGGCGCGTCTGTGTTTATCCGTGGTCTTCTCCCGATGCACGCCTCGTCTCCGCCCGAATGCGTGCGTGAGGTTCTGCTGCCTGGTGCGTTGTTCTTGTAGAAGTGCATGCTCTATCCAATGCAACCAAAAGACCGATCTGATGGAAGAGACTAAGCAGCACATTATACGTCAACACTCCCCCTCACGTGTGGCTCCCTCAGGCCTAAACGTGGACCGAAAGTGGGCTGCAATTTTAATTGCGCCAGCCGGGTCTTGAACTCAAGACCTCTTGGCTTCGATACCATGTAGAAGTGCATGCTCTAGTCAATGCAATCAAAAGACCGATCTGATGAAAGAGACTAGGCAGCACATTATACTCAACAGTTCTCAATATATATAGGCAGCCAGATGCTGGCTAGGGTTGCCAAAGCCTCGTACAGTACAAGGAAAACACAGAGTCGGTTGCGTGGTTAACAAGAAGATTTGAGCGGCACAAGGAAACTTCTGATTTTCCTTTCTTTCGCTTGAATACGTGGTTGGCAAGAAGAATTAGCAACCGTCTTTATCCTTGCCAATTTTAAAGTCCGTAGAAGCTTCCCGTACCAGGCAACACGCAGCGGCCATACCTTAACGACTGCTTGGTGGACCTTCAATTGAGCCGGGGATACATAAACATGCGCAAGTCTTCCGCGAGCTTCATGGTGCACACATCTGCATGAAAAGAAAGTCACCTGATACTACGTACGTGCTGCCTCGTGCATGATCCTTCACAAGAACAAAGACGTGCCAACCATAACCATGTGCCTGCAAAATTATCACAAAAATAAAACACGTAATACCCAAGCATGCATGTATCCAAACTAGTGTCTGTGTTGGTTTAGTTCAACCAAATTAAAGTCAACCAAGTATTCTACGGGTATTCGGGTATATGTACACCTGGGAGCTTGCCGGCCGGTCGAGATAGCCAAATACGTATACATACCAAGTCTAGGCCAAGTTTGTTACCGTGGGTGCAACACTTTTTTTTTGAAGGTGCATGCATAAGATGTGTGCACCATATAATAAGCCAAGTATTATTGCATGTGGGTAGCAGTACTTGTGTGTGCACGTACATGCAGTAGTTGCACCATGATTTCATGCATGTGTCTGTACAAGTATCGTACGTGCATGTGCCATGCAATAGCATTTTTTTCTTGCAGTACTAAAAACTTGCCTCTGCATTATATCCTGCATCAAAACTCATTAAAAAACAAATTATTATCTTTTACAATAATGCACAAAAACTTGTTGAACACTTTCGAAGTTGTCTCGGCGGTTTTTTATATCCACATTTAAATCACGCTTCAGCTGTGAGTGACCCACTCCTTTGAGCGTATCAGCATGTTTCTTCAAGGGCAAACCAAGAGATTGATCATGAACAGTCGTGAGCAATGCTGCTCTCATGTGAAAATAATTTTCTGTGTTAGCATACCAGGTTTTGACCCCTTCGGGCTTCCATAATATTTCTAGCTCCTCCTTCAATAGCTCAAGATGTGTGTTGATTTCATTGCCAGGTTGGATTGGGCCTTGAATTAGCATAACCATGTGTATGTACTTTTGTTTCATGCAGAGCCAGGGCGGGAGGTTGTACATCCATACAAATACGGGCCATGTACTATGTGTGCTACTCTGGTTGCCAAGTGGATTTAGTCCATCACTACTGACACCCAACCTAGGGTTTATTGCTTCTGCAGTTAATTCTGGTTCTAAATTGTCCAGTGCTTTCCACCGACAACCATCTGCGATATGTCTCAGAATCCCACCACTTTTAGACTTTCTTGTCTTGTGCCAAGTCATGTTCTTTGCTTCCTTTGGGTCATAGAAATAACGCTGCAAGCGAGGAATCAACGGAAGGTACCATACAACCTTTCGAGGTTGCTTCTTCCCAGGCTTCTATCGGGGTTCGTGGCAAGTTGGACACTCAGTTTCGTTCTCATGCTCATTCCTATATAAGATGCAATCATTTATGCATGCGTGTTAGTATCATACATGCGGCAAATCAAGCGGACACACGATCTTCTTCGCCTCATCTACACTACGAGGCAACAAATTCCCCTTCGGCAAAACTTTGTGTAAATATTCCAATGTAGCATCTAGACTTGCATATGTACTCTTGAATCTTGCCTTGATGTCCAGAAGTTTGAGCATGACGTGCAGGCGGGTGTGCTTGAGATCGCAACCTTCATATAGTGGAGTTTTCGCGTCTATTTCCAGTTGCGCCAACTTTAAAGCCTCTTTAATAGCAGCTCTCTCGGTTGTCATCTTCTTCCGAAGCAGATCTTTGACATGAGGATCTTGTAGCATTGTAGCCAATGACATATCCTGTGTGACAGTCTCATGATCATATTCATGTTCGGGTGGCATTTCATCATTTCCTCCTTCGTGCGCATGTTCATTGTTTCCTCCTTCTGGCAGCTCTTCTTCATCGCCAAAGTTTCCCGCATCATTGTTTCCTCCTTCATCATGGCAAACATCCTCCTCGCCATGCTTTGTCCATCGTGTATATCCTTCGACGAAATCGCGACGGAGAGTGCGCCAGCACGCTGCCTTCAAACGGGTTGTGCAAAACTCCATTTTCGCATGTCAAACATGGACATAATATCTACACTTCACCATTTTGTATCATATTTGCCACCGCGAAATTGAGAAAGCCCTTCACACTTCGGTCCATATTGAATCCTTGATAGGCAACGATCAACTAGCGTTGCAAAGGTAAAATTACTAAAATAATTAGATATATTAGCAATGACGACATAAAAAATTTGGCATGACCTTTGCTAAAAAGGGACATATGAGTGCTAGAAATTTGACGAAATGGAAATGAATCAACGTTCTACCAAAACATTGGCAACTCAAGTTGTAGACATTCGTGCAAAATGGAACATCGATATCGCATGACACAACAATAGTTCACGAGCATTGTGCAATTTCTATAGCTAGCAACTAATGAAACACACATACACATCCATCACATATCCATCCATATACGAATGCCTCAGATATATGCACATAAATTAACGAGGATTTTGGTCTTTTTTTTTGAAGGAAATATGCCCTAGAGGCAATAATAAAGTTGTTATTTATATTTCCTTATACCACGATAAATGTTTATTATTCATGCTAGAATTGTATAAACCGGAAACTTAGTACATGTGTTAATACACAGACAAACAGTGTCCCTAGTATGCCTCTACTTGACTAGCTCGTTAATCAAAGATGATTAAGTTTCCTGACCATAGACATGTGTTGTCATTTGATGAATGGGATCACATCATTAGAGAATGATGTGATGGACAATACCCATCTGTTAGCTTAGCATTATGATCATTTAGTTTTATTGCTATTGCTTTCTTCATGACTTATACATATTCCTCTGACAATGAGATTATGCAACTCCCGAATACCGGAGGTACACCTTGTGTGCTATCAAACGTCACAACGTAATTGGGTGATTATAAAGGTGCTCTATAGGTGTCTCCAAAGGTGTTTGTTGAGTTGGCATAGATCGAGATTAGGATTTTTCACTCCGAGTATCGGAGAGGTATCTCTGGGCCCTCTCGGTAATGCACATCACTATAAGCCTTGCAAGCAATGTGACTAATAAGTTAGTTATGGGATGATGCATTACAGAACGAGTAAAGAGACTTGCAGATAACGAGATTGAACTAGGTATGGTGATACCGACGATCGAATCTCGGGCAACTAACATACCGATGACAAAGGGAATAACGTATGTTGTTATGCGGTTTGACCGATTAAGATCTTCGTAGAATATGTAGGAACCAATATGAGCATCCAGGTTCCGCTATTGGTTATTGACCGGAAATGTGTCTCGATCATATCTACATAGTTCTCGAACCCATAGGGTCCGCACGCTTAATGTTCGATGACGATTTGTATTATGAGTTATCACTACAAAAAAATACACTTCCGTGATGATACGTGTTTGTCATAGTAGGTCGCTTTTTTGTCATGCATGTACATCCATGACGAATTTATGACAGAATCAAGATAGTCATACCTGTGGTGTCCCAGTTGCACTAGAGTCAATAATCTAGATTACATAGTAATGATTCTAACACCCATGGAGTCTTGGTGCTGATCATGTTTTGCTCGTGAGAGAGGCTTAGTCAACGGGTCTGCAACATTCAGATCCGTATGTATCTTGCAAATCTCTATGTCTCCCACTTGGACTTGGTCCCGAATGGAATTGAAGCGTCTCTTGATGTGCTTGGTCCTCTTGTGAAATCTGGATTCCTTTGCCAAGGCAATTGCACCATATTGTCACGAAGATCTTCATTGGTCCCGATGCACTAGGTATGACACCTAGATCGGAAATGAACTCCTTCATCCGACTCCTTCATTTGCTGCTTTAGAAGCAGCTATGTACTCCGCTTCACATGTAGATCCGCCTCGGCGCTTTGTTTAGAACTGCACCAACTTACAGCTCCACCGTTTAATAAAAACACGTATCGGGTTTGCGATTTAGAATCGTCCGGATCGGTGTCAAAGCTTGCATCGGCGTAACCATTTACGACTAGCTCTTTGTCACCTCCATATCGAGAAACATATCCTTAGTCCTTTTCGGTATTTCAGATGTTCTTGACCGCTGTCGATGATCCACTCTGGATTACTTTGGTACCTTCTGCTAAGCTTATTGCTAAGCATCGTCGTGTCTGGTACACAGCATTGCATACATGATAGAGCCTATGGCTGAAGCATAGGAACATTGTTCATTTTCTCTATCTTCTGCTGTGGTGGGACATTGAGTTCGACTCAACTTCACACCTTGTAGCACAGGCAAGAATCCTTTCTTTGCACGATCCATAATGAACTTTTTCAATATTTTGTCAAGGTATGTGCTTTGTGAAAGTCCTATTAAGCGTCTTGATCTATCTCTATAGATCTTGATGCCTAATATGTAAGCAGCTTCTCGAGGTCTTTCATCGAAAAACTTTTATTCAAGTATCCTTTATGCTATCCAGAAATTCTATATCATTTCCAATTAATAATATGTCATCAACATATTAAACTAGAAATGCTCTGAGCTCCCACTCACTTTCTTGTAAATCTGAGGCTTCTCCAAAAGTGCATATAAAACCATATCTTTGATCACACTATCAAAGCGTTTATTCCAACTCCGAGATGCTTGCACCAGTCCATAAATGGAGCGTTGGATCTTGCACACTTTATCGAGACCTTTTGGATCAACAAAACCTTCCGGCTGCATCATATACACTCTTCTTCTAGAAATCCATTCAAGAATGCAGTCTTGACATCCATTTGCCAAATTTCATAATCATGAAATGCAGCAATAGCCAACATGATTCGGACGGACTTAAGCATCGCTACTGGTGAGAAAGTCTCATCGTAGTCAACCCCTTGAACTTGTCGAAAACCTTTCGCAACAAGTCGAGCTTTATAGACAATAACATTACCATCAGCGTCAGTCTTCTTCTTAAAGATCCATTTATTCTCAATGGCTTGCCGATCATCGGGCAAGTCAACCAAAGTCCATACTTTGTTTTTCATACATGGATCCTATCTCAGATTTCATGGCCTCCAGCCATTTTGCGGAATCTGGGCTCATCATCGCTTACTCATAGTTCGTAGGTTCATCATGGTCAAGTAACATGACTTCCAGAATAGGATTACCGTACCACTCAGTGCGGATCTTACTCTGTAGACCTACGAGGTTCAGTGAAAACTTGATCTGAAGTTTCATGATCAATATCATTAGCTTCCTCACTAGTTGGTGTAGTTGTCACGGGAACCGGTTCTCGTGATGAACTACCTTCAACAAGGGAGTAGATCTGATTATCTCATCAAGTTCTACTTTCCTCCCACTCACTTCTTTTGAGAGAAATTCTTTCTCTAGAAAGGATCCATTCTTAGCAACAAATGTTTTGCCTTGGATCTGTGATAGAAGGTGTACCCAACAGTTTCCTTTGGGTATCCTATGAAGACACATTTCTCGATTTGGGTTCGAGCTTATCTGGTTGAAGTTTCTTCACATAAGCATCGCAGCCCCAAACTTTAAGCGACAACTTTGGTTTCTTGCCAAACCATAGTTCATAAGGCATCGTCTCAGCGGATTTTGATGGTGCCCTATTTAACGTGAATCGGCCGTCTCTAAAGCATAACCCCAAAGCGATAGCGGTAAATCGGTAAGAGACATCATAGATCGCACCATATCAAGTAAAAATACGATTCGACGTTCGGACACACCATTTCGTTGTGGTGTTCGGTGGCGTGAGTTGCGAAACTATTCGCATTGTTTCAAATGTAAACCAAACTCGTAACTCAAATATTCTCCTCCACGATCGGATCGTAGAAACTTTATTTTCTTGTTACGATGATTTTCTACTTCACTCTGAAATTCTTTGAACTTTTCAAATGTTTCAGACTTGTGCTTCATTAAGTAGATATACCCATATCTGCTCAAATAATCTATGAAGGTGAGAAAATAACGATATCCGCCACGAGCCTCAACATTCATCGGGCCACATACATCTATATGTATGATTTCCAACAAATCTGTTGCTCTCTCCATAGTACCGAGAAGCGGTGTTTTAGTCATCTTGCCCATGAGGCACGGTTCGCAAGTACCAAGTGATTCATAATCAAGTGATTCGAAGTCCATCGGTATGGAGTTTCTTCATGTGTTTTACACCGATATGACCTAAGCGGCGATTACCACAAATAAGTTGCACTATCATTATCAACTCTGCATCTTTTGGCTTCTACATTATGAATATGTGTATCACTACTATCGAGATTCAATAAAAATAGACCACTCTTCAAGGGTGCATGACCATAAAAGATATTACTCATATAAATAGAACAACCATTATTCTCTGATTTAAATGAATAACCGTCTTGCATCAAACAAGATCCAGATATAATGTTCATGCTCAACGCAGGCACCAAATAACAATTATTTAGGTCTAAAACTAATCCCGATGGTAGATGTAGAGGTAGCGTGCCGACGGCAATCACATCGACTTTGGAACCGTTTCCCACGCGCGATCGTCACCTCGTCCTTGGCGATGCTCGCTTATTCCGTAGTCCCTATTTGAGTTGCAAATATTAGCAAGAACCGATATCAAATACCCAGTGCTACTCGAGCTCTAGTTAGGTACACATCAATAACATGTATATCACATATACCTTTGTTCACTTTGCCATCCTTCTTATCCGCCAAATACTTGGGGCAGTTCCGCTTCCGATGACGATCGCTTGCGGTAGAAGCACTCGATTTCAGTCTTAGGTCCAGACTTGGGTTTCTTCTCTTGAGCAGCAACTTGCTTGCCGTCTCTTTGAAGTTCCTTCTTCTTCCCTTTGCCCTTTTCTTGAAACTAGTGGTCTTGTTTACCATCAACACTTGATGCTCCTTCTTGATTTCTACCTCCATGACTTTCGGCATCGCGAAGAGCTCGAGAATAGTCTTGTTCATCCCTTGCATATTATAGTTCATCACAAAGCTCTTGTAGCTTGGTGGCGATGATTGAAGAATTACATCAATGACACTATCATCGGAAGATTAACTCCCGGTTGAATCAAGTGATTGTTATACCCAGACATTCGAGTATATGTTCACCGACGTAACTATTCTCCTCCATCTTGCAGCTATAGAACTTATTGGAGACTTCATATCTCTCAATCCGGGCATTTGCTTGAAATATTAACTTCAACTCTGGAACATCTCATATGCTCCATGACATTCAAAACGTCGTTGAAGTCCGGTTCTAAGCCGTAAAGCATGGCACATTGAACTATAGAGTAGTCATCACTTTGCTCGCGAGACGTTCTTAACGTCGTCGGTTGCATCAGCAAGAGCCACAGCACCCAGCGGTGCTTCGGGGCGTAACTCTTACGTGCAGCAATGAGGATAATCCTCGAGTTCGGACCCGATCCGTGTAATTGCTACCATCATCTTTCAACTTTGCTTTCTCAACGAACGCATTAAAATTCAGCGGAACAACAAAGACGAGCCATCTATCTACAAACAAACATAGACAAGCAAGATACTATCAGGTACTAAGTTCATGATAAACTTAAGTTCAATTAATCATATTACTTAAGAACTCCCACTTAGACAGACATCTCTCTAGTCATCTAAGTGATCACGTGATCCAAATCAACTAAACCATAACCGATCATCACGTGAGATGGAGTAGTTTTCAATGGTTAACATCATTATGTTGATCATATCTACTATATGATTCACGCTCGACCTTTCGGTCTCCGTGTTCGAGGCCATATCTGCATATGCTAGGCTCGTCAAGTTTAACTTTGAGTATTCTGCTTGTGCAAAACTGGCTTGCACCCGTTGTAGATGGACGTGAGCTTATCACACCCGATCATCACGTGGTGTCTCGGCACGACGAACTTTGGCAGCGGTGCATACTCGGGAGAACACTACTTGATAATTTTAGTGAGAGATCATCTTAAAATGCTACCGTCAATCAAAGCAAGATAAGATGCATAAAGGATAAACATCACATGCAATCAATATAAGTGATATGATATGGCCATCATCATCTTGTGCTTGTGATCTCCATCTCGAAGCACCGTCGTGATCACCATCGTCACCGGTAGCGACACCTTGATCTCCATCGTAGCATCATTGTCGTTCGCCATCTATTGCTTCTCGACTATCGCTACCGCTTAGTGATAAAGTAAAGCAATTACAGAGCGTTGCATTTCATACAATAAGCGACAACCATATGGCTCCTGCCGATTGCCGATAACCGGTTACAAAACATGATCATCTCATACAATAAAATATAGCATCACGTCTTGACCATATCACATCACAACATGCCTGCAAAAACAAGTTAGGCGTCCTCTACTTTGTTGTTGCAAATTTTACGTGGCTGCTACGGGCTTAAGCAAGAACCAATCTCACCTCGCATCAAAACCACAGCGATAGTTTGTCAAGTTGATGCTGTTTTAACCTTCGCAAGGACCGGCGTAGCACACTCGGTTCAACTAAAGTTGGAGAAACCGACACCGCTAGTCACTGTGTGCAAAGCACGGCGGTAAAACCAGTCTCGCGTAAGCGTCTGGCGTAATGTCGGTCGGGCCGCTTCATCCAACAATACCGCTGAACCAAAGTATGACATCTTTGGTAAGCGGTATGACTTATATCGCCCACAACTCACTTGTGTTCTACTCATGCAAATAACATCAAACCATAAAACCTAGGCTCGGATGCCCTTTGTTGGGGAGCGTAGTAATTTCAAAAATTTCCTCGCACACGCAAGATCATGGTGATGATATAGCAACGAGGGGAGAGTGTTGTCTACGTACCCTTGTAGACCGAAGCGGAAACGTTGACGCAACATTGAGGAAGTAGTTGTACGTCCTCTCGGTCCGACCGATCCAAGCACCGTTACTCCGGCACCTCCGAGTTCTTGACACGCGTACAGCTCGATGACGCACCCTCGATCTCCAATCCAGTAGAGGCTCAGGGGAGTTCCGTCGACATGATGGGTGATGATCTTGATGTTCTCTGTCGCGAGGCTTCGCCTAAGCACCGCTACAATATGATCGAGGTGTAATATCGTGGAGGGGCACCTGCACGGCTAAGGAACGATCAATGATCAACTTGTGTGTTCTAGGGTGCCCCTACCCCGTATATAAAGGAGGGAGGGAGGAGGTGGCGGCCCAAGGGGCGCGCCATGGGAGGAAACCTACTCCAAGTAGGTTTTCCCCCTTTTTCCTAATCTTATTTGGAGGGGGAAGGAAGGAGTACTAGTATTAGGAAGTAGTACTAGTAGTAGTTAGGAAGAGAGGGGGAAGGAGAAAGGAAAGGGGGGGCCGGCCCCCCTCCCCAATTCGAATTGGGCTTGGGGGGTGCGCGCCCCCTCCCTTGCTCCTTCTCTCTTCCTCCTACATGGGCCCAATAAGGCCCATATACTTCCCGGGGGGTTCCGGTAACCTCCCGGAGCTCCGGTATATTCCCAAACTCTCCCGGAACCTTTCCGGTGTCCAAATATATCCGTCCAATATATCAATCTTTATGTCTCGACCATTTCGAGACTCCTCGTCATGTCCGTGATCATATCCGGGACTCCGAACAACCTTCGGTACATCAAAATACATAAACTCATAATATAACCGTAAATCGAAACCTTAGCGTGCGGACCCTACGGTTCAAGAACAATGCAGACATGACCGAGACATGTCTCGGTCAATAACCAATAGTGGGACCTGGATGCCCATATTGGTTCCTACATATTCTCGAAGATCTTTATCGGTCAAACCGCATAACAACATACTTTGTTCCCTTTGTCATCGGTATGTTACTTGCCCGAGATTTGATCGTCGGTATCAATACCTAGTTCAATCTCGTTACCGGCAAGTCTCTTTACTCGCTTACATGTCGTCATCTCATAACTAACTCATTAGTTATATGCTTGCAAGGCTTAAGTGATGAGTATTACCGAGTGGGCCCAGAGATACCTCTCCGACAATCGGAGTGACGAATCCTAATCTCGAATTATGCCAATTCAACATGAACCTTCGAAACACACATGAGAGCACCTTTATAATCACCCGATTCGTTGTGGCGTTTGGTAGCACACAAAGTGTTCTTCTGGTACACGGGAGTTGCACAATCTCATAGTTGTAGGAACATTGTATAAGTCATGAAGAAAGCAATAGCAGTATACTAAACGATCAAGTGCTAGGCTAACAGAATGGGTCATGTCAATCACATAATTCTTCTAATGATGCCCACTAATCAAATGACAACACATGTCTATGGTCAGGATACATGACCATCTTTGATTAATGAGCTAGTCAAGTAGAGGCATACTAGTGACTATATGTTTGTCTATGTATTCACACATGTATCATGTTTCCGGTTAATACAATTCTAGCATGAATAATAAACATTTATCATGATGTGAGGAAATAAATAATAACTTTATTATTGCCTCTAGGGCATATTTCCTTCAGTTTGTTGCGGTCTCCTTTTCGTCTCCATCCCAGACTGACATTATTCATTTGTTTACCGATCAGACAACCCCGACTACCGTCTCCTCTCTCTCTCTCTCACAGACACACACACACACAACTCCTGCTTCCACTCCCCTTCCCGACTACCGTCTCTCTCTCTCTCACATAAAACTCTCGCTTTCGCACCCCGACTCGTATTTTTCTCACAAACATTTATAGACTAGCTAGCCTCTAGATAGGTTTATACACCCGCACACTCGTGTTTCCACCATCGCATACATGTCTCTCTCCCGCTCCTTGTATCTATGTAGCTTTTTCTTCCCTTCTTGAGAAATGCCCTCTCGATCGTGCACACACACACTATCGCCTCATTTTAAGCTGATACCTATCGCACACACACTACTTGTGTCTTTGTCACACATGCACTCCGTCCTCCTCCACTC
This sequence comes from Aegilops speltoides, assembly GCA_021437245.1. Classification (NCBI taxonomy): domain Eukaryota; kingdom Viridiplantae; phylum Streptophyta; class Magnoliopsida; order Poales; family Poaceae; genus Aegilops; species Aegilops speltoides. The sequence goes on from CM038141.1 coordinate 73,916,040, forward strand.
TCCCTCTCTCTCACACACACACATGGGCTTTTTGCAACAACTAGCAAGATGCCCATGCGTTGCACGGAACATCAAGATGCATTTGTATGAGTAGTTTATCTTGTGGGGAAAAAGGATGAATGAGGGAAGGCCTTATTTGCAAATGTGGCGAGGGGTGTGGGTATCTTTTTGCAAAATTGCCATAGTTTCCTTCCTATCTGTCAGATATAGATCGGACGGCCTATATTGCAGGATGGCAGGCACACGATCATCACCGACAATGCTTTTTATAAGAGTAGGGATAAAAAATAGAGTTAGTGCTGATGGTGGGCCTGCCATCCTGCAATGTAGATCGTCCGATTTATATCTGACGGATAGGAAGGAAAATATGGCAATTTACCCGCACTCTTCACCACATTGGCAGATAAGGCCTTTCCTCGTTCATCCTTTTCTCCCACAAGATTTTGATGTTCTGTGCAACGCACGGGCATCTTGCTAGTAAGAGTAGAAATTAGACATATACCACTTCTCGAATCTTGAAACCAACAACATTCCTCCTTTATCTCATCAAAACCGTCAACGGAATATATTTTGAGTGAAACATAACATATTTTTAGTGATATACATATTTCAAAACTAGACTTTTTCTATCGAATCGGTGAATATGTATTAATCTACTTTGATCGTGTGGCAACACATTGCACTACTAGGAAAAGGTCTATAGATAGGATGGACTCTAATGGCGCACTGTACATGTGGTGCGCCATTACTAAATACTAATGGCGCACCATGTTTTGTTGCGCCATTAGTGTGCAAATACTAATGGCGCACCACATCCCACGATGCGCCATTAGTAATTTTTTTTCAAAACTACTAATGGCGCACCATGGGGGTGGTGTGCCATTACTAGTTTGACATAGTAATGGCGCACCACACCCATGGTGCGCCATTAGTAGTTTTGAAAAAAATAAAAATAAAATAAAATTTGTTAGTAATGGCGCACCAGCGGACAGTGCGCCATTACTAGTTTTAACTAGTAATGGCGCACAGTCCACTGGTGCGCCATTACTAAGTTTTTTTCAAAAATAAAATAAAAATAAAATTCAATTTTTTATTTTTTTTCAAAACTAGTAATGGTGCACCGTGTGTGTGGTGCGCCATTACTAGTTAAACTAGTAATGGCGCACCACCCCACGGTGCGCCATTACTAACAACCAACACGAATGCACCCCACAGCCGATCGCCTTTTCAGTTTTTTAAAAAATAAAAGAAAATGATGGAAATGTCAAAAAAATAAAAGAAAATAAGTTTCTCATGTAATATGTGGTCTAGTTGTTGGGAAAATTTAGAAATATGAATTTCGACTTTATTTGCAAAATCTCTCTGTAAATTTGTAAAATGGGCATAACTTTTGCATACGAACTCGGATTAAAAAGTTTTATATATAAAAAGCATCTACTCGAAAAGTTACATCCGAATTAATCGGGGGAACCCCGTTAAACATTTTCAAAATCCCCAAAAACCTAACAGAAAAAAAGTTACGGGGCTTTCAAGATCTAGAGGCAAAAAAAAATCAAAAAAATTCAAAAGAAATTGGTTTTGAAAAAAAATTGAATAGTTTTTCAAAATATGATACGTAATATGACCGGGAAGTATTTTTCAAAATTTCATCATAGTCATGAACATGAACAAAGTCCTAGACATCAACAAGGTATAATAGGATTGATATGCTAGATATATCAACAAGTGCACGTGAAGTGAGTACATTCTTTGGGGTTGGATAGAACTTTGAAGTTAAGCGTGCTTGGGCTGGAGTAGTGTGAGGATGGGTGACCTTTCGAGAAGTTTGACCACGGAGTGCGATTTGACCTGAGATTAAGCATATTGACTCGAGATTAAGCCATAGCGACATGAGATTAAGAAAAAAACGAAAAAAAATTGAATTTTTTTTTAAAAAAATTTCTAAAAATAAATATGAAAAAAATTTGTTACTAATGGCGCACTTCTATGTGGTGCGCCATTACCCTGGGAGGAATTCTAATGGCGCACTGTGGGCAATACTAATGGCGCACTACGTGGTGCGCCATTAAAACACCAGATACTAATGGCGCACCACTAAATTTAATTCTAATGGCCTGATGCTAGTGGCGCACCAGTAGTGCGCCATTAGAAGGCAAAACTGGTGTGCCACTAGCATGCCTTTTCCTAGTAGTGTTGACACATTGCTAGTAGTTATTATAATTTTTTGGACACCAGACAAATGGTGGAGTCCATATACGAAGAGAAGAGGCGCACGCACGCAGTCGGCCTCTCACTGTCTCGCACACATGAGTGTTACGTAAAGGCGACATTAACAAATAAACCATAAAAAACCTAGGTGCACGATTGCTGCATTCGCGGGTACCGGGTACGTGGTGGAGCACCTTTGTACGAGTTGATGGTCGGGACCATAGGTGAACGACTTGGAGCGCGGTGGCTCACCAGTTGCCACAGATCGAGTAGCCACGTTTAAAATATCGTTTTTTTAGCGGGGTTAAGAGTTCCGATTTTCAATGACACGTTATAAGTAGTAAGTAGTTTTTAGAACGATTGGTGTGGAGCGAAAATGGAATTCGTAGTACTACGTACCTCCTTGGCATATGGTTGTATGGGTTTATGTTGCAAGATGTTGAACCTGGTAGTTCTAGGGCAAATACTATGGTTTAGATTTAGATGCTGGTTTTCGATGTCGGAAGAAACCCTTCTTTGATTAAAAAAAACTACTACCTCCATTCTGGTTTACTAGTCCCCATCGTACTTTGGGTCAAAGTTTATCCATGAATTTTACTTGTAAAATGTGAATGGAAAACGAGATTTTGTTATACCCAAACAAAAAAGGACTGGAGGGAGTGATTGCTCTGACACGGACGCGACCTCTCATAGCGCAGGCATTAAACTGGCGCGCCGGCCAAGAGGGCCGCACTTGCTGCAGGCCCGGTTGAGCACGCCTCCTCGCCGCATGCAACCAGCTTAAGACTGCCCCGCCTGCCTTCATTGAATCGGCGCATGTGCCGGCAACACGTCCTTCCGCGAGTCGGCAGGCATTTTAGAACAGAAAAATGACTAAAATATAATTAATTTACGCATGATCTTGACTTGTTGTGGTCGCACTGGTAGCAGGAACTAGTAGAGGTTTTTCTTTATTTATAACTCTCCTCACATTTTTTGGCTTTGAAGTGAATCATGGTTGTGGACATTATGTATGAATATGGAGATATCTGTGAACATGAGTTTGATGTGGAAGTTAAACTTGGAATGTCGGGCTTGCGCGTGAACTATACCATGTCCAATGCTTCGTCTGCTATTGTTTGGAAAGTAATTGCTGTTATTACATGACCCAAAAAACATTTTGTGCCACATCGGTAGATGCACGACATCTAACAGCATGCTGAATGGATAAACATTTGAACCTAGCTATTATGAAGGAAATTTTGTATTGACAATAGTTTTAGATAGCGAGGAGGCGCCTAGCCTGCTTTCTGCCTCTGCTAGCTTATTTCGGCTTCTTCCATCTCTTCTTTGGCTTGGGTGAAGAGCATCGATTGCTCTTTTAAGCTTCTTCAGAACTCAACTACATTCTCAAGGGCTGCTGCACGATTTCTTTCAGCCTTTACTAATGCCACGAGGACACGAACAGCTGACGGCTCCACCTGGCTTGTGTGTAATCCAGCATCATCTGGGATTTGCACCTTGTGTCTAATCCAACATCATTAGGGAACTGGCACCTTGTGTGTAATCCAGCCTCATTTTGGAAACATGATCTCGAGGTTGACCATACTTCCCTCCTCGCAGGAACTGCATCCTGACATGAAGTTACTTCTTTTTTAGAGCAATACTCAGAGAAGCCTAGATCCATTTAGTAGAAGCCAGATAAACAGAACTTGAAGAAGTGAATTCAAAAGGAAAAGAAATATAAAAACACACTACAAGGTGAGAACACCCACTTCCTACATTAAGCTAAAATCGAAAGCATTAGGACGATTAAGACTCTTCTTATTACACATCGAAGAACACCACGCTTAAGAGAAACAGAAACTACAACATATACACATCGAAGAACACGAGGCTAAACGAAAGTAATTGAAAGGGTGTTACTTACCAAAGCTCATTTTACAGGTTTGGTGCAACCCCTCTTTAACTTGCCACGCTCCTTGAAGATGTCCCGATTATCCCGTGTTTGGTCTTCATTGCTCCTCTGCATGTTCACACTCGTGGTTTTAAAATCTCAACATGGCAAGAAAAATACTACTAGTAATACTCGCGCATCTTGTGGGCAACATTAAAGCACTCGTCTGCCATGTTAGAGCATCTCCAACAGAATCGCAACACGCGACGCTTTAAAAAGCGTTTACAGTGCTGAGATCGAGAAGTAGATACTACCTCTGTCCTGGTTTATTAGTCCCCTTTGTAATTTGTGCTAAACTTTGACCAAAGATTTAGCTGACAAAATTTTAGTGCTTGTCAACAGAAATTATATCCCTGGATTCATATTTGAACATAGTTTTCAATTATATAGTTTTTAGTGGCATGCATGAACATTTTAATACTTAAATTTATGGTCAATATTTGGCACAAATTACAATGGGGACCAATAAACCAGGACGGAGGTAGTACTTGTTGGGGAACGTTGCAGAAAATTAAAATTTTTCCTACGGTTTCACCAAGATCCATCTATGAGTTCATCAAAGCAACGAGTCAAGGGAGAGAGTTTGCATCTACATACCACTTGTAGATCGCGTGCGTCCCGCCTCCGACGCATTGGGTATGACTCCTAGATCGGTGATGAACTCCTTCACCCAAATCGCTTCATGCGCTGCCTCCGAGGCTGCCATGTACTCCGCTGCACACGTAGATCCCGCCACGACGCTCTGCTTGCAGTTGCACCAGCTTACTGCTCCACCATTCAACCTATACACGTATCCGGTTTGTGACTTAGAGTCATCGGATCTGAGTCGAAGCTAAGCGTCGGCGTAACCCTTCTGACGAGCTCTTCGTCTCCTCCATAAGCGAAACATGTCCTTCGTCCTTTTGGTGCTTCAGGATATTCTTGACCGCTGTCTAGTGTTCCTTGCGGGATTACTTTGGTATCTTGCTACCAAACTTACGGCAAGGTTTACATCGAGTCAGTACACAAACATGGCATACATAATAGATCATATGGCTGAAGCATAGGGGATGACACTCATCTCTTCTTTATCTTTTGCCGTGGTGGGTGGTGAGTGAGCTCAATCTCACACCTTGTAACATAGGCAAGAACCCTTCTTGGACTGATCCATTTGAACCTCTTCAAAATCTTATCAAGGTATGTGCTTTGTGAAAGACCTATGAGGCGTCTCGATCTATCTCTATAGATCTTGATGCCTAATATATAAGCAGCTTCTCCAAGGTCCTTCATTGAAAAACACTTATTCAAGTAGGCCTTAATGCTGTCTAGAAGTTTTGTATCATTTCCCATCAAGAGTATGTCATCTACATATAATAGGAGAAATGCTCTGAGCTCCCACTCACTTTCTTATAAACGCAGGCTTCTCCATAAGTGCAAGATAAACTAAACGCTTTGATCATCTCATCAAAGCGAGCGTTCTAACTCGAGATGCTTGCACCAGTCCATAAATGGATCGCTGGAGCTTGCATACTTTGTTAGCGTTCTTAGGATCGACAAAACCTTCCGGCTGCATCATATATAGCTCTTCCTTAAGATGTCCGTTAAGGAATGCCGTTTTGATGTCCATCTGCCATATCTCATAATCATAGTATGCGGCAATTGCTAACATGATTCGGACGGGCTACAGCTTCGCTACGGGAGAGAATGTCTCGTCGTAGTCAATCCCTTGAACTTGTCGATAACCCTTAGGGACAAGTCGAGCCTTATAGATGGTAACATTTCCATCCGCGTCCGTCTTCTTCTTAAAAATCCATTTGTTTTCTATCGCTCGCCGATCATCGGGCAAGTCTGTCAAAGTCCACACTTTGTTTTCATACATGGATTCTATCTCGGATTTCATGGCTTCAAGCCATTTGTTGGAATCCGGGCCCGCCATCGCTTCTTCATAGTTCGAAGGTCCATTGTTGTCTAACAACATGATTTCCAGGACAGGGTTGCCGTACCACTCTGGCGCGGAACGTGTCCTCGTGGACCTACGAAGTTCAGTAGTAACTTGATCCGAAGTACCTTGATCATCATCATTGTTTTCCTCTTCTATTGGTGTGAGCATCACAGGAACGGTTTCCTGCGCTGCACCACTTTCCCGTTCGAGAGGTAGTACTTCATCGAGTTCTACTTTCCTCCCACTTACTTCTTTCGAGAGAAACTCTTTTCGAAAGCATCCGTTCTTGGCAACAAAGATCTTGCCTTCGGATCTTAAGTAGAAGGTATACCCGACAGTTTCCTTAGGGTATCCTATGAATCGCATTTTCGACTTGGGTTCGAGCTTTTCGGGTTGAAGTTTCTTGACATAAGCATTGCATCCCCAAACTTTTAGAAAAGACAGCTTAGGTTTCTTTCCAAACCATAATTCATACGGTGTCGTCTCAGCGGTTTAGGCGGTGCCCTATTTAAAGTGAATGTAGCTGTCTCTAGGCGTATCCCCAAAATGATAGCGGTAAATCGGTAAGAGACATCATAGACCGCACCATATCCAATAAAGTGCGATTCTGACGTTCGGAAACACCGTTTATTTGAGGTGTTCGGCGGCGTGAGTTGTGAAACGATTCCACATTTCCTTAAGTGTGTGCCAAATTCGTGACTTAAATATTCTCCTCCACGATCGATCGTAGGAACTTTATCTTTCGGTCACGTTGATTCTCTACCTCACTCTGAAATTCCTTGAACTTTTCAAAGGTCTCAGACTTGTGTTTCATTAAGTAGACATACCCATATCTACTTAAGTCATCGGTGAGTGAGAACATAACGATATCCTCCATGAGCCTCAACGCTCATTGGACCGCTTTTACATCGGTATGTATGATTTCCAACAAGTTGGTTGCTCGCTCCATTGTTCGGAGAACGGAGTCTTGGTCATTTGCCTAAGAGGCATGGTTAGCATGTGTCGGGCGATTCATAATCAAGAGACTCTAAAGTTCATCAGCATGGAGCTTCTTCATCGCTTGACACCAATGTGACCAAGGCGGCGATGCCACAAGTATCTGGGACTATCGTTATCAACTTTACATCTTTTCGCATCCACACTATGAACATGTGTAATATTACGCTCGAGATTCATTAAGAATAAACCATTGAACATCGGACATGACCATAAAACATATCTCTCATATAAATCGAACAACCATTATTCTCGGACTTAAATGAGTAGCCATCTCGTATTAAGCGAGATCCGGATACAATGTTCATGCTCAAACATGGCACTAAATAACAATTATTAAGGTTCAAAACTAATCCCGTAGGTAAATGTAGAGGTAGCGTGCGGCGGTGATCACATCGACTCTGGAACCATTCCGCGCGCGCCGTCACCTCGTCGCCGCCGATCTCCGTTTATTCCGTAGCTCTGCTGTGAGTTACAAATATGAACAACGGCACGGTATCAAATACCTAGGAGTTACTACGAGTCTTGGTAAGGTACACATCAATTACATGTATATCAAATATAACTTTGGTGTTGCCGGCCTTCTTATCCGCTAAGTATTTGGGGCAGTTCCGCTTCGGTGACCCTTCCTTGCAATAAAAGCACTCGGTTTCAGGCTTGGGTCCATTCTTTGACTTCTTCCCAAAGCGGCTTCGGTAGCGGCAACATCTTTGCCGTCCTTCTTGAAGTTCTTCTTACCCTTGCCCTTCTTGAACTTAGTGGTCTTATTGACCATCAACACTTGATGTTCTTTCTTGATTTCAGCCTCTGCGACTTCACATCGAGAACAATTCAGGAATGGTCTTTACCATCCCTGCATGTTGTAGTTCATCACAAAGCTCTTGTAGCTTGGTGGGAACAAGCTGGAGGATTCTGTCAATGACCGCCTCAAGCTGGGAGGTTAATGTTCAATTTGGGTCATACGGTTGTGCAACCGACATCTTGAGGATGTGCTCACTATGAAACTGTTTTCCTCCATCTTACAAGCTGTAGAACTTGTCGGAGACATCATATATCTCGACCGGGCATGAGCTTGGAAAACTAGTTTCAGCTCTTGAACATCTCATATGCTCCGTGGTGCTCAAAAGCGCTTTTGGAGCCCGGTTCTAAGCTGTAAAGCATGCCGCCTTGAGCGAGGGAGTAATCATCAGCCACGAGCTTGCCAGCGTTCATAACGTCTTGGTTCTGCAGAACGGGGCGTCACCTAGCGGTCCTTCTAGGACATATTGCTTCTGGCAGCTATGAGGATGATCCTCGGGTTCGGACCCGATCCGTATAGTTGCTGCCATCATCTTTCAGCTTGGTTTTCTCTAGGAGCGTGTTGAAGTTCATGTTGACATTAGCGTTGGCCATTGATCTACAAGACATATTTGCAAAGGTTTTAGACTAAGTTCATGATAATAAAGTTCTAATCAAATTATGAACTCCCACTTAGATTAGACATCCCTCTAGTCATCTAAGTGTTACGATCGAGTCGACTAGCCCGTGTCCGATCATCACGTGAGACGGACTAGTCATCATCGGTGAACATCTTCATGTTGATCGTATCTTCCATACGACTCGTGTTCGACCTTTCGGTCTCCGTGTTCGAGGCCAGTCTGCACATGCTAGGCTCGTCAAGTTAACCCTAAGTGTTTTATTTGTGTAAAACTGTCTTACAACCGTTGTATGTGAGCGTAAGAATCCATCACACCCGATCATCACGTGGTGCTTAGAAGCGACGAACTGTAGTAGCGGTGCCGAGTTAGGGAGAACACTTCTTGAAATTTTGTAAGGATCATCTTATTTACTACCGTCGTCCTAAGTAAACAAGATGCATAAACATAATAAACATCACATGCAATTATATAGTTGTGACATGATATGGCCAATATCATAAAGCTCCATTGATCTCCATCTTCGGGGCTCCATGATCATCTTGTCACCGGCTTGACACCATGATCTCCATCATCACGATCTCCATCATCGTGTCTTCATGAAGTTGTCACACCAACGACTACTTCTACTTCTATGACTAACGCGTTTAGCAATGAAGTAAAGTAGTTTACATGGCGTTCTTCAATGACCGCAGGTCATACAAAAATAAAGACAACTCCTATGGCTCCTGCGGTTGTCATACTCATCGACATGCAAGTCGTGAATCCTATTACAAGAACATGATCTCATACATCACAATTCATCATTCATCACAACTTCGGCCATATCACATCACATGATCAATTGCTGCAAAAACAAGTTAGGCGTCCTCTAATTGTTGTTGCATCTTTTACGTGGCTGCGATTGGGTTCTAGCAAACGTTTTCTTACCTCGAATAACCTGGCGTGATTTTGTCAACTTCTATTTACCCTTCATAAGGGCCTGTTCATCGAATCCACTCCAACTAAAGTGGGAGAGCAGACACCCGCCACCACCTTATGCAACTAGTGCATGTCAATCGGTGGAACCGGTCTCACGTAAGCGTATGTGTAAGGTTGGTCCGGGCGCTTCATCCCACAATACCGTTGAAGCAAGAAAAGACTAGTAGAGGCAAGTAAGTTGACAAGATCCACGCCCACAACAAATTGTGTTCTACTCGTGCATTAGAGAACTACGCATAAACCGGCTCATGATGCCACTTTGTTGGGGAGCGTTGCGAGAAAATTAAAATTTTTCCTACGGTTTCACCAAGATCCATCTATGAGTTCATCTAAACAACGAGTCAAGGAGAGAGTTTGCATCTACATACCACTTGTAGATCGCGTGCGAAGCTTGCAAGGTGATGATGTAGTCGTACTCGGCGTGATTGAATCACCGATGACCAAGTGCTGAGCAGACGGCACCTCCGCGTTCAACACACGTGCAGATGCGGGTGGCGTCTCCTCCGTCTTGATCCAGCAAGGAGGAAGGAGAGGTTGAGGAAGACAGCTCCACCAGCAGCCGACAGGCGTGGTGATGGTGGAGAAGCGATCTCCGGCGGGGCTTCGCCGAGGACACAACGGAGGAGGAGAGGTGTTGGGGAGGGGAGGGCTGCGCCTTGGCTTGTGGTGCGGCTGCCCTCCCCTCACACCTCTATTTATAGGGGGGAAGGGAGAAGGGGGCCGGCCCCTCTAGATCCATCTAGAGGGGGGGCGGCGGCCAAGGGGAGGGGGGACTTGCCCCCCAAGCAAGGGGGCGCCCCCTCTAGGGTTCCCCCCTCAACCCTAGGCGCAAGGGCCCAGGGGAGGGGGTGGGCCAAGCCCACCAGGGGCTGGCTAACCTCCCACGCAGCCCAAGTGGCTGAAGGAAATATGCCCTAGAGGCAATAATAAAGTTATTATTTATTTCCTTATTTCATGATAAATGTTTATCATTCATGCTAGAATTGTATTAACCGGAAACATGATACATGTGTGAATGCATAGACAAACAATATGTCACTAGTATGCCTCTACTAGACTAGCTTGTTGATCGAAGATGGTTATGTTTCCTAACCATGAACAAAGAGTTGTTATTTGATTAACAAGGTCACATCATTAGTAGAATGATCTGATTGACATGACCCATTCCATTAGCTTAGCACACGCTCGTTTAGTATGTTACTCTTGCTTTTATCCATGACATATACATGTTCCTATAACTATGAGATTATGCAACTCCGTTTACGGAGGAACACTTTGGGTGCTACCAAACGTCTAGCGTAACTGGGTTATTATAAAGGAGTACTACAGGTGTCTCCAAAGGCGGATGTTGGGTTGGCGTATTTCGAGATTAGGTTTTGTCACTCCGATTGTCGGAGAGGTATCTCTGGGCCCTCTCGGTAATACACATCACTGAAGCCTTGCAAGCATTACAACTAATGAGTTAGCTGTGAGATGATGTATTACTGAGCGAGTAAAGAGACTTGCGATAACGAGCTTGAACTAGGTATTGGATACCGACGATCGAATCTCGGGCAAGTAACATACCGATGACAAAGGGAACAACGTATGTTGTTATGCGGTCGACCGATAAAGATCTTCGTAGAATATGTAGGAGCCAATATGGGCATCAGGTCCCGCTATTGGTTATTGACCGGAGGCGTGTCTCGGTCATGTCTACATTGTTCTCGAACCATAGGTCCGCAGCTTAAGGTTTCGATGGCGGTTATATTATGAGTTTATGTATTTTGATGTACGAAGAAGTTGAGTCCGGATGTGATCACGGACATGACGAGGAGTCTCGAAATGGTCGAGACATAAAGATTGATATATTGGAAGCCTATATTTGGAGTTGGAATGGTTCGGTGAAATCGGGAATTTATCGAATCTTAGGGGTTACGGAACCCCGAGAACTATATGGACCATAGTGGGCCTTGGTGGAAAGGAGAAAGGCCAGCCCTAGGTGGCGCGCGCCTCCCCTTCCCTAGTCCTACTAGGACTAGGAAGGTGGGCCGCCCCCTCTCTCTCTTTCCCCCTCCGGTGAATCCTATTCCAACTAGGATTGGAGGAATCCTACTCCCGGAGGAGTAGGACTCCTGGCGCCCTCCTCTTGGCCGGCCGGCCCCTCCCCTGCTCCTTTATATCACGGGGGCAGGGGCACCCTAGAACACAACAAGTTGATCTCGGATCGTTCCTTAGCCGTGTGCGGTGCCCCCCTCCACCATATTCCACCTCGGTCATATCGTGCATAAGCTTAGGCGAAGCCTGCGCACGATAGAACATCAAGATCGTCCTGCACGCCGTCGTCTTGTGAAACTCTCCTCCCCGCTCTCTTGGATTGGAGCCGAGGCGTCATCGAGCTGTCGTGTGTCAAGAACTCGGGGCGCCGAGTAATGGCGCCGGGATCGGTCGGATCGCGAGGAGATCGTCGACTACTTCCTCTACGTTGTGATCGCTTCGCTTGATTATGCAGTGCGTAGACAACACTCTCCCCTCACGTTGCTATGCATCACCATGATCTTGCGTGTGCGTAGGAATTTTTGAAATTACTCGTTCCCCATGATGGCCCCGGGGCGTGGCCCCTCGATGGACCCGGAACCCTTCCGGTGGCCCCGGTACAATACTGGTATGCCCCCGAAACTTTCCGGTGTCCTTTTAACAACTTTCCATATATAAATCTTTACCTCCGGACCCTTCCGGAACTCCTCGTGACGTCCGGGATCTCATCCGGGACTCCGAACAACATTCGGTAGTCACATACTAGTCTTCCTAATAACCCTAGCGTCACCGAACCTTAAGTGTGTAGACCCTACGGGTTCGGGGACATGCAGACATGACCGAGACGACTCTCGGGCAATAACCAACAGCGGGGTCTGGATACCCATGTTGGCTCCCACATGCTCCTCGATGATTTCATCGGTTGAACCACGATGTCGAGATTGATCAAACCACTATGCAATTCCCTTTGTCAATCGATGCGTTACTTGCGAGACTTCGATCGTCGGTATCCCAATACCTTGTTCGGTCTCGTTACCGCAAGTTACTTTACTCGCATGCCGTAATGCATGATCCGTGGCCAACACCTTGGTCACCTTGAGCTCATTATGATGATGCATTACCGAGTGGGCCCAGAGATACCTCTCCGTCATACGGAGTGACAAATCGATCTCGATCCGTGTCAACCCAAGAGATACTTTCGGAGATACCTGTAATGCACCTTTATAGTCACCCGATTCACGTTGTGACGTTTGATACACCAAAGGCACTCCTACGGTATCCGGGAGTTACACGATCGATGGTCAAAGGAAGAGATACTTGACATTGGTAAAGCTCTAGCAAGCGAACTACGATCTTTTATGCTATGCTTAGTATTGGGTCTTGTCCATCACATCATTCTCCTAATGATGTGATCCCGTTATCAACGACATCCAATGTCCATAGTCGGAAACCATGACTATCTGTTGATCTGTGAGCTAGTCAACTAGAGGCTCACTAGGGACATATTGTGGTCTATGTGCTCACACGTGTATTACGATTTCCGGATAATACAGTTATAGCATGAACAAAAGACAATTATCATGAACAATAAAATATAATAATACTTTTATTATTGCCTCTAGGGCATATTTCCAACAGTACTAGAGAGTAGAGGATAGTTCTCAGCATAGATGGATAAAAAAAGATAATTCAACTACTCCTCATCGTCCGACTCCTCCTTGGTGATGTCCTCCTCCGACGTCTGACTGTAGGCGTGAAGATACCGATCGTCGTCGGATTCCCAGGGCGACGCTGCTCCTAGCCTCATGTTGAATTGAGCGTCCACTTTTCGCCTATGCTTGTCCTCGCGATAGGTGGCTCGCTCTGCCCTCCTCTTATCCCTCTCCGCCCTCCTTTATGCGTAGAACTCACGCTCGTTCGTGATGTCCTGCAGGAAGTGTTGGCTCCACAGCGCCATGGCTTCCTCGTCCATCTCGGTGATGCCGAGACGGTGCTCCCTCCTCCGGTTGTCGCGACAATCCTCGTCGGTGCTAAGCCGCGGCAGAGGTGCGAGCTCCTGCGCCCGCTCCCGCGTCGGCATGTTGGGGAAGTTCAATGTTCTATGAGGCCACCGGAGGCGCCACGCCGCCATGTAATCTGTGAGGCGGCCTCGTTGGCGATGTTGAAATTGCCGAGGCAGGCGCATCCTGAGGCGGATCTCGGTGGAGAAGCCGCCGGGCGCGGATGCCTTGGTATCCCCAAGTTTCTGGCGACCAGCGGCATGGTGGCCTTGGTGGCGAAAAAAGAGCGGGAAGAGAGCGGTGGCGAGGCACAGAGCGGTGGCAAGACACAGAGCGGTGGGAGGGCGTTGGATTTTATAAAGCGCGCCGGATGCGGCGCGCCAAACTAGCGCATGCCCGGCCGCTTTTTCCCACGCGCGCGATCCTTTCCCGACGTCTCTGCTATCTCTACTCTCTTCTCTACGGTTATATTTATTTTATATTTTATATTTAATATTTATCTCTACTACCTTTACTGTCTACCATTTTTATACTTTTTTTCTTGCAATATAGGCCGTCCGATTTATATCTGATAGATAGGAAGGAAACAAATGGGAATTTTGCAAAAAGATACCCATACCCCTCTCTAGATTTGCAAATAAGGCCTTCCCTCGTTCATCCTTTTCTCCCACAAGATAAACTACTCATACAAATGCATCTTGATGCGTGCAACGCATGGGCATCTTGCTAGTTCTAAAGACCTTTCCATTATTTGCCACACTACTAGTTGCAGATGAAAAACCTACCCAAGCACAACGCTATACAGGAGCGACGCACAATTACAAGCTGATATTCTGTTGGACAATGGAGGCTATAACCAATTACTTTTACGGGAACAATAGCACCCAGGAAAATTGAAGGGTATAGGTATGAACAAAATTGGAACTACACATGTACTGCTAAGTGATCCAATACACACATTACCAATAGAGGAGGAGAACGATGGTCGCGGCGGCCTCTGTGAGTCATGGTCGTCAACGAGAGTCAGTTCATTGTCCATGACGGTGGTACTTCTGCGCTTGGCGTCGGCTTCCGGGAAGCAGATCCGAGACCGTGAAAGCGATGCGGGAAGAGGCTCCGTGTCTGACGGCGACGACGGTGGACCGGCTCGGTCTGGCGTCTGAGGTCGCCGATGAGGCGAATCTTGCTGCGGTGGACGAGTTCGCCGATGTAAATGGGAGGAGCACGAAGGCTGCGGTGCCGTGGATAAGTCTATTTTCTGGTGGGGATAGAAAATGGGGAGTATTCAGGTGTACTACTCTGGGTGCCGGGATGGGGTTGCCTGGGTAGGGTGAACCTAAAGTTACGAAAACAGCCCCCTACCAAGCGTCATCCGTAGGCCTGTTCCGAAGCTATGATGGTAACTTCCCACTGCTTGAATCAGGGTCGCGGGAGATTTTTCCGCCGACCTCGAAACTTTGTGACACTGGACTCCCCGTGTGGCGTGTTGAGTGATTCGGCTAAGCAACTAGCGAGTAGTAGTAGTAAACTCTGCATATTAGGTTTGACCAAAGTCAAACTTCCTAAAGTTTGACCAAGTTTATATAAAAATATAAACATTCACCATAACAAATATGTATGATGTGAAAGTACATTCAATAATGAATCTAATGGTATTTATTTGTTATTGTATATGTTAATATTTTTTGTTTTAAGCTTTCTGAGAGTTTACAAAACTTGACTTTGACCAATGCTAATACGCGGACTTAAATAAAAACGGAGGGAGTACACATTTGTTTTCTTAGTTTGTAGTGAACTAATCATTTGTTGAAATTGTGAAATAAATATATTAGGCTATTGACTTTGAATGTAATGGTCTATACAATTCATTAGTTACAATCATTGTCGAATCCCAAGATGTATACAAGGTCTATAGTACTTCACAACATGCTCAAACTCACATAATCCCAGTAAAATGAGAATCTAAATGCATTTCATAGTTACTACTTTGTAGGATGCAACAAAAACAACCAAAACTCTACACCATCCATTATAGAAGCAACATTTTGACATATCCCAATGTGTGAATGAAACATGCAGATAGAGCTTTTGAAGATGGAGCAGATAGGGCGGGAAAGATTGTATGTATGTGGATGAGAGAGTAGGAGACAAACCTAGGCAGAGAGAGAGAGAGAGAGAGAAAGAAAGAGAGGAAGAAGTTAGGTGCAGAGAAAGATGGAGACATGTAATATCGTGAGATGCGTGTGCATCCGGATTCTGTATACGTGGAAGGAGAAGAGACAACATGTTTGATGAGAGAGCTGGAAAAACATGGACGAGAGGGGAAGGATCTCATGGGTTGAGGGATTGACAATTTTGTGCGGGGGGAGAGAGCGATTGGTAATTTTGTGCAAGAGAGAGAGACGGTGGGGGGAGGAGTCAGTCAGCCATCGTCACATCACCCTGCTTCCAAATGACCCCGCATTCTCTAGCGCGGTGTGGTCGCCGTCTTCGATCTGCTCGATGCCCTCTTTGAAGATTGAGGTGTTGTGCATGTTGGGGTGCAAAGAAGCACAAGCAAGAGTGGTCACCGTATAACCTTGGATGGGGATGAATTGTGTGCTCGGGGGAGTGTGTGTGTGTGTGTGTGTGTTGTGCTGCGTGCGTGTGTGTGTGTGTGTGTGTGTGCGTGCGCATGCTCGCGCGCATGTGTGTGGGTGTGTGCATGCGCATGCTCGCGCGCATGTGTGTGTGTCAGATATTGAGCGAAAACAAACCTAAGGAGAGAAATGGGTATTCACGAAGAGATTGTGCGGGGCCTTGAGGTGGGCAGGGGCCGAGTGAGGGTGTCAAAATGTGCGCGTTGATGCATGTGTTGCATGCGATCGTGCGAGGGATGGACGAATCGAGAGAGATGGTTGTTGTGTTACGGATGCTCCTCTCTCTCTCTCTCTCACACACACACAAGTAAACTAGAAGACCGCTCTCTCATGTATACACAACATATCGACATCTGTCTATGTCTCACTCATGCATGATCATTTGCACATTCACACCTCTCTATGTCTGTATCACACGCACACCTTCTCCACATTGCCCTTCCGCCACAACACACATATGGACACATACACACGTTCTCTCTCAGTCACACACACAAAATAAGTATTAAAAAAACTAGGGTGCACCTAAAATGTCCAAATCCAAATAAACACAAACTGGAGCTAAATTCAAATATATGGAAATATTGCAGCATCAAGAACTTTCCCAGGAAAAAAAGTTAAGTAACATTTGAGGATTGTTTTCACACACACAAAAAGGTTTGGTGGATGTCTTCGAGCGCGACACGGTGACGCACCGTTCGATCGACCGCGCGGCCGCATTTCACGCGCTTGCACAGGATTCCGTATCGTGGCTGTGGTACTAACTTAATTTTTTTTAATAAAAGCGCTGCCTAAGTCTAATGTTTACGTGTACTAGTACGGTTTTCTTTTAAGTTTGACCAACCTTATATAAAACTAAAGTAAGCTCCCACACGCGCACTCATCAATATGCCGCCGCCGCCGTTGCGCATGCCGGTGCCCGCCTGCTCCGGCTAACAATTTCTCGCCCATCACCGCCGTGTCGCCGCCATCCCTGTGCCATGAAGACGAAGGCTCGCCCGCTCACGTTGTCTGCAGTCCCTCCTCACCATGCCGCCGTGCTGCCAAGCATGCGAGCAGCTGGTGGAGCCGCGTCTATGCATGCAGCATACGAAGAGGAGGACGAGCGCGTGCTCCAGCATGCCGGCAAGGAGGAACTAGCATTTCATTGTCCTATCCGCCCGCATGGAGGAGGCGGGCATGGTGGCTGTCGCGGCGGAAGCCGGTCGCACGCGCGTCGATCCTGCAAACCGGGTGCGGACGCAGAATCTACCTTCGAGACCTTGAATGCCACGTGGATCCTGCAATCTGAAGGAGCAATTTGGGTCAGTCGACTGATGTGAGCCGTTTGATGCAACATGGATGGCTAGAAGGGCTTCTTCCACCTCTTCTACCATCTTCTTCCTTCGCTCCGTCGGACTTCTTTCACAAATCGACTGACCCAAATTATACTACTAGTACGAACGTATTAAGTACAGTAGGAACACGAAGATACTAGCAGTAGTACCAACTGCAAGAAGAACAGTCGTAAGACATAGTACTAGTACTACTCTACGTACTAAAGAGTTCAAATAATGAGAAAGAGCATAAACATAGTTCTGCTGGGGCCTCAGCACAACACACCCTTGAAAATAAACTAAGCAACTAGTCTGCTTGACACTGTAGTAGAACCAGCATGAGCGACATCACTGCCACCTACTCGGAGTCCGAGTCCACGTCCTCGACTTCGTCCTCGTCCCTCTTCCTCTTCCTCTTCGCCGACGCTTCTTTGCTTGAACCGAACATTGGGCTCTGCTTCTTCATCCAACCCTTGTAGATATTTAAACAAAGGTAGGCATCCATTGCTGCGCACAGGATGTGATCTTCATCTAATGTCTTCGACTCCCATGCATGATGAAACTCGTGATGAGGTTTCTTTAGTTTAGCGTACGAAGGATCAATCATGGCTGCTGCCCAGGGTTAGCATTGAAGGTTGAGAGGAGGACACCAGGCTTGCCTTCTGGAGATCGAAGGGCTGGCCTACAACGAGATCTATCCGGCGCAGGGACATCCTGTCATTCTTAAAGCCTCTGATGTAATTTCACTCTTTTGTCCTTGAGGAAGTTCTTAAAATCCTGGCACTCAACGTCGGCATGGTATATGTGGTAGACCAAGGAAATGTTATGTACGCAAACCTGGATCACGGCGGGCTTCTTCCTCTCTTCGTCCTTTAGATCCTTCTCTCGTCCCAGGACTATGGTGTACTCAACATCTAGCCCAGCGACCCACTCATCCGTTGAACTGTTGAACATGCGTAGGAAGCGAGCAAGCCATGCTTTCACCATCACGGATCCACGTGTGTAGATGATGATGAACTGATCGCCGGTGATGGCTCTAACCTGGTACTTAGCAGCGACCATGGAGATTTGGGAGGCCATGGATTTTGGAGGAGGGTTAGGAGAAGTTGAACTGTTGTACCCCGCAAAAACTAGGAGCGAACTAATGTGAAAGGACGGGACGACTGGGAGCGAACTGTTGTGAGGTAGAACATGGGGACGAGTAGGGCGTACGAACGGCGTGGGGTTGCTGGCTTGCCCGGTGGATAAACGGCTGCAAGCCCCCAAAGAGTTCACGAGAACTATGCGGGACCCACTAGATGTCATGTCTACTAGAACCATATCATAGGCCTGACGGTATAGCTTCTGCCTGTTCGCACGCCATCAACCGTCGCGCCTCCCACGACCTTCGCCTCCCTCGCACGGTCGCGCCCTTTGAGACTTCGACCGGCTATAAATGAGCAATTTTTTTGCCTACTCCGCATGCATGATACTCCCTCTGGTCCTTTTTACTCCCGTGAACCGTTTGCAAAGTGTTTGAGCAAATTTATACTTTTTTGAACACCACCTTATATTAATTAGCCAGCCACACCAGTACACTCATTCGATACAGTATTCACCACACAGGGCGATACGTTATTTACAAGAATACCATCTAATCTATTGTCAAAGTTATACTTATCGATTAATTGTGCCACCTTATTGGCAGAACGGCTAATCTTTGATAATTGAAGATTGTTGATCAACTTCAAGATGTCAACGCTTTCATCTTCAGGTCACGCATGGCATACCTGTCATAGTCCCCCGATGCAAGAGACGCTACCACAAAAGCGCAATCAGTCTCTAAAATTACAGGATTACAAAGAGAAATACCTATGTAGAGACTGGCAATGCAAGTCCTAAGCTCCGCTTCCTCCACGCTTTGACAGGCATCAATGAAATCCCACGACCAAATTTATACTAAAAATATCAATATCTACAATACTGATTATAATGAGTATAAGAACTACATTTTATAATGAGTGTAAAGTATTGATTTGACATTGTGAATGTTGATACTCCCTCCGTCTAAGTGAGTAAGTCATCTTAGGCTGCGCACTGTGACCAAGGAGGAGGGGAAAATGAGAGACATTAATGTTTATTTGCTAATTAAATAGTATTGCATGCAATGAACTAACCACTGCATGTCATGTTTGATAGTCTCAGGTCATTAAAAGCATGCACACCCTCATCTCTTATTGGTTGATATGTCAAGAAACAAGAAACGAGGTAGAAGTTAATGCACCACGCCTACGTGTTTTGGGATTATTTGGTTTTCGTAAGATGACTTCCACACCTAGCTATTAGAGTAACACTACCTCCCTTCTAGTTTAAAGGGCTCGACTCAAAAATTTCACCTACTCTTAGCAAGATAGTAGAGGCGGTGGAATAGTTTTTGAAGTCTGCAAAAGTACTCAACTAATGTTGTCGTTCTTCACAAAAAAATGTGTTTACCAATGCATGCATGAACACTAGTTACTCTAACCCCCTCTCTTCTTTAATTCTTTGCCACATCAGCATGTTTGCTATTCCCGTGTGCATGATACCAGCTAAGATACCACCATTATGGCCAGCCTTAATCATCGCATGCAATAATTTAGTGCACCTTGAAATATGAACATGTGTGGGGCGTGTATGTTTTTAATGACTTGAGACTATACCTAGCCCGGCATGCAAGATGACTTATTATGCACCGTTCCCCATACCTGCAGGATGCCCGTTCGTCTCCAAATCTTTTCCTCTCCATGTGTGGAAACAATATGCCCGCCAAACTCTCCTTCTCCCTTCGGCGGTCCCACCACTCCACCCCGTGTGAAAAAATCTGCATCCATGACTCTCCTCCCCCCACGCTCGTCCAATCCGTTGTGACCAGCAATATTTCCACCCCTTCGCTCCCCCGTAATCTACTCCAACAAATATGCCCACGTAGCTTTTACTTAACTTCAGCTGCATTGGGTCACTGACATATGGGCCCGGCAGGGTACTGGCCCACATGTCAGTGACGCAACTGGACCTGCAGTTAAGTCAGTGCAGCTTAGTCCATATCTTATGTAGGTGTGCCATTGCTCGCTATAAATACTGTGCCTCCCACGACATCGCTATCTCCTCCCCCTCATATTCACGTTCACCGCTATCTCCTCCCCCTCCCTCTCACGTCGACCACCATGGCATCGCCCCTCCCAAGCCCTAGGAGCCCCTCGCTGCACCGTGCGGACGGCCACACGTCGCCGTTCCATTCCTCGCCGCCACTAGTCGAGGAGGATGCGTCGGTGTTCCGCTCCTCGCCGCTACATGATGCATCGCCGTTCCGTTCCTCGCCGCCACTGGTCGAGGAGGACGCGTCGGTGTTCCGCTCCTCGCCGCGACGCGACACGTCGCCGTTCCGTTCCTCGCCGCCACTAGTTGAGGAGGGCGCGTGGTGTTCGCTCCTCGCGCGGCAGCGTCGAGGTGGGCGTGTCGGCGTTCCCAATCTCGCCCGGCCGCAGCGTCGGGCGCGTCGGCTCCCGCTACAAGGAAAAGCGCGCCACCGCGAGCCCCCAGCCTTGAGGAGCTGGAAAGAAATGGATGTCGCCTTGTGGGAGGCTTTGCCTCAGCGGCCTTGCCAAAATAAGCGGAGAAGATGGCGAGAAGAAAGCGCACCGCACAACAAGCTGCACAGGAGATCTATGTCGCGTTAGAGAGAGTCAGGCAATTGGCTCTTTGGCAGAAGGCTCGTGCGAGGGCCGTGAGGATGGTGGAGGACACCCGTGCCGACGCCCTGAGTGTAGTCGGGCCCAAGCGCCTCATCTATGCTTGGCGGTACGTGGACCGGGTGAACGCTTCCAGCCAGGAGTACCTATTGGCGCCGGATCACCACACCGGTGAGATCACGCTCGCCCGCCGGCAAGCCGCCAATCAGCACCTCGCGAGTTGCGAGGCTGAGGAAGAGGCGTTGTGTCGGCGCGCTGGGAAACGGCCGCGCACCAGGGCACTCGTGGCACGCTGCAAGCGCTCCTGCGAGCGCCATGGCTTTTAGGAGGAGTATAATTTTTGTTTCGTAAGGCGATCTCATTAGTTTTGGGACGCAAATGATAAATCCCGAACGTTCAGGAATTTTAGCGTCCTTAATTAAGTATGTAAAGGAAAGTTTGGAAGCGTTGTGTATTATTACGCATTTTGCAAATGCGTGCATATAGCACAAACTTTACTATATACTATCGGACTACGTCTCTATCGGTATATGCTTGCGGAGACTATGCTACTCCCTCTGTCGGTCGATAAGTCATCTTTGGTTGTGCACGGTGACCAAGAAGGAGGAAGACTTGTACACCTATACGGAGGAGTACTACTATTACTTATATGCGTGCAAATGCACGTTTTAACGTACGATCACGGTTTTTGTAAACGTAGAAAAACAGCACTAGTCAAGCTTGTGAAACGATTCAATGCAAAACAAATGCAAAAATGCTCGTTTGATTGTTTACTTTTAGCTTCCTTCTCTATGGTTATTTCTCTGCCGTACTTTGTACGGAGTATCTCATTGGTTGGAAAGGCATGCAAATTCCCAAACCGCTTCGTACACCCTGTGTCTAATTTTTTGCCTAACAAGTTGTGTCGTGCAATTGGAATTCCAACTTGAGTACTACTACAAGTAGGAGTACCAGGGACAAGTTCTTTTAGGCTTCTAGATTAGTAATCCCATAACTACTACCTCCGTCCTGGTTTATTGGTCCCCATTGTAATCTCTGTCAAATTTTGATCATAAATTTAACTAATGAAATGTTAGTGCATGTCACATGCACTACTCCATCCGTCTAGGTGAGTAAGTCATCTTAGGATGTGCACTGAGGGAGTCCTGGACTAGGGGGTGTCCGGACAGCCGGACTATCATCGTCCGCCGGACTCCAAGACTACGAAGATACAAGATTGAAGACTCCGTCCCATGTCCGGATGGGACTTTCCTTGGCGTGGAAGGCAAGCTTGGCGTCTGGATATGTAGATCTCCTACCATTGTAACCGACTACTGTGTAACCCTAGCCACCTCCGGTGTCTATATAAACCGGAGGGCTTTAGTCCGTGGGACACAACATACATTACAACAATCATACCATAGGCTAGCTT
This sequence comes from Aegilops speltoides, assembly GCA_021437245.1. NCBI lineage: Eukaryota > Viridiplantae > Streptophyta > Magnoliopsida > Poales > Poaceae > Aegilops > Aegilops speltoides. The sequence continues at coordinate 73,938,586 of CM038141.1, forward strand.
TAGGGTTTAGCCTCCTTGATCTCGTGGTAGATCCACTCTTGTACTACCCATATCATCAATATTAATCAAGCGGGGCGTGAGGGTTTTACCTCCATCGAGAGGGACCGAACACAGGTAAAAACATCGTGTCCCTCGTCTCTTGTTACCATCCGCCTAGGCGCACGATTCGGGACCCCTACCGAGATCCGCGGTTTGACACCGACATTGGTGCTTTCATTGAGAGTTCCTGCGTATGCGTCACCGATAGGCCCGATGGCATCTTCAACCAACAACGCTGTCCAGGATGAGACTTTTCTCCCCAGCAGATCTTCGTGATTCGGCGGCCGCTTTCTGGGCTAATTAAGCAGCCATCTGGAGCGGATCGAGCTTCGCCCTGTCCGTCGAGTCAGATTGGAAGCCTAAACTTCACGGCGATGTGCGCGGAGACTTGATCTTGACGGGCTCGAGCCACAGCCAAGCGCACCGCCTTTGTGGCGATGGGCATGATCTAGCTCTGCCGCCGAACAGTGCCTTGGTGGCCGCACATGAATCCGCTTGACCTTTAGTCGGGCGATCGCCAGGTCGAGATCGGTGGATGGACACCACCTCGGGGCTTCAACTTCCCGGCGATGGGCGAGCACTAATCTTGTCCCTCGCGAAACTTCGTGATTCCGAGTGCGGACTCCTTGCGGACTCGAACCTCCAGCGTCCCTACCAATCGATTCGGTTAGGCGCGGTTATGGAATTCACCGCGCGGACATCTTCAACACTCGCCCTTTGGCGACATCCTAAATTAGCTAAAGCATCTCTCGTTATCGGGAGAGTCTGGCGGACTATGGCGGGATGGTTGAAATGCGAGCGGCGAAGAAATTGAGCCCACCACCACCCACTTTGTAGCCACGTCGGCGATCTAACCGACATGCTGAACTACGACTCGATGACATTGGCGCTATGGGCGGCGATGCGGAGGCGAACGGGAACCAGCGCCTACGAGACCTGAAGACCACCTCGTCATCGACAAATACATGGTGGACACCCCAAAAAGGCGAATGCAATGAAGAAGCGGCGGCGACTCTTTAAAAAGCAGCCCAAGCGCCGGCGTCGTGGCGCCGCTCTAAATCCCACCACAGCAAGAATGGAGATTCGGCACGGAGATAATAATACCCCGAAAGTGCGAAGACAATCCCCTCGGCAAGACTCAGCGGGAGGATCACGAAGCAAGCCCTCACGAGAGGGTGGCGGGGCGAAGAGGTTGAGGATCATAACTATATGCCTCCCTCGAAGGCGAAGCAAGCCTCAACAATGGCCAATTAAATCGTGCCGAGATCCCGTCGAACAAGAGCGTTTCAAGCGCGGGCTTATCGCCCGACAAACAGCCTAAAGAAAAAAGCAGCAACAACTTGAGCTGATCGGGACCTGCTGGCGATCGATGGACCGAGGTCCTCGCGGCGAAGTATAAACTTGAACACCCCTCCAAAAGCTACCCAAGGCATAAGCTGCTCCCCGATTAGAGGAGGAAGCATACATACCTCCATCACCAGCGCCGCGTCTGGTGACCGACCACCCGTGGTGCGTGGCGAAGAGCATCGGGCCCTAGCCAAGACCGTACCACGGCATCGCTCCAAAAGTCTGAAGCCAAGAGGAGCGCGCCGGACTTGCGAGATATATTGGAGGACAAAGCAAGGCAATCAGATCCATCTACGGATCACGTGGGCGCCCATGACCCATAGCGAATACCGTCGCGCGGATACAATAACTACGGCGGGCGAACACGGCGAACAACGCTCTCTCGAGCTGCGTCGTGATATTGCTCAATATAGAGGTGCCGCACACCGCTATGCTTCAGCGGCAGTAATGGATCATCAAATCCTGAAGGGTTTAAACCCGTAAACATCGAATCCTACTATGGCACAACAGACCCGCGGTTTGGATCGAAGATTATCTTCTCCACATCCATATGGCCCATGGCGGCAATCTCACGCCATCAAGTATCTCCCACTCAAGCTTAAAGGACCAGCTCGGCATTGGCTCAACAGCCTGCCGCGAGTGGTGGGTGTTGGGAAGACCTAGAAGCCACATTCCTCGATAACTTCCGAGAACGCGTCGTGCGACCACTAAACGCCGATGACCTAAGCCACATTATTCAGCAGCGAGACGAATCGGCGGACAATTCTGGACACGGTTCTTGACAAAGAAAAACCAAATCGTCATTGTCCGGATCACGAGGCCCTAGCAGCCTTCAAACATAACATCGGGACGAATGGCTAGCCCGGCACACAGGGGGGAAAAGCGAAATCCATGGCAGCCCTCACATCATTAATGACCGCTTTTGCGCCGTAGAGGATAGCTGGCTAGCTCGCAGACAACAATCTCCGTAAAAATTCTGGCGGTCCGGACACTAAGGACGACAGCGGCGAGTCCGCGTCGAAACAAAACAAATGCCGCATTAACAGCGACGATAAGGAGGATACGGCAGTCAACGCTGGATTTCGAGGCTCTAAACCCGGTCAATGGAAGAAGCCATTCAAAAGAACCACTCCGGGCCCGTCCAATTTGGACCGAATACTCGACCGCTTATGCCAGATACATGGCACCCCAGAAAAGCCAGCTAATCACACTAACAGAGATTGCTGGGAGTTCAAGCAGGCAGGTATGTTAATTGCCGAAAACAATGACAAGGGGCTAAACAGCGACGACGAGGAAGAGACCCGACCACCGAACAATAGAGGACAGAAAGGTTTCCCCCCACAAGTGCGGACGGTGAACATGATTCACAACCCATATACCCAAGAGGCGGAGGAAGCGCGCACTAAGGGGCGTCTATGCGATGGAGCGGTCGCCCAGTTCAATCCATGGTCCTCTTGTCCGATCACTTTCGATCGAAGAGACCATCGACCGGCATCGCCATGGCGGATTCGCCGCGTGGTTTTAGACCCAATCGTCGATGGATTTCACCTCCGAGAGTCGATGGGCGGCGGTAGTAGCTGAACCTGCTTTATCGGGATACGGTCGCAAAATGGGCATAGACCCTCAAGGATTAAACCTACAAAGACAACCTTTAAAGGTGTCATACCAGGTGTGAAACCAAGCTATGCAGGCTCGATCGCCTGGAAGTGGTCTTCGGATCCCGGACAATTTCGGGCGAGAGTTAATCTTGATATAGTCCCGTTCGCGGCGGCTATCACGCTCTGCTCGAGACGAACGCGTTTGCAAAATTCAGCGCGGTGCCGCATTATGCATACCTCAAGCTCAAGATGCGAGGCCCTCGTGGAGTCATCATGGTCGGCGGGAATCTGGCGCTCCCTCACGAGCGGAGGAACATCTGGCGGCTCTCGCGCGGAAATCTGAGCAGCCTTTTAAGGCAATTCTCGAGTCCGGCCGTTAAGCGGCGGATCTGACAAAAGCAGCGCCCGAAGCAATACCAATCAAGACCACTGGCGCGATCGAGCCGCAGCGTAGCAATCGCCCCAACCCCGCCCGCGCATGATTACAAGAACAACCCTCCGCGTACATCATCGGCGCAGGGGAAGGGGCACGATCACAATGGACCCAGAGTGCGGCTCGACCACACCAGGGGCTCGCAAGTGTGCCCCTCCTTCTTTTTACTATTATTTTCCTTCTTTGTGTACACAGGACTTCGTTACCAGAGGCCCTGTCTGGTGGTGAACCTGCCGAACTCATGATGCAACAGCCAGGGAATAAAGAAGGCTGCGACGAACACTTAGGTGGTCTCAATTACGAGCATTAAATTCGATTATATACAACAATCTGCAGCTCACCCCTGGAGGGGGACATGTTGAATTAGTCCAAACCCCTTGCTTACCGCACTATTTGTATCAGTCCGCATTCTTAGAAGACTTTCTTTAATAAATAATGCAGCACCTTTTTTACTACAATTGCATTACTCTTTATATATATATATATATATATATATATATATATATATATATATATATATATATATATATATATATATATATATATATATATATATATATATATATATATATATATATATATATCCATTACATGACATCTTGCATCCATATATTTTGAGTGCGGCCTAATACACCGAGGGCTTATGTTCCCCACACCATGGTGTGATAAGTCGAACACTTTCATAAGTCGGCACCCGAACTTATAGCATTATATGAATCGACTCGAATCATGTCTTGGGTCAATAGTTGGGTTTGCCCGGCTCCCACATTTGGTGCCTTCGTTCCTTTACGTCGGCTAAGGTGGCATTGGGAGAACCACTACGATTGCGCCCGGTTGAGCAGGCGGCGCCTCGATGGAAAAGCTAAAACTGACCGGCATGATAAAGGCGAGAGACTGGTCGCTGTTCGAGAGGTTTTAGGGTCCTAAAGACTCACGCGCTTGACGAGTTCGAGACAATGTCAAGCGAAGGCGTGCATAGCGCCCAGTTGACCTTCGAATACCGGGGCTTCGCCGAAATTAAAATTATAGAATTCTATGGCTAAGTGAGAGTGTTCAAGCATTATAAGTCTGGTTGCCTTGTTACGTTGTGTTGGCGCCTCCTAGATGGACCAAAAATGGGAACAAGAGTGCTCAAGTTTATCGAACACCCGGCACTTTCGTGGCTTGGGGCTGAAGACAATGACTTGCCATCTCTCAGATTTTATAAATGGCGCCTGAAGGTAATATTTTAAATTAAACAAGCATTGTAATCGCACATGAACAAAGTTTGATTGCGAGGATAATACATAACGAGTTTTCTCAAAGATTACATTTACAGGGGCACTCATCCGCCAATATCGCGGGCTCCCTTGAGACAGTTTTATAATACATTTGGGCGTCGATACTCCTTGCCGGTGGCGGTGGGTCCGTGAAGCTTCTCCGCATCCAACCTGCCCAGTGCACCTTTAATGCGGGCAAGGGCCAGCGAGCACCTTCAATACAGGCGGGCGCTTGATGACCTCCACCCGAGGCGCGCATCCACCAGCCTCCGCCGCGAGGCGAAGTAGCTCCCGGGCATGGCTGTTGAGGCCATAGCCGGACTATAAGGCCCTTCATGGCCTCCTCGGCTGCCTTGTGGAGTTCGACCAGCTGCTTGACTGGTCGCTTGTGAACACCGGATGGCGGCCTCGGCGTCTTGAGACGAAGACCTTCTCCATCGAGCTCCCTCCTTGCCCACGATAGAATCGCGGCGGCATCGGACACACTCTGCGGCAGATCTGCAAGCGCCCAGGAGAGCTCCGAATGCGGGTAAGTGTCAGGTAGTTTACATTAACATGCCTTCTTTGCATGAAAAATGCCTTACCCGCCGCTATCGTCTTTACATCTTCAACCTCCTGAAGGGCCTTATGGGCCTCGGCCTTGGCGGACTTGGCATTTTCGAGAACGGAGGCAAGCTCGGACTCTCGAGTCTTGAAGTCACGCTCCAAACTCACATGCTTCTCCATGATAGCCTGGAGCTCTTGCCGTACTTCCGCCACCCGTGCCTCCTGCTTTTCTTGCTCTGCCCGCTCTGCGGCCGCACTGCGTTCGACCGCGGACACATCCTCCTTCAGGGCTGCCACCTTGTTCGTGGCCCCTGCAATACCCATATTATCCTGGTTAACTTTATTGCAACCAAAATCCTTTTCTGTAAGGTAACTATTCAAAGTGGTGTTACTCACCTTCTTTGTCCTCGAGCTGCTTCTTGGCATGGCGAGCTCTTGCTCGGACGCTCGAGATCTGCTTCAACACTGTGACCTCCGCGATAAGTGCGGCGGAGGTCGGCGGCGCAGCTTTGCAAACCCATATTGACATATTTTAAGCAACCCTGCGTATATCTTGTTAGATCCTCGGTCCGGCTTCTCTTTCCGAACACAGGCCGAGCATCGAGAACTCTTGTCTATCGCGGTATTACATTACATAATTTTCACTTCTTACCTCAAAGCTTTGTTAGAAGGCTGCTGCGAGCTTCGGTCGGCCCGCTCTTGGCGAGCTAAACCTTGAATCACGCACTCATGATAGTGCGGTGTTCTTCCTCGATGGAGCGCCTTTAAGCGCCTCCAACAAGTTATCCGGCGCCTCGGTTGGGCCGGAGGCGCGCCGTCATCCGCAATCTTGCCCTTCTTCGAAGGGCCACTTGCGGACTCTGGAATCCTGCGGGTTCGGTGTAGAGTCGGCGCAAAGCCGGGAGGCTGCGGCGGCGCCTCGGGCCTCCTCTGTTGGGTCCCTCTCTGGGATCCCACCTCGGCGTCCTCGTTGGCGAGGGCGAAAGCGGTCGGAAGTGAGTCCACATCCGATGGGGCCAGCGACCGCTTCGATGAAGCGGGGAGATCATCATCGGCGGACTACGGACGAAGCGGCATTAGAAGGACACTACTGCGACCGAAAGAAATTGCATATCAAGGATCCGGATACTTACGATCTTGCGGGCCTTTGGCCCTCGAAGGCCCTCCTCCTGCCAACGATGGTGTTGGCGAAACTGTCCGGGGGAATAGTTCTCCCCCTCTTGGACCCTTCGGCCTCCCCTATCGGGGAAGCCTTCCTCTTCTTCTCTCCCTCCTCCGGGAGGGAGTCCTCTTCCTCCTCCTCGTCTTCGGGGGAGGAGTCCGCCTCGTCATCGGACGCTTTGGTTCTGAGGAACTCTTTGAGTCCCCGGCCACCTTCTTGGCCTTCTTCTCCGGCACCACGTGCGGTGCGGAACTAACAGCTCTGCTACAGGCGTTCACTGGGTCTTCGGCATGGGGCGGGCTGATGAGTTGATTGGCCTTCTCCATCCATTCTTGTCAAAGGAAAAGAAAGAATGAAACCCTTCTAGAATCAATTTGATTACCACAAGTGTCCCGTGTGGGTTTGAATCACTTACCTCGTCGGCGGATCTGCGGCGAAATCCGCGATCTTCCGTCGCGGATCGCGAACCGGCGCCCTTAAGCAGCACCCTCCGGCGCCGTGCGTCGTGTCGAAGAGCCCGCTTAGCGCTGGTGCTGTTCGGATTGAACTCCACAGATTGAATGCCCGTTCTTGGCATGGGAGAATCCGGCGGATGAGCATGACTTGGACCACGTGAGCGAGCTGAGCTTATTGCTCACGGTTTACGGATGCGAGGTTGAGTCCGTCGGCTCCTTGAGATTACCCACAGCAAGCCCTTCTCTTTCCACGAGGTGAGCTGCGTGGGGCGCGAGATCTAAACTTCGGGGCGCCGCCCATGTGGGCTTCTTGGCGGCTCGGTGATGTAGAACCACCCGATTGCCACCTTGGCGGAGTCCATGAAGGCCGCCGAGCCAAGGGCGTTGGGTAACACCCAACATGGCTCCTCGAATTCGCTTGCGTGCCCTTCACAACCTTGACAGCGTTGAAGTTCTTGAGCCCGCAGGCCAAAGTGGGGCGGATGCGAGAGGAAGGCCTCGCACTGACGATAAACACCGAGATGTTGAGGATGAAGTTGGCGCGGATCGTGGAAATCCGGGCGTAGTAAAACGCAGGCCCCGGGCGAATGGGTGTAGTGGAAAGCCCGATCCAGCGGAGGAAGTGGGGAAGAAAGGCGACCCTCTCATGGGGCCCGGGGTAGGCATGAGCTGCCCCTCGTCAGGCGGCCGATCGCGATATCGCCCGAAGAGGTATCGGCGCCAGCGCAGCTGGTGATGTGCTCCTCCTTGCGGAGGAGGCCAACCATTGCCTCCGCTCCGGACATATTCGAAGAAGCTCGGCGAGATCTGTGAGCTTAGGCGTTGGAGCTTGAGTCTTGCGAGAGATGGATAAGCAAAGGAGGAAGAAGGCGTGGGTGAGAAGGTAAAACCTTATCTCTTATATATAAGCGGACGAAAAGTATCGTCCCCACCGGCCTGGTAAAACTCGCTTATCTCCCAAGTGCCACAATCAATGGTAGCGGTTGGCTTACCCGCGTCCGTATTGATGAGAATCCGGAATAAGGGGACCACGATCTACTGCTTGACAAGGCGTGCCAAGGAAACGCTTAAGCTAAGCGTGTTGAGGTGGTATGGTAAAAATGATTCAAACAAGGGCTTGGTAGCGGTGTGATGTCATGCCGCATATCGTCAGCAGATTGGACTGGTGTACATTTATTCTCTCTACGGTGGAATGTGGAATTTATTTTGCGAGCGGATACTATCTGGTGTTCACGATCTTCTCTGGATTATTCAAGCGAGAACCCGCCTTGCAATGCCGAACATTATCTTGCGCCCGGACTTATCGTCATTGAAGCTTTGGTTCGAGGGACTCTTGAGGAGTCTGGACTAGGGGTGTCGGACAGCCGGACTATCATCGTCCGCCGAACTCCAAGACTACGAAGATACAAGATTGAAGACTTCCTCCGTGTCCGGATGGGACTTTCCTTGGCGTGGAAGGCAAGCTTGTGCTCTGGATATGTAGATCTCCTACCATTGTAACCGACTCTGTGTAACCCTAGCCTCCTCGATGTCTATATAAACCGGAGGGCTTTAGTCAAGTGAGGACACAACATACATTACAACAATCATACCATAGGCTAGCTTTGGGGTTTAGCCTCCTTGATCTCGTGGTAGATCCACTCTTGTACTACCCATATCATCAATATTAATCAAGCGGGGCGTGAGGTTTTACCTCCATAGAGAGGCCGAACACAGGTAAAAACATCGTGTCCCTCGTCTCTGTTACCATCCGCCTAGACGCACAGTTCGGGACCCCCTACCCGAGATCCGTCGGTTTTGACACCGACATGCACCGTGACCAAGGAGGAGGAGAAAACGAGAAACATTAATGTTTATTTGCTAATTAATAGTTTTGCATGCAATGAACTAACCACTGTATGTCGTGTTTGATATCTCAAGTCATTAAAAGCATGCACACTCTTTATCTCTTATTGGTTGATATGTCAAGAAACAAGAAACGAGGTAGAAGTTAATGCACCGCGCCTAAGTGTTTTGGATTATTTGGTTTTCGTAAGATGACTTACACACCTAGATGCACCGCATCTAAGTGTTTTGAGTAACATTTTATCGATTAAATCTTTGGTCAAATTTAGCACAAATTACAATGGTGAGGAATAAACCAGGGCCGGATAGTAGTTTAGAAGCCCAAATAAATGAGTGAGGCGCCTTATTGTTACTCTCCTTGTGACTACTCTTGTGGGAAAAGCTGGGGAAGCAGCCAAAAGCCGACCCTAGGAGTAGTAGCTAGGGATCGAGTGTGGGAGATGAACCGAGAAATAAATCTTGAGAGATGAAATGCAAAAAAGCGGAGGGATGTGATGGTTGCTTGTCCGTTTATTTTACTAGGCCACTTATTCTTGGGAGTGGTTGGGTTTTGTGATATAGCGGCTTTACTATCGCGCCCACAGGCGGGGTGAGAGGTGAGACTCCCATGCTGGCCTTGTTGTCGGTGTCAAAACAGGCGGATCTCGGGTAGGGGTCCCAGGCTGTGCGTCTAGGCGGATGGTAACAGGAGGCAGGGGACACGATGTTTTACCCAGGTTGGGCCCTCTTGATGGAGGTAAAACCCTACGTCTGCTTGATTAATATTGATGATATGGGTAGTACAAGAGTGGATCTACCACGAGATCAAGGAGGCTAAACCCTAAAGCTAGCCTATGGTATGATTGTTGTAATGTATGTTATGTCCTCTGAACTAAAGCCCCGGTTTATATAGACACGGAGAAGGCTAGGGTTACAGTCGGTTACAATGGTAGGAGATCTACATATCCGTATCGCCAAGCTTGCCTTCTATGCCAAGGAAAGTCCCATCCGGACAGGGACGGAGTCTTCAATCTTGTATCTTCGTAGTCTTGGAGTCCATGGGGCGATGATAGTCCGGCTGTCGGACACCCCTAATCGAGGACTCCTCGGTATCCCACGAACCAGGCTTCAATGGCGATAAGTCCGGCCGCATAATGTTCGGCATTGCAAAGGCGGGTTCCTCCTTTGAATAATCGAGAGAAGATCATGAACACGGGATAGTGTCGGCTCTGCAAAATAAATTCCACATTCCACCGTAGAGAGAATAAAATGTACACAAGTCCAATCTGGCGGCGTATTTTGCGGCATATGCGTCGCGCCACTACCAAGCCTTTACTTGAATCCTTTTTTATTATACCACCTCATCACGTTTAGCGGCGGTTTCCTTAACGCGTCTTGTCGAGCGGATCGTATTCCCTCACTCCGGGATTCTCATCAATACGGACGTGGGTAACCCAACTCGCCATTGATGGTGGCGCTTGGGAGATAGCGAGTTTACCGGGCTGGTTGGGGGCGCATAGTCTTGGCCGCCTATATATAAGGGATAAGGATTCACCTTTTCACCGCCTTCTTCCTCCTTTGCTTATCCACCTCGGCGCACTCAAGCTCCAACGCATGGCTTTCGCGCATCTCATCTAAACCTTCCCGACCATGTCGGGAGGGAGGCAAATGGTTAGCTTCCACCGTTGGGAGGAGCACATCACCAAGCTGCTTGGCGCCGGATACCTTTCGGTGATATCGCGCACGGCTGCCGACGAGGGCAGCTCATCCTACCGGGCCCCATGAGAGGCCATTTTACTTCCCACTTCCTCACGCGGACTGGGCTTTCCACTTCACCCCTTTGTCCAGGGGCTCATGTTCTACTCGACACATTTCCACGATCTGGCGCGAACTTCATCCTCAACATCTCGGCGTTTATAAATGGTGTGCGAGCTCTCCCTCGCATCCGGCCCCGCCGGCTTGTGGCTCAAGACCTTCAGCGTCAAGCGAAGGTAGTGAAGAACGCCTTGGTAGTCGGGGGCTTCATGTTGGGCAAGATGCCCAATGTCCTCTGATTGAAGGGGCCTTCGTGGACTCCGTCAAGGGTGTGATCGGGGTGGTTCTATATCACCGAGCCACGTGACCCTCATGGGCGGCGGCCACTGAGTTTATATCTGGTATCCCTCAGCTCACCTCTGGAAAGAAAGGGCTTGTTGTGGGGTAATCGAAGGAGGCTGGGACTCGAGCACGTATCCGAGTGGTGAACAAGAAGCTCGGGCTCGTCGGCGTGGTCAAGTCATGCTCGTCGCGGATCCTCCATGCCAAACGGGCATTCAATCTGTGGGAGTTCGATGCAGAGCAGCACCGGCTGGCGGTCTCTTGACACAACGTCTGAAGGCGCTGGAGGTCTTGTTTAAAGGCGCGAAGCCCCGCTTGTCCATGACGGAAGATCGGAGTTTCACTCGCGACATCCGGTGTGGTAAGTGATTCTACCCTTTACGGGACACTGTGGTAAGCAGTTGATTCTAAGGGTTTCAATCTCCCTTTCCTTTGACAGAATGGATGAAGAAGCGAGCAGCTCATACGCGGCTCCCATGCGGAAGACCCGGTGGATGCCCGTCTGGCGGGGCTGCTGGTTCCGGCACCTGCGTGGTGCGGGAGAAAAACAAGAAAGGTGTACGGGCACTTTCGAAAGAGTTCCGTGTCAGGCGTCCGGCGGCAGGCGGACTCCTCCCGAAGCGAGGAGGAGGAAAGACTCTCTCGGGAGGAGAGAAGGCTTCCCCAGCGGGGGAGGCGAAGGTCAAGCGGGAGAACCATTCCCTGGACAGCTCCGCCAACACCGGCGTTGGCGACAAGGTAGCCTTCAAGGGCAGGCCTCTGCGAGATCGTAAGTATCCGGATCACGATATGCAATTTCTTTCGTGTCACATAGTGTCCTATTAATCTGCATCTTGCCCATGATCCGGCCGATGATGATCTCCCGCTTCATCGGCGGTTGATTAGCCCGTCGAATGTGGATTCACTTCATTGCCTCCACCCAGCGCCCGATGAGGGCGGCGGTGGGATCCCGAAGGACCCATCGGGGAGGAGGCTCGGGCGCCGCAAGCAGCCTCCGGACTTTCGCCGGACTCTCGTGGAACCTGCGGTGGTTCGAGTCGGCAATGACCCCTCACACAAGAGCAATATCTGACACGGCGCCTCCGATCAACGGGCGCAGGACCTTTCTTTGGGCGCTCAAAGCGCTTCCATCGAGGAAAAACACCGCCGCAGTTATGAGTGCGGTGATTGAAAATTCGCTTCGCCAAGCGGGCTGACGAAACCTGATAGCCTTCTAACGGGCTTTGAGGTAAGTTAAAATTATGTAATGTAATACCGCATAGGCGGTAGCCTGATGCTGGTTTGGTGTTGGAAAGAAAAATTTGGGCGAGGATCTACAAAAGATATTCGCAGGTTGCTAATAAATTATGTCGATATGGGTTTTGCGAGGCTGTGTTGCTTGACCTCTGCCGCGTTGACTACGGAGGTTGGCACATTAAAGCAAGATCTCGAGAGGTCGGCGAGGCTCGGCATGCCAAGAGGCAGCTCGAGGACAAAGAAGGTGAGTAGCACCACTTTGAATTTTACCTTGAGAAAAGGATTTTGGTGGCCATAAAATTAACAAGGATAATATGGGTATTGCGGGGGCCTGGCAAGCGGTGGCAGCCACGAAGGAGGCATGTCTGCGACGCGCAGCATGCGGCCATGAGCAGGCAGCGAGCGAAAAGCTGGAGAGCACAAGTGGCGGCGGTCACGGCAAAGCTCCGGGCTCTCATGGAGAAGCATGAGAGCTTGGAGTGACTCCAAGATTTCGAGTCAGGCTCGCCTCGGCTCTCGAAAATCGCCAATCCGCCAAGGCGAGGCCGTAAGGCCCTTGAGGAGGTTGAAGATGTGAAGAAGATAGCGGCGGGTAAGGCATTTTTCATCAAAGCAAGCATGTTAATGTAAACTACGACACTTACCGCATTAGACTCTCGAGGCGTTTGCGGATATGCGGCGTAGTGTGTCCTATCTTCTGCATTCTCTGAAGTGGCGAGGAGAGCTCAGCGGAAAGGTCTTACGGGTCTCGTACAGCTGAGGCTGGCCATCCGGTGCCCCCAAGCGACCAGCTGAAATAGATGGTCGAACTCCACAAGGTAGCTGAGGAGGCCATGAAGACCCATATAGTCCGGTGGCCAGCTGGACAGGCCATGCTAGGAGCTTCGCCGGCCTTGTCTGGCGGCTGGTGGATCGTGCCCACAGGTGGGCGTCGTCAAGCGCTCCTTTGTATTGAAGGTGCTTTCGTCGGGCCCTTTCCGCACAAAAGGTGCCTGGGGCAGAGCTAGATGCGGAGCTTCTCAGCGACCGCCGCCACGGGCAAGTATCATCGCTGAAATGTATTATAAAACTGTCAGAAGAGCCAGCGATATTGCGGATGAATGCCTAGAGATGTAATTTTGAGTAAACTTCGCTATGTGTTTATTATCACAATGCGCTGAAAACTTTGTTCATGTGCGCTTTAAGCAACGCTTGTTTAATTTAAATATTACCTTTTATGCGGCCGTTTATAAAATCGAGAGATGGCAAGTCATTGGCTTCAGCCCCAAACCAAGATCTTTGGGGTGTTAAGGGATAACTTGAGCACTCTTGTTCCCATGTTTGGGTCCATCTGAGGCGCTCAATAAAAGCGAACAAAGGCAACGGACTTATAATGCTTGAACACTCTCACTTAGCCATAGAATTCTATAATTTTAAATTTAGTGAAGCCCCAGTAATCGGAAGCCGAATTCAGAGGCTATCCATATTACGTTGGACATTATCAGGAACTTCACTTTCGAGCGGCGTGAGTCTTTAAGGACCCGAAAAACCTCTCGAACAGCGACCGATCTCTCGCCTGCTCGTGCGGTCGGTTTAGCTTTCTCCTTTGAGGCTTCTTGCGGCTCAACCAGAAGCGCAATCGTCGAGTGGTTCTCCAGTGCCACCTTAGCCGTGAGGCGGGCGTAAGGCACCAAAAGCGTGGGAGCTGGGCAAGCCAACTATTGACCCAAGGCATGATTGAACCGATTCATATATTGCTATAAGTTGAGTGCCGCACTTGTGAAAGTGTTAGGACTTATCACACCATAATGTAGGGAACATAAGCCCACAGTGTATTAGGCCCGTACAAAATATCTGAGTGCAAGATGTCATGTAATGAACATATATATGTAATAACGGCAAAAGGTGCTGCATCATTTATTAAAGAAATGCGCTATAGTGCGGTGATACAAATAGTCTTGATAAGCAAGGGTTTTGGACTACTTAAACATGTCCCCTCAAGGATGGGCTGCGGACTTGGTGTATATAATCAAATTTAATGCTCTAATTGAGACCACACGAGTGTTATTCGCGCATTGTTTCTTCCCGGCTGTTGTATCATGATTTAGGCGGGTTCATGGCCGGACAGAGACCTCTCAGCTAGCAGTCTGTGTATACAAAGAAAAAATAATAGTAAGAAAAGTGGCACACTTGCGAGCCTTGTGTGGTTGAGAAGCACTTTGGGTCTATTGGTGATGCCCTTCCCTATAGTATCTCAAAGCGTAATTATATGCGGAGGAGGTTGATCTTCTGCGATCGTGCGAGGCGGGGAAGTTAGGGCACGCATTACTCGGCGATGCTCGGATCGTGCGGGTGGTATTGGTTGGTGTTGCTTGATGCGTTTGGCTGTATCCGATTAAACGATGGCGGTTCGAAATGCCTTAAAGGCTGCTATATATACGCTAGACGCTATATGTTCCTCCGTTCGGAGGGCGTTCAATATTTCCGTTGACCATGATGACTCACGAGGGCTGGCATCTTGAGCTTGGGTATGCATAATCACGGCACGCGTTGAACTTTGCATAGCAGGTTCGTCCGGCGAGCGTGATAGCGGCTAACGAAATGGGACTATGTCGAAGATTAACTCCTCGCTCGAAGTATCAGGGATCAACCACTTCGGTGTGGTGAGCTGTACATTAGCTTCCACACGGTATGGCGCCTTTAAAGTTGTCTTTGTAGGTTTAATCCTTGAGGGTCTATGCCCATCTTGCCTTTGTATCTGATAGCGCGGGTTAGAACTCTGCCGCCATCCATCAGGACTCTGAGGTGAAATCCATCGAAGATTGGGTCTAAAACCAATGTGGCGAATCCGCATGGCGTATCTAATTGGGATGGTCTCTTGATCAAAAGTGATAGGACAAGAGGACCATGGATTGAACTTAAGGCGTGGCTCCATCGCCTATCGTCCCTTAGTGCACACATCCGCTCCCTCTTGGGTATATGGGTTGCGTAGATCATATTCCCCGTCCGCACTTGTGGAAATCCTTGTCCTCTATTGTTACGTGATCGGGTCTCTTCCTCGTCGTATTTGTTTAGCCCTTGTCATTGTTTTCGGCAATTAACTTGCTGCACTGCTTCAACACTCGGCAATCTCATTGGTGTGATTAGCTGGCTTTTCGAAGTGCCATGTATACGGCATAGCGGTCGATATCGGTCCAAATTGGACGGACCGGAGTGTTCTTTTGAAAGGCTTCTTCGGCTGACGGGTTTAGAGCCTCGAATCCGGCATTGTTGTCGTGTCCTCCTTATCAATAGCCATTAATCTGGCGTTTATTTTTAACCCCAAGCGACTGCCATTGTGGTCCTTAGTATCCGGATGCGAATTTTCTTGGGTTGTTGCTCTTGAGCTAGCCACTATCCTCTCCCTATGTGACGGGTCATTAATGGCGTGAGGGCTGCCATGGATTTCGGCTTTTCTGTCCGGTGCGGGCTAGCCACTCATCGCGAATGTTATGTTTGAAGGCTACGAGGGCCTCTGCATCCGGACGGTCAGCGATTTGGTTTTCTTTGTCAGAACCGTGTCGGTTGTCGGGGCGATTAAATGCATTTGCTGAATTATGTGGCTTAGGTCATCGGCGTCGGGAGGCGCACATGCGTGCCACTGGAAGTTGTTCGAGAATCTGACTTCGAGTCTTTAACACCCAATTGACTTTGTGGGCAAGCTATTAAGCCAATGCGAGCTGGTCCTTTAAGCAGGTGGGAGATACTTGATGGCATGGAGATGGTCATCGCGGGCCATATGGATGTGAAGGAGATAATCTTGATCCAAACCGCGGGTGCTGTTGTGCCATCGTAGGATTCGATGTTTATGGGTTTAAACTCTTTAGGGATTGATGATCCATTACCGGTCGATGAAGCATAAGCGGTGTGTCGGGGCCTCTATATTGGGCAATATCACGGCGTATTTCGAGGCGTTATGCGCTATATTCGGCCCGGCGAGTTATTATGTCTGGCGTGGCGGTATTACGTCGTGGGTGGTGGCGCCCGTGATCCGTAGATGGATCTGGATTGCCTTTTTGTCCTCAATATATCTACATAAGTCCGGCGCGTTCCCTCTTGGCCGCACTTTTGGGCGATGCGAGAATGCTGATCTTGGTGGAGGCTGGATGCCTCTGTCGCCAGCGGCAGATGAGGTGATCGTCTGCCCGTATCGTCTTGGTGATGAAGGTATGTATGCTTCCTCCTCTAATCGGGGAGCAACTTGCGTCTTGGGTAGCTTTAGGAGGCGTTCAAGTTTATACTCTTGACGCGAGGACCTCGGTCCATCGATCAGCCAGAGATCTTAATCGGCTAAAGCTGCTGCTTTGCTTTTTTCTTTAGGCTATTTGCGTGGCAATAAACCTGCGTTTGAAATGCTCTTGTTCGATGGGATCCTCGGGCTGCATGAATTAAGTAAATGTCGTTGAGGCTTGCCTGCGTCTTGAGAGGAGGTATATAATTATATTCGCTTGACCTCTTAAATCTGCCGCCCTCTCGTGAGGGCTTGCTTACCTCCTCTGTTGAGTCTTCTTTGGGAAGATTATCTTGCGCAATGATATGGAACCCTCTTGGCCGCTTTAGTAAAGAAATGCCGATTCGGATAATACGGATCTGGTGATGATGGCGGGAAGGAAAGAAGGCGACTCAAGGGGCAGCGATTACAAGCCGGCGGATCTGGAAGCAGGCAGCGCGGGCCATTGCCCGGTTCGTAGCCAACACTGTCTGTGAGGCCGAGCCCGTGGCGCGAGCAAAGCGAATCGGGGTCAAAATCCTATACAAGCCGTTTGAATTACTTGTGAATCAACCTTACTAAGCTTGCGGGGCGAGGTCCCCATCGAACCATCTCTGGAAAGCTATTTATATTATGGAGTTCAAAAACTCCAATGCTTTCCGTATGACCCAGAAGTCGGTGGCTGATTCGAGGATCCGGTTTCCAGGGTAAAGTTAGGGATGGAAAGCTTAGTTGGGGAGCCTAATCAAAGCGATCACAATAGTCGAATAATCGGGGTGGCGGCGGCGTAGCGGTCGGTATCGAGCCAACCAAAGCGGTTGAATAGTGGGCGGTATCATGTTTTCCTGCAGTTTGAACAAGCGGGATCGGGCTTCACAAGCGGCGATAAACTCTGTGAACGGCCTTGCAGCGGTATCTGTTGTCGAGGCACCTATCGTTGGGCAGAGACCATACTGTAACACCCGGATGTAACTTTCCATTTTTAACTCAACTCTTGCCATTTTCGGATATGTGATATGATATTTCCCTCCGTGGTTGGGTTTTGTTTTCGTTTTGCATTTTGTCCATATCATGCATCTCATATCATGTCATCATTGCATCTCATTTGCATACGTGTTCGTCTCATGCATCAGAGCATTATCCGTTGTCAGTTTTGCAATCAAGCACTCTATGTTCCCGGTTACCTCTTGTCCTTTTTCCGTGTGCGGTGTTGAACATTCGGAATGGACCGAGCCTTGCCAAGTGGCCCTGGTATAGCACCGGTGACCACCTTTCAATTTGGTCATTTGGAGTTCGTTTGGTACTCCAGCGGTTAGCTGCTCTGTAAAGGCCTCTTTTGAGTTGCAGCCCAACAACCTACAAAACAGCCAACCCATCTAACTCCCTTCCATGTCCTCGTTCGATTCGATCACGATGGTGGCGGAAACTACACCCCATTTGGACTCTCCTAGCTCCTCTATACCTATTAAAGACCCTCCGAAATTCGGATGAAACCCTAGCCCTCTTCCTCCTGGGACCCGTCCGTCCGGCGCCGGACACATCACGCCGTGCGGGCCGAATCCCTTCGCCGATGGGCGCCGCCGCCTTCCCTTGAGCCGCCCGCCAACGAGCCCGCCCTCGGCGCCGCCGGCGAAACTATGCCGCCGCTTGCCCGCCTCGGTCATGATCGCCCGCCGCCCTTCGCTCCATGCTCCATGCGTAAGCCGCGTCCGAACCTGCCAAGCGGCCCACGCCTTGCGCCCGACCGCCGCCCAGCGCGCCATGAAATCTCCTCGCCCCGCCGCCGCGCTGCGTACGCCGCCCATCGGCGACCTCCTCTCCGGCGTCCTCTCATGCCGCGACCAGCTCAAGACCCACTATCTGGATCCGTTCTGAGAATCCGTCGGTTGACTTCTTCCCCTCGTTTTTCACTAAGTATTTTTTACTGTGATTATTTTCGTGCATTTTCATAGCATCCGTCTCCACTTTTTAGTGGCTCCGTTTTGGGCGTATAATATGTCAAATTGTTCACCTAAAATTACATCATTCACTCCATTGCATCATTTGCATTTGAGCTCATCTTGATGCCCGAAATGCTGTTGAAGAAGGCTTCAGATCGTTAGTTCAGAATCTTATCAGTTCGAGCTCTTTTGTCATTTTGCCATGATTTATGTACCCTATGAACTTGAGTCCATGTGAGTTGAACATTGCCATGCCATCTTTCCAGGGGTGTTTGCCATGTATTTTGTGAGTTATGTGTTGACTAGAACAAGCATGCAAAGTAGGGATGATGATGTTGCTGTTTTTGAGGAACTTAGTGATTTCACTAAGTCATCCTGCTGTTATTTTTTGCCACATGTTCATGTTGTTACAGAGAGATCTATGCCTTTTGAGCATGATCAGTAAGGGTGTTTGAACATATGGATGTGCTCCATCCATCCATGCCTTTGTTGGCATTTATGGAGTAGTCTAGCATGTCATTTTCGTGCTCTACTTTGCTTGAAATGTTTCTGGCAGATTGTTTGCATGAGATTCAATTTTCACGAGGTCGTTGTAGTTGATCCGTGTATGCTATGATGTTGTTCTTGCCATGTATAGCTCCTATGCCATGTCTTCTTCATGGGTGTCTTAGTTTCATGAGATGCTCTGGTAGGTGCATCGAGCTCAATTGCCTACTAGTTAACTGTTTTTTGCCATGCCCAGTTTTCGCTAAGTCTGAAATCTGTAATAAAACTTGCAATGTTTACACATGGGTGCCATCATTTCTTAAGGTCCTTTTGGCTTATGGTCAGTAAGGCTATTGATATATGCTTTGGTAGAATCATGTCATGCCTTGTTTTGCTATTATAAGTTCTGTAGCATGTTGTTTGCTTGCTCTAAACATGCCTTCGATGTTAATTCTGGCATGTTAGTATTTTCATACTGTGAACTGATATTTTGAGCACTTTCACCATGCTTGTTTGAACATGTTATGATGTGATTTAGCCGTAGCTCAGTGTTCCTCTTTTGTTAAGCATCTCTGTAGATCATGGCCATATGCTTTGTTTTATGTTGGTGTGCTGTGTATAGTTTCTTGTTGCGTTTAAGTAGCATCGGTATTAACATATGATTTAAATCATTCTTGTTGCTTGTCATTTTGCAAACCGTGCATCCGATTCGGTGATCTTTATATCGATTTCAGCGAAATCATCTCATCTTTCAGCGGCATACTTGGTTTGCCAAGTTGATGCCAGTTCATCATTTTCCTTCAGACATATGCATTGCATATCATTTCTATCATATCGCATGTCATGTTTTGCATCATATTGCTTGTGCATTGTTCCTTGTTTGATTGTGGTTCCGTTGCTTTGTTTTGCTTTGGGTAGAGCCGGAGGCAATGCGTGAGCGAGGAACCTGTTGAGCATCTCGAAGATCAAGCCTTGACAACTCAGAACTTCGAGCAAGATGACCATACCTTGATATCACTTCTATCTTTGCTTGCTAGATGCTCGCTCTTTTGCTATGCCTATGCTGCGATACCTACCACTTGCTATATCATGCCACCCATATTGCCATGTCAACCTCTAACCACCCATGTCCTAGCAAACCGTTGTTTGGCTATGTTACCTTTACTCGGCCCTCTTATAAGCGTTGCTAGTTGCGGTGAATGAAGTTTGTTCCTTGTTGGAACATGGATATTTTGAGATATCACAATATCTATTGTTTTAATTAATGCATCTATATACTTGGTAAAGGGTGGAAGGCGGCCTTATGCAGTGTTTTATTCCTCCTGCCACCTAGTTTCAATCATACAGTGTTATGTTTCCTTGATTTTGCGTTCCTTACGGTCGGGTGATTTATGGGACCCCCTTGTGATTCGCTTTGAATAAAACTCCTCCAGCAAGCCCAACCTTGGTTTTACCATTTGCCACTACCCCTTTTCCCTTGGGTTTCGCGGGCAGGGTCATCTTATTTAGCCCCAGACGATGCTCCCTCGGTGTTGGTCCAAACTAGAAACCACTTGCGGTGCATACAGAGCAACAGGGTAGTCTTCGGTTGCCGTCGTAGTGTTCATCGGTGTGCCACGAGAAGAGATATGTGCAGCTCCTATCGGGTTGTCGGCACATTGAAACTTTGCTGGTTTAGTTTTACCATTGTCGAAATGTGATGTCTAGGGATCTGAGTCGATCAGATGTCTTGGGTGAAGGTTTATTCCGTTGATCGCGAGAGCTTGTTATAGGCTAAGTTGGGACACCCTGCAGTATTATCTTTGAAAGCCGTGCCCGGGTTATGAGGCAGATGGGATTTGTTAATGTCGGTTGTAGAAAACCCAGAGATTGACCTTAATTAAAATACATCAGTGTATGTAACGTGATGGTCTCTTCTCGTGGTCCGGAAGTGAACAAATGTTGGAGTTTTGTGCTTGAGTTGCTTAGGATCACTTCTTGATCACTACTAGTTTATGACCGTGCTTTGCTTCTCTTCTCGCTCTCTTTTGCGATGTAGCCACCATATATGCTAATGCTACTTTTGGCCCATCCTTTTGACACCAGCCATCCCTTAAGCTTAAATAGTTTTGATCTGCGGTGTGAGATTCTGAGTCCATGGCTCTGATTCTACCAAAGCAGTCACAGTCTGGTGATGCCGTGCGAGATGGCATGGCCCAATGAAGTGGAATATGATGAGGCACTTGGTAGTTATTATGTTTCATTTCAGACGATTAGTAGTGGAGCCAGTTGAGGCGATCGGGGATCTGTGTTGCATGTGGGGTATTCTTCTTTTATTTTGGTTCCGTAGTGGGACCTTGAGTGTATCTGGATGATGGATGTTTATTTATGTATTGTGTGAAGTGGCGGTATAAGCCAACTATGTATCTTTTCCCTTATGTATTACATGGATTGTAATTACCTCACTTGCGACATTGCTTTCAATGCGGTTATGCCTCTAAGTCGTGCTTGACCGTGGAATATACTTGTCGAAGTCCTAAGTTGGTAATCGAGCCATCCATTAAGGCCCCTTTGCTTGATCGATGTCACTTCACCGAGACAGGTTTCACATTCACGAGCACTTTCGTGCTTAAAAGGTGGTGGCGGGTGTCATCATCTCTCTCACTTTAGCTTTGAATCGAGTGTAGCTCGCCGGTCTTTCTGCGAAAGGTTAAAACAGCACCAACAGCGAACTATCGTTGTGGTTTGATCGTAGATAAGAAGCGGTTCTTGCTAAAGCCCGTTAGCAGCTTACGTAAAATTGCAACAACAAAGTAGAGGACATCTAACTTGTTTTTTTGCGGGGCATGTTGTGATGTGATATGGTCAAGGCGTGATGCTATATTTTATTGTATGAATCATCATGTTTTGTAACGAAGTTATCGGCAGAAGCTGGCAGAAGCCATATTGTTGGGGATATTACCACGAGTGTAAACACTGCCAGCTTGAGCGGATTAACTCCGTTAGTGGTATAAGCAGAGAAAGGCCCATGGCCTATAGTTGGTTTAGAGCTTGTAGCCGTAAACCCGGCTGATGTATAACTTGTATTGTAAGTTAGGAATAGAGAGATACCAACGGGATCACAGTATGAACGGTTGGGACTCTATGAACCGGCGAGGCGTCCTCGTGTATATAAGGGGCGACGGCGGCGGTTCAGGACAGACAACCACAACTCGAGCCTAAGCGAAGCTTGTTTGCTCCTAGCCATCGAGACTACATCAATTCCATCACAACTAGGCGTAGGCTTTTACCTTCATCGAAGGGGCGAACTAGTATAAAACCCTTGTGTCTTTGTGTCGCTTTAACCTGAAAGTAAACCCGTTCGATGGCTCCACGACTAAGTCCTTACGCTAGGACATCTGCCGTGACAAATCCACTGACGGTTGGCGCCCACCGTGGGGCTATCGCATGATGGTTTGGCGATCTTGGAGAAGCGCAAGCTCAAAAGGACTTCGAAGGCTACGTCGTGGGCCAGATGACCAAGAGTCGTGGCGGCGGATCTACATCGGCAAGCCTTCGGATGGGGTCAAGAGGCCGATTCAGTCGGTCCCCTTGGCTATACATGTTTTCATCGGCAAGATCGGGAACTGGGCCTAGCGGACATCTGCACCGACCTCATCAAGAGCGGCTCCAGCGTCGCGACCTGCCCGAGTTAAACCGGCCGTGAGGCATGTCTTCGTTAAGTCACCATGGAGAAATCTGACGGCCGGTTCGAGGCATGGTAGTGAGACCGTCGTTTATTACAGCGATGAATCTTCAACGGAGAGGCGAGAGTCATTGTACCAAGCTGCGAGGCGATATGATCGAGGCTGTTAAACCCAGTGACAGTATTCGGACCCCTAAGCCAGTTAAACCGGGTTGGAAGTATTCATAGCGATGCGAACTGGCGAACCACTCTTCAACGCTTGGCTTAGCGATGCTTTCCGGTTGATGGCGGCGGAAAAAGCGGAGAGCCAGTCGCCAGCCCGGTTCAAGATTCACGGCAGATCTGTTTTGATGCACTAAGCAAGGCGCTTATGGCGGAGAGACAACCCAATGGATCGAGGAGGCTCATAATGCAAGAAATTGCAAAGGTGAAAAGAGCGAGATCATGCAAGCCAGCGGATCTAGCGTCGAGAGAAGGAAGCGTATAGCATGAGGCGGGCGCTTTAAACGCACAAGCTTACAAACTCATGCTTGACGGTGCGTCGCAGGAGGTGTTGAAGCGGAAGTATAGATCGCGCACCGCCATCGAGATTTGATCCTAGAAATCTCTTTCGAGACCCGGGGCCGAACCCAGTAACCCGCCCGTACGCGAGGAGAATGCATCGGATTGAGGCACGAGGAAGCGAGGAAAGCGGCGGTCCAACCTTGCGCTGATGGAGCCTCAGTGGCCGAAATATGGTGGTTCCTCCTTGATCTACCGAGACACCCGGTCATTATTCTAATCCTATGGACAACCTTGTTGCGCTGCACGGTGGAAGCGATCGAGTCGAAGGAGATTCCCCACAAGCGGTTGAGACCGCAAGGGTTAAGGAACTTCTCCGGACTGCCTTGATCAAGCGAGGAAAGTATTCATATTCTGCCGTGATCGAATTCCTCTACGCCCGTCAAGCAGACTTCACTGGCGGTGACCATGGATGAACCGGCCATATCAAACAGCAGCGGGACCGTGAAGCGGCCGAGGCAATCACCGGATGGGCGGCATTCGTGATGCTCGGAGGTGGTGGATCGGCCTGAGACACGCAAAGGAGGCCGAGTTAGCAGCGTAGGGATGATCTTGGTGTAGGATCGGAAGTATGTCTAGAGGGGGTGATTAGACTACTTGACAACAAAAGTTTAGCCTTTTGGTTGGAGTAGATTTTAGCAAGTTCACAATGATAACCAAGTCAAGTATCACCCTACACATGCAATTCTAGAGTTGTGGCGCGGAAAGTAAATTGCATATAGTAAATGAGAGGTGGAAAAGAAAAGCGCAATTTGGAACACGGAGATTTTTCTCGTGGTTCCGATAGGTGGTGCTCGTCAATCCACGTTGATGGAGACTTCAACCCACGGAGGGTAGCAGCTGCGAGAGTCCACGGAGGCTCCACCCACGAAGGGTCCACGAAGAAGCAACCTTGTCTATGCCATCATGGCTTCGCCCACGGAGGACTAGCCTTACTCGGGTAGATCTTCACAGTAAGCGATCTCCTTGCCCTTACAAACTCCTTGGTTCAACTCCACATCATGGCGGAGGCTCCCAAGCGACACCTAACCAATCTAGGAGGCACCACCCTCCAAAAGGTAATAGATGGGGTTGGTGATGATGAACTCCTTGCTCTTGTGCTTCAAATGATAATCTCCCCAACACTCAACTCTCCTCACTGATTTGGACTTGTGGTGGAGGAAGGGATTGAGTGGAAAGCAACTTGGGAAGGCTAGAAATCAAGTTTCATATGGTGGGAGTGAAGCAACAGATCTCAACACAAGGGTAGGTAGTTTTCTTCTCGAAATGTAAGGTAGGAGTGGTAGTTCTTTACGATGGCTCTCTCCACGAATGAAGAGGAGGTGGAGGGGGTATTTATAGCCTCCACACAAAATCCAACCGTTACACACATTTGACCAATCTCGGTCGGACCGAGTTGACAACTCGGTGAGACCGAAAGTTCAAATCTTGTGAGCGTTGGGATTTTCGGTGGGACCGAAAATACAATCTCGGTTAGTCCGATTCTTCCAAAGTCTAGGGTTTGCCAATCTCGGTGGGACCGACTTTCTCATCTCGGTGACACCGATTTGAGTCTGAAGGTTCTGAGAGGTTGGCAACACCATTTCGGTATGACCGAGTTTGGAATCGGAAAATCCGAAATTCTTAGGGTTTGGCTATATGGCTGAGGTGGTTCATCTCGGTGTGGTGAGTTTGGAATCGGTGGGACCGAGATTACTTATGAGTTTATGTTGGAATGAAAGATTGCGATAGTTTGAGAGATAAATCACTAAGCACTTTGAGCAACGGATCATCATCATATCACCTCATCCTTTTAATAGTATTGGCTTTCCTATGGACTCAATGTGATCTTGGATCACTAAACCAAAAATGGAGTCTTGAGCTTTTGCCAATGTTTTCCTTAGCATTTTGAGGGTCCACATCATGGTCATTGCCATACCCATATCCTTGAACTTTACGAAATATTCTCAAGAAATGATTAGTTCAATGATATATATGTTGTTATTAATTACCAAAACCACTGAGGGATTAGTTGCACTTTCAATCTCCCCTTTTGGTAATTGATGACAACATATAGATCAAACTTCGACAAATGATATAATCAATGAATAACATAAATAAGCTTTGAGAAGTATGTGATAAGCAAGAGCTCCCCTAAATTTGTGCATTATTTAAGATTTGCGTTTGAATGCAAATGCCTGATCGATTAGGATCATGGGTCACTCTTCCATGTCACATACATCTTGGTGGAAGCGCACAAAATGATAAGAATGAATAGCATGCACCCAATCACCAAGACATGAGTAAATGATCATACAAGATATAGATAGAATATGATAAGCAATAAGCACACATTAAGCATAGTATGATCAAGCACTCATCAAGATAGAGCAAGCGTAGTATCAAACACGAAATGTCTCAAAGAACTCAAAAGTATCTCAAGGAAAACCAAAGCGAAAGAGCAAAAACGAGCACTCTCTCTCGAAGCCCTATGATCTATACAATTTCTCCCCTTTGGCAACAAGTTACCAAAAAGTTCAAAAGGTATAGAGCTAATCGTCACTATGGACTCTGCTTTGGCGGCTCACATGCTGCGTCGATGGAGTGGAGATAGCTGCATCTGCAAAAGCTTGCTGAAGTGCATGGAAGCTGGAGGAGTGGATCTTGGGCTGGTCTTTGGGCCAGCGGATTGTAGGAGGTCTTGATGTAGTAGCCAGGGTCTGTCACAGGAATAGCGGTTGATCTGGGCTTTGTGGAGCCTTTGGCCAGGCTGCTCATAGTCATCTGGACCATATCACCTTCCATCTCTCATGAGTTCTGCCTTCTCCCTCTTAGCTTCCTCAATATGCGCCTCAAGCTTGTTGGCGGTGACTGCACTTGATCGACTTGACATCGAGCATGGAACTTATCTTCAACTATCCTCTCAAGGCTCTCTGAGGCGCACTATGCTGGCAGGCGTAGCTCAATTCTCTGAGTGGCTTCAAAGTTGTTCTCAGCGCTCTTGGGCTTCTTCTTCTTCCTTCTCAGCTTTAGCTTGTTTGGCAACGGACTTAGCATGTCCTTGACGGATGTGGGAGCATCCTCGGTCATCACAACCGTTATCCTCATGTTAGGGCTGCGGTGGCAAGTGGGGTCTATCCAACAAGTAGGTGTCCGTGCCAAACTTGGCATTAATGAGCATCTGAATATGCGGAGCAAACCCACGACCTCTTCAGTGCTGCTTGTCCTCTTGATAGTCTCTACTATCGGTCCATCACCTTAAAGGTGCCTTCGATCTAGAATGTGCAGCATGTTGATAGAATACCCTCTTATCATGCGGTGGTCTCGACTTAGGCATCAAAGTATGCCTCGAATGGTGTTAGTGGTTGGGAGACCTGCTGAAGATGATAGGCTGATCAAGCTTCCATATCTCTACATCCTTCTCATTTACCTCATTGTACATGTTCTTCATAGACTGTGATTTTTCTTGAATGCCATAGACATCAACATCATCTTCCCTTGATCTTGGTGCATTCAGCAGCGCTCTCCATTCTTCAACGGTTGAATGGAATCTACGCTATATCATCCATACAATTACGCCATCGGATAGAAGTGTGCGGTGGCATAGAACTGCATGATCATCTCATCATTCCAGGCAGTCAATTTCTGACCAACGAACTCTGCAATCCCACAAGCAGTGAAGCTTTCATGCACATGTGGGAAATAGTCTCTGTGCTCTTCACTATCGATGTATTCCCGGTCTACATATCACGGTGTCGGCAACAATTGGCTTCTTGTCCATGAAACCTTTGTCTCATAAAAGTCTTGTTGCTCTCTTGTGTGGAATCTTGGGTCAAGCTTTACTGTCCTTCTCTGGTGGCATATGGATCAACTTGCCTCCATAGCTTTGAGACCTTATCCTTCCTTTCCTTCATATTTTCAGCTCGAGGATGAGCATCATTATGAACTGGCGGTTTACATGCGAGCTTGACCAAAACATGAGCCTCATCATCGATTCTGCAGGTGGCACATTGTCCTTCTTCTTCTCTGAAGCGGTATGTTCCTCACAGTCTTCTTTGGCTTGGCAGCGAGTTTGGCTTGGGCTGCCTTTGCTTGGAGCTGATGGCTTAGCTTTTGGAGGTGCTCACCTTACGATGGCATCTCCATCAACTTACACTTACGAGGAGGCTGGGGTGCTTCCTCATCGAATCATCATCATCGGCTTCTTCATGAACTATCCTCTTCCTCTTGGAAGTTTTCTTGATCTTCTTTGGAGTTTCTTCTTCCATCTTGAGCTTCTTTGCAGCGAGTGGATTTCTTCACCTTGCTTGTGCCTTTCTTTGTTGTTGCCCTTGATATCCCTTGGCAACCACTTGCCTTTTGGCTTAGAAGATATCTCCTCATCTGCAAAATCAGAATCCTCCTCATCGAATTCCTCTTCTTCCTGGCCAGGTGGCATTGGAGGCAATCCACTTGAGTGCTCCTCTCTCCATCATCTGGCTGCTTTCTTGGGGACTTGTAGCTGCCTCGGGAATCTCAGCGGCAATTCAGACCTGTTACATTGTCACTTCCATCGACATGGTTGACAACCTTTGTGAATAGAATAGGTATAGGCGAGAATAGAAGAGTTATCACAAGCTGCGAGAGGATTTTGCAAAAGAATGAGTTCAAACTTTAGTTTTAGGTTTTCCCGAGAATACATGTCGGTCGGCCGGTCTATAAATTCGATGAATCCGAAGTGTCTAAACAGACTACATACACCACTTTCGGTTGGACGAAATGGGTTTGATCTAGCCAAGAGCACTAGGGTTTCACTAAATCCTCACTTGGTCTTACCGATTTGCACAACTTCGGTTTAACGAAAAGTGCGGTCACAATGACCGAAGCCGTCGGTCGGTCCGAGAATGTAGAATCGGTCACACCGAGATGTGTTCGCGGAAACCTAACCTAAAATTTTCACTCGAATTTTGTTCTATGATCTAATCTGCTGGATAGAAGATTTCAATCTTGGCAGAAACTAGGCAAAACCTATCGTGCATGAATCAGCGGTTGGAGCGAGAGGATGAAACTCACCCAATGCGGTGGAGCTTCACTCTGGCGGCAACTGCGCGATGAGAAAAACCGTTGGCGATGGAGACCCTTGGCGGCGCCTGACGGCAGCGGAGGCGATCCGGAGACCACGGCGGCGGCTAAGGGTTTGAGGCGGCGTTTGAAGAAGTAATCAGCAGCTGCGTCTCGGGTATATATACCCTTGATTGTCGGTGGGACGAGTTGGAAAACTTCGGTGGGACCGAGATGGTTAACTGCGTGCGATTACACACGCCAGTCACGCCGTTTTAACTTCGGTTTCACGAGTGAAAACCTAGATCAATCCAAGTGATTTGATCTGTCGATTTGAGTATATCGGTTTGACGAAAGTACTTAGAAGGTTTTGGAAGTTAGGCTTTTGACGGATCGGTGGCTCAGAGTGCTCCTCACTCGTGCATCCGAAAAAAAGTCTTGTTCAAAGTTTGTGATATAAGCATGAATAGAGTTTGAGACAAGAAAGCATAGATAGCTAGGGAGGAACTTAGGCATTCTTGTCCATCCATTTGGTCAAAAGAAAAAACCAAAGGACCAAAGCAACAAATGGATGTCCTCGAATGGATAAAATCATGCATCAACATGCTCACACAATAAGATAGCAAATGAAATATGTGTCAAACATGCACAAACAAAACACTAACAATTAGCACACAATTTGGCGATGACTAGGTCATCTATATATGAGTATATTGACTTAGGAGTCAAATGAGAACATTTGATCATAGGTCATACTCATCGTTTAAGCACAAGTGGGGTTACCACTTTTCCATAAAGCATTGATGTGTGTTCACATCATTAGAAGATGCTTTAGCTCATCTCTTTAGAGCAAAGCTCCCCTTGATGTGAGAACCCCTTTTAAAGGTCAAACTAACCTTGGGTTGTCGTTGAAGACTTCATGTAGATGTTGAAGATGTGGATGCTCAATGTTGATGAAGATCATCAAGAGTTGGGAGCAATCCTTTGGATTCGGGCACTTTCAATACCTACATGGGTTAGTCCCACAAGGAACAAACAAGGATATCCATGGACATAGATTGAAGTTCACAATAGATGATGTCCATGAAAGCAATGATTACCTTGTCCCTTGACTTACCAACATGAGGGTTTGTGACTCCATGAACTAGTGCAAGATGTGGAAGTTGATTGCACAAGTTCTTGCCAAAATGAATTTGAGTGAAGTATATTGGCGGAGTCACCCTCAAGAACTCTCTAGTTCTTCTTCTTGGGATCCACATCATCTTGATGGGAATCCTTGGGGTAGTAGTTGAGCTTGTCAAGTAGAACTTGAAGTTGCCTTGGGAACCCACTTGACCATGGCCTTGGGTGCTTCAATAAATGCATCAATCTCCTCTTGAAGCTTGTCCTTGCCTTTTAGCTTGTGGTCTTGTGGTGGAAGGTCATCTTGAGCTTGTTCCTCATTTGAAGAAGTAGGATCATACTTCTTCTCTTGAAAACAAACTTTGGAGTGGGATATTGACCTTCTTCCCATTCAACACCCTCGGCGTTGAACTTTCGCTCAAAACCAATTCCTTGATTCTTCGGTGTCTTCCTTGCTTGCGAACAATTTCCTCAAAGCTCTTGCTTCGGCAAGACTCTTGTAGACACCTTTCTCTATAATCCCTTTCAATAGACTATTTTCTTGCTCAAGTGAAACTTGGCTTGAAACATTAGTGGAATCAAGAGAATTACTAGAAGTAACAACATTTGATTTAGCATGATTATTGTTACTACTAGATGAAGAATTTTTCTTATGCTTGTCATGCTTAGTTTTGATAGGTGGCAAGAAATTAGACAAGAGAAGTCGTTTGGCAAGATATGAAGAACTCTTCTTTGAAGATCGTCATTGATAGCTTTTAGAAACTCATGTTCTTGCTCTAGATTGAGCTTCTCGAGCGTAGCTTCTCATGAGATCTTAGGAGCTCTCTATGATCTTCTTGAGTTGTTTCATGAGCTAACTTAAGAGTGTTTAGTTCTTTAGTTAGGCGCTCAATCTCCTTCATAGCATTGTCATTCGACTCTTCTACGACTATAAAGACTACTAGCATGTTCATCATTACTAAGCTCACTAGATTTATCATGTAAAGCTCATCTTCACCAAGCAAGTCATCCTCATCACTATCAAAGTCAATAAACTCAGGGTGTGATACCTTGGGGCCTTTTGCCATGAAGCATCTTCCAATTCCCTCATTTGGTGAATCAAATATGTCATAGGAGTTGGAGTTGGAGGACACGAAGCAAGACCGGCAACACCTTCATCTTGGTTGTATTCGGAGTTGGAGTGATAGCTTCTTCGGAGTGATTATCGGGTCGGGCGGAAACCCATTCACCAACATGAGCTTGATGTTTTCTTCTTGTGTAGCTCCTTGATGACTTGTCTTTCCTTTCGAATCCTTGCTTCTCCGAGAGGATCTTCGTTCATAACGATCATCTCTACTCCTTCTCTCTTTTCGAGCGACTCTTCTCTTGAGCTTCTTCTTCTTGGAGATTCTTCTCTTCTCTTGTGGGGAGTTGAACACTCATTTGAGTAGTGTCGGGTCTTCCACAATTATAGCGATTTCGATCCACGACTTGAGAAGATCTCTTTTCATCATATGATCTAGACTTTGAGCTTCTTTCCTTGCTTCTCTCTTGTAGAATTTGTTGAAGTTCTTCACCATTAGGCTTATCTCTTCATTGGAAACTAACTTGTCACTTGAGGTTGTGGGAGCTTCAAGCTGCAGCTTTATAAGCACCACTTGACTTGTTGTGAAGCTCTTCCTTATCTTTAAGTGTCATCTCATGAGCACAATTCTTCCAATGACTTGGTAGGCTTGAGATCTTTGTAGTTTGGCATCATTTGGATCAAAGTGCACGCGGTGTCATACTTTCCATCAAAGCTCTAGAATCTTCTTGATGATGAATCGATTGGTCATTTCTTCACTTCCTAAGCCTGCCATCTCATTGGTGATGAGAGCAAGCCTAGAGTACATTTCAGCGACTCCTTCACCTTCCTTCATCTTGAACTTGTCAAGTGACCTTGAAGAACATCTAGCTTTGATTCCTTCACGGACTCGGTACCTTCGTGCATTTCGACCAAAGTATCCCAAATCTCTTTTGCATTCTCAAGGCGGCTGATCTTGTTGAACTCCTCGGGACACAAAGCATTGAAGAGAATGTCACAAGCTTGAGCATTGTTACCTAACATCCATAACTCATCTGCGGTAACCCGCGATCCTGGAACTTTTCCTTCCTCGAAGAACTCACCTTGCAAGCCAACACAAATAATGCCCCATGCGGCAGGGTTATGTCCAGAATATGCATTTTCATTTTATGCTTCCAACTAGCAAAGTTTGAACCATCAAAGTAAGGACCTCTCTGAAATTACCCTCACTAGGCGCCATACTCTCTAGGTTGTGAAACCAAGCTTATGGAGTCAATGCAATGAAACCAATCAATGGAGACCAAAGCTACGATACCACTTGTAGGATCGGAAGTATGTCTAGAGGGGGTGATTAGACTACTTGACAACAAAAGTTTAGCCTTTTGTTTGGAGTAGATTTTAGCAAGTTCACAATGATAACCAAGTCAAGTATCACCCTACATGCAATTCTAGAGTTGTGGCAGCGGAAAGTAAATTGCCGCGATATAGTAAATGAGAGGTGGAGAAGAACAGCATAATTTGGAACACGGAGATTTTTCTCGTGGTTCCGATAGGTGTGTGCTATCGTCAATCACGTTGATGGAGACTTCAACCCACGAGGAGCTAGCAGCTGCGAGAGTCCACGGAGGCTCCACCCACGAAGGTCCACGAAGAAGCAACCTTGTCTATGCCATCATGGCTTCACGCCCACGGAGGACTAGCCTTACTCGGGGTAGATCTTCACAAGTAGGCGATCTCCTTGCCCTTACAAACTCCTTGGTTCAACTCCACATCATGGCGGAGGCTCCCAAGCGACACCTAACCAATCTAGGAGGCACCACCCTCCAAAAGGTAATAGATGGGGTTGGTGATGATGAACTCCTTGCTCTTGTGCTTCAAATGATAATCTCCCCAACACTCAACTCTCCTCACTGATTTGGCTGTGGTGGAGGAAGGGATTGAGTGGAAAGCAACTTGGAAGGCTAGAAATCAAGTTTCATATGGTGGGAGTGAAGCAACTTGATCTCAACACAAGGGTAGGTAGTTTTGCTTCTCGAGAAATGTAAGGTAGGAGTGGTAGTTCTTTACGATGGCTCTCTCCACGAATGAAGAGGAGGTGGAGGGTATTTATAGCCTCCACACAAAATCCAACCGTTACACACATTTGACCAATCTCGGTCGGACCGAAGTTGACAACTCGGTGAGACCGAAAGTTCAAATCTTGTGAGCGTTGGGATTTTCAGTGGGACCGAAAATACAATCTCGGTTAGTCGATTCTTCCAAAGTCTAGGGT
This sequence comes from Aegilops speltoides, assembly GCA_021437245.1. Lineage (NCBI taxonomy): Eukaryota > Viridiplantae > Streptophyta > Magnoliopsida > Poales > Poaceae > Aegilops > Aegilops speltoides. Next base: position 73,970,916 of record CM038141.1, read on the forward strand.
TTGCCAATCTCGGTGGGACCGACTTTCTCATCTCGGTGACACCGATTTGAGTCTGAAGGATTCTGAGAGGTTAGCAACACCATTCATTATGAAGACCGAGTTTGGAATCGGAAAATCCGAAATTCTTAGGGTTTGGCTATATGGCTGAGGTGGTTCATCTCGGTGTGGTGAGTTTGGAATCGGTGGGACCGAGATTACTTATGGGTTTATGTTGGAATGAAAGATTGCGATAGTTTGAGAGATAGATCACTAAGCACTTTGAGCAGCAGGATCATCATCATAACCTCATCCCTTTTAATAGTATTGGCTTTCCTATGGACTCAATGTGATCTTGGATCACTAAACCAAAAATGGAGTCTTGAGCTTTTGCCAATGTTTTCCTTAGCATTTTGAGGGTCCACATCATCGGTCATTGCCATACCCATATCACTTGAACTTTCGAAATATTCTCAGAAATGATTAGTTCAATGATATATATGTTGTTATTAATTACCAAAACCACCGAGGATTAGTTGCACTTTCAGCGAATTGACACACACCGGTTAGCTTCCCTACCACCTTGTGGGACAGAGAATTAGCATCCAGCGTTAGGGGGTGCTGTTTAATCCGCTTTTACGCTAATGTAAATGCGTCTGCTAAGATTTAAGGAGCCCACACAAGGTGCGGATTGCACATGAGATCTGTCCCTGGGCGTGGGTTGAAAGTTATGAGATGGCCATGGAGATGCTAGATGTTGATGAGGCGCATGGTAAAAAGTACTTCACCATGATCTTTGGAGGCATAGCCCGTGCCAGTTGAAGAGCTTACCGCCCAATTCTATCACTTCATGGGGCGATTCACGGGCCGGTTTATCAGAACTTCAGGATGCGTGTAAGCAACCCAAGTCCATAGTGAACTGGCGGCTTGCGTCCGAGGAAGAAGAAATCGACAACCCGTTTAGATACGCCGTGTTTGCGAGATTTTGCACTCTTACGGCCGAGATCAGCCCGGCTCGGCGATCTTAACATGAGAAGGCAAGCTGCGGTTTGAGCCTTTGAAACTAAAATTGGGGCGTATGAAAGTTTACGCAATGATATAGGAACCCTCATAGCGCTTTGGTAAAAGTATGCCGATTGAAGACGATACCAAGGATCTGAAGCTGATGATGATGAAGCGAGAAGGAAGAAAACAGCAACTCAAAAGGCGGCCAGTACAAACGGTCGGGTCATGGAAAGCGGAGAGCAAGCGCAAGGCGATGTAGCAGCGGTTCGTAGCCAACACTGTCTCTGCCAGAGACAGAAGGCCGTTAAGCGGAGGCAAAAGGCGAATCGAAATTGAAATCCTAATACAAACCGTTTGAATTACTTGTTGAATCAACCTTGCCCCAAACACGTGAGGCGAAGAGTCCCCTTCAGACCATCTCGGAAAGAACATGTTATATTATGCGGGGAGTTCAAAAACTCCAATGCTTTCGGTATGACCCGAAGTCGGTGGCAGTTGAGGATCCGGTTTCCATGGGCAGGTCGAGGATGGAGCTTCTGGTTGGGGGCCTAATCAAAGCAATCACAATAGTCGAGAATAATCGAAGTGGCAATGACTTGTGTGATCGAGCTACTCGAGCCAGCCAGCCCGGTTGAATAGTGGGGCGGTATCATGTTTTTTTCACAACCCGGTTTGGACAAAGCGGGATCGGAAGCTTCCTGGCAGGCGATAAACCCTGATGAACCCGGCCTTGCCGCGGTATTTCTGCTGGTGGAGCAGCCTATCGTGTGGGCGAAGAGACCATCCTGTAACACCCGGATGTAACTTTCCATTTTTGTAACTCAACTCTTGCCATTTTCGGATATGTGATATGATATTTCCCTCCGTGGTTGGGTTTTTGTTTTCGTTTTGCATTTTGTCCATGTCATGCATCTCATATCATGTCATCATTTGCATCTCATTTGCATACGTGTTAAGTCTCATGCATCCAGCATTATTCCCGTTGTCCGTTTTGCAATCCGGCACTCCTATGTTCCCGGTGCACCCTCTTGTCCTTTCCGTGTCTTGGGTGTTGAACATTCGGAATGGACCGAGCCTTGCCAAGTGGCCACTGGTATAGCACCATTAGAGCCACCTTTCAAGTTTGGGTCATTTGGAGTTCGTTTGGTACTCCAACGGTTAACAGCGCTCTCGCAAAGGCCTCTTTGAGTTGCAGCCCAACAACCCTACAAAACAGCCCAATAACCCATCTAACTCCCTTCCATGTCCTCGGTGGTTCGATCCGATCGTGTGGGTAACTTCACCCATTTGGACTCTCCTAGCTTTCCTCTATGCCTATTTAAGGCCTCCCCGAAATTCCGGATGAAACCTAGCCCCTCTTCCTCCAGCGCGCGCGGTTCGTCCCGTCCGGCGCCGGACCACGTCCGCCCGTGCCGCGGGACGAATCCGCTTCGCCACGTAAGCGCCCGCACGCGCCCGCCCGCGCCGGCGGCAACCACGAAGCCCAGCCACCCTCCAGCGCGCCGCCAGCTCTTTACGCCGCCAGCCCGCCTTCCGTGTGCCGATACGCGCCCGCCGCCCGCCGCCCGCTTTCGCCCAAACCGCGTAAACACCGCCGCCAACCGCCCGCGCCCGGCCCACCGCCCGCCCGCGCCGCCGCCCGTCTCGCCGCCCGCGCGCCGCGCCAGCGCCGCCCGCAGCGACCTCCTCCTCAAACGTCCTCTCCCGCGCGGCGACCAGCTCCAGCGAAGCCCCATATGCAGATCCGTTACGAGAATCCCGTCGGTTGACTTCTTCCCTCGTTTTTCCACTAAGTATTTTTTACTGTGATTATTTTCGTGCATTTTCATAGCATCACATCTCCGCACCCGTGGCTCCGTTTTGGGCGTATAATATGTCAAATTGTTCACCTCGAAAAGTACATCATTTCATTCCATTGCATCATTTGCATTTGAGCTCATCTTGATGCCCAAATGCTGTTGAAAGAGGCTTCAGATCGTTAGTTTCAGAATCTTATCAGTTCGAGCTCTTTTGTCATTTTGCCATGATTTATGTGTGCACCCTATGAACTTGAGTCCTACATGTGAGGTTGAACATTGCCATGCCATCTTTCCAGGGGTGTTTGCCATGTATTTTTGTGAGTTATGTGTTGACTAGAACAAGCATGCAAAGTAGGGATGATGATGTTGCTGATTCGGGGAACTTAGTGATTTCACTAAGTCTTGTCCTGCTGTTATTTTTATGCCATATGTTCATGTTGTTACAGAGAGATCTATGCCCTTTTTGAGCATGATCAGTAAGGGTGTTTTGAACATATGGATGTGCTCTATCCATCCATGCCTTTGTTGGCATTTATGGAGTAGTCTAGCATGTCATTTTCGTGCTCTACTTTTGCTTGAAAATGTTTCCTGGCAGATTGTTTGCATGAGATTCAATTTTCACGAGGTCGTTGTAGTTGATCCGTGTATGCTATGATGTTGTTCTTGCCATGTATAGCTCCTATGCCATGTCTTCTTGATGGGTGTATGCTTAGTTTATCATGAGATGCTCTGTAGTAGTGCATCGAGCTCCGAAACATGCCTACTCGTTATCTGTTTTTGCCATGCCCAGATTTTCTGCTAAGTCTGAAATCTGTAATAAAACTTGCAATGTTTACATGGGTGCCATCATTTCTTAAGGTCCTTTTGGCTTATGGTCAGTAAGGGACTATTGATATATGCTTTGAGTAGAATCATGTCATGCCTTGTTTTGCTATTATAAGTTCCTGTAGCATGTTGTTTGCTTGCTCTAAACATGCCTTCGACGATAATTCTCGGCATGTTAGTATTTTCACTAAGTCATGAACCTGATATTTTGAGCACTTTCACCATGCTTGTTTGAACATGTTATGATGTGATTTAGCCGTAGCTCAGTGTTCCTCTTTTGTTAAGCATCTCCTGTAGTTCGTGCCATATGCTTTGTTTTTATGTTGGGGTCTTTGTAGCATAGTTTCTTGTTCGTGCTAAGTAGCATCAGTACATTAAGCAGGATTTCGTCATTCTTGTTTTGCTTGTCATTTGCAAACCGTGCATCGATTCGGTGATCTTTATATCGATTTCAACGAAATCATCTCATCTTTCAGCGGCATACTTGGTTTGCCAAGTTGATGCCAGTTCATCATTTTCCTTCCGAGCACACATATGCATTGCATATCACATCTCGCATCGCATGTCATGTTTTGCATCATATTGCTTGTGCATTGTTCCTTGTTTGATTGTGGTTCCGTTGCTTGTGTTCTTGCTTTGGGTAGAGCCGGAGGCGAGTGCGTGAGCGAGGAACCTGTTGAGAAGCATCCTCTGAGATCAAGCCTTCGACAACTCTCGAGAACCTTACGAGGCGAAGATGACCATACCTTGATATCACTTCTATCTTTGCTTGCTAGATGCTCGCTCTTTTGCTATGCCTATGCTGCGATACCTACCACTTGCTATATCATACCACCCATATTGCCATGTCAACCTCTAACCATCCATGTCCTAGCAAACCGTTGTTTGGCTATGTTACCGCTTTACTCGACCCCTCTTATAGCGTTGCTAGTTGCAGTGAAGATGAAGTTTGTTCCTTGTTGGAACATGGATATTTTGGGATATCACAATATCTATTGTTTTAATTAATGCATCTATATACTTGGTAAAGGGTGGAAGGCTCGGCCTTATGCCGGTGTTTTGTTCCACTCCACCACCTAGTTTCCGTCATACGGTGTTATGTTCCTTGATTTTGCGTTCCTTCAGCGGTCGGGTGATTTATGGGACCCCCTTGACGGTTCGCTTTGAATAAAACTCCTCCAGCAAGGCCCAACCTTGGTTTTACCATTTGCCACCTACACCTTTTTCCCTTGGGTTTTCGCGAGCGAGGTCATCTTTATTTTAGCCCCGGGCCATGCTCCTCGAGTGTTGGTCCAAACTAGAAACCACTTGCGGTACTGACAGAGCAACAGGGGTATCTTCGGTTTGCCGTCACGTAGTGTTCATCCGGTGTGCCTGAGAAGAGATATGTGCAGCTCCTATCGGGATTTGTCGGCACATTCGGGGAGGCTGCTGGTTTAGTTTTACCATTGTCGAAATGTCTTGATGTGCGGGATACTGGTCTGATCGGGTGTCTTGGGTGAAGGTTTATTCCTTCGTTGATCGCGAGAGCTTGTTATGGGCTAAGTTGGGACACCCTGCGAGGTATTATCTTTCGAAAGCCGTGCGCGATTTATGAGGCGGATGGGAATTTGTTAATGTCCGGTTGTAGAAAACCCGAAGTTGACCTTAATTAAAATACATCAACGTGTATGTAACGTGATGGTCTCTTCTCGGTAGTCGGGAAGTGAACACGATGTTGGAGTTATGTTTGGCGTAGGTTGCTTAGGATCACTTCTTGATCACTACTAGTTTCGCGACCGTGCTTTGCTTCTCTTCTCGCTCTCTTTTGCGATGTAGCCACCATATGCTGAGTGATACTTGCTTGCAGCCCATCCTTTTGACACCAGCCTTCCCTTAAGCTTAAATAGTCTTGATCTCATGGTGTGAGATTGCTTTGAGTCCTACGTGGCTCCAGATTCTACCAAAACAGATCACGGTACCGGTGATGCGGTATGCGGTGGTGTAAGCGAGCTGAAGTGGAATATGATGAGGCACTTGGTGGTTACTATGTTTCATTTCAGGGCGATTAGTAGTGGAGCCCAGTTGAGGCGGAAATTACCCTCACTAGGCGCCATACTCTCCTAGGTTGTGAAACCAAGCTTATGGAGTCAATGCAATGGAAACCAATCAATGGAGACCAAAGCTCGATACCACTTGTAGGATCGGAAGTATGTCTAGAGGGGGGGTGATTAGACTACTTGACAACTTAAAAGTTTCGCCTTTTGGTTGGAGTAGATTTTTAGCAAGTTCACAATGATAACCAAGTCAAGTATCACCCTACACATGCAATTCTAGAGTTGTGGCAGCGGAAAGTAAATTGCACGATAGTAAATGAGAGGTGGAGAAGAGCAAACGCAATTTGGAACACGGAGATTTTTCTCGTGGTTCCGATAGGTGGTGCTATCGTCAATCCACGTTGATGGAGACTTCAACCCACGGAGGGTAACGGCTGCGAGAGTCCACGGAGGCTCCACCCACGAAGGGTCCACGAAGAAGCAACCTTGTCTATGCCATCATGGCTTCGCCCACGGAGGACTAGCCTTACTCGGGGTAGATCTTCACGAAGTAAGCGATCTCCTTGCCCTTACAAACTCCTTGGTTCAACTCCACATCATGACGGAGGCTCCCAAGCGACACCTAACCAATCTAGGAGGCACCACCCTCCAAAAGGTAATAGATGGGGTTGGTGATGATGAACTCCTTGCTCTTGTGCTTCAAATGATAATCTCCCCAACACTCAACTCTCCTCACTGATTTTGCTGTGGTGGAGGAAGGATTGAGTGGAAAGCAACTTGGGAAGGCTAGAAATCAAGTTTCATATGGTGGGAGTGAAGCAACTTGATCTCAACACAAGGGTAGGTAGTTTTCTTCTCGAAATGTAAGGTAGGAGTGGTAGTTCTTTCGATGGCTCTCTCCACGAATGAAGAGGAGGTGGAGGGTATTTATAGCCTCCACACAAAATCCAACCGTTACACATTTGACCAATCTCGGTCAGACCGAAGTTGACAACTCGGTGAGACCGAAAGTTCAAATCTTGTGAACGTTGGGATTTTCGGTGGGACCGAAAATAGAATCTCGGTTAGTCCGATTCTTCCAAAGTCTAGGGTTTGCCAATCTCGGTGGGACCGACTTTCTCATCTCGGTGACACCGATTTGAGTACAGAAGGTTACAGAAGGTTGGCAACACCATTTTCGGTATGACCGAGTTTGGAATCGGAAAATCCGAAATTCTTAGGGTTTGGCTATATGGCTGAGGTGGTTCATCTCGGTGTGACTGAGTTTGGAATCGGTGGGACCGAGATTACTTATGGGTTTATGTTGGAATGAAAGATTGCGATAGTTTGAGAGATAGATCACTAAGCACTTTAGAGCAACGGATCATCATCATAACCTCATCCCTTTTAATAGTATTGGCTTTCCTATGGACTCAATGTGATCTTGGATCACTAAACCAAAAATGGAGTCTTGAGCTTTTGCCAATGTTTTCCTTAGCATTTTGAGGGGTCCACATCATCAGTCATTGCCATACCCATATCACTGAACTTTCTGAAATATTCTCAAGAAATGATTAGTTCAATGATATATATGTTGTTATTAATTACCAAAACCACCCGGGGATTAGTTGCACTTTCAGCGGGTCAACACACACCGGTTCGCCCTACCACCTTCGCCGGACCAGGAGTCGCATCCGCGTTAGGGGTGCCCTGTTTAATCCCCGCTTTACGCAATGTGCGTCTGCCTAAGGATTTTAAGGGCCCACACAAGGTGCGAATTACACCGCATCTGTCCCTGAGCGTGGGTTGAAAGTTATGAGATGGCCATGGAGATGCTAGATGTTGATGAGGCGCATGTGCAAAGTACTTCACCATGATCTTTGGAGGCATAGCCGTGCTTGGTTGAAGAGCTTACCGCCCAATTCTATCACTTCATGGGGCCAGTTACGGGCCCGGTTTATCCAGAACTTCAAGGATACGTGTAAGCAACCCAAGTCCATAGTAGACCTGGCGGCTTGCGTCCAGGAAGAAGGGGAGTCAACAACCCGTTGGGTACGCCGTGTTTGCGAGATTTTGCACTCTTCTGACCAGATCAGCGCCGACTCGGCGATCTTAACATTAAAAGGCAGCGCGGTTTGAGCCTTTGAAACTAAAATTGGGGCGTATGAAGCGGTTACGCAATGATATAGGAACCCTCATGGCGCTTTGGTAAAATATGCCGATTCGACACGGTACCAAGGATCCTGAAGGCGATGATGATGAAGCGAGGAAGGGAAAGAAGAACGGCAACTCAAGGGGCGGCAGGTACAAACCGGCGGGTCATGGAAAGCGGAGGCAAGCGCAAGGCCGATGGCAACCCGGTTTCGTAGCCAACACTAATCGCGCAGGACGAGGCCCGTGGCGCGAGGCAAAGCGAATCGGGGTCAAAATCCTAATACAAGCCGTTTGAATTACTTGTTGAATCAACCTTGCCCCAAGCAGGACGAAGGAGTCCCCATCGAACCATCTCTGGAAAAGATTGTTATATTATGCAGGAGTTCAAAAACTCCAATGCTTTCGGTATGACCGAGGTCGGTCGTGGCGGTTCGAGATCCGGTTTCCATGGGCGGGTCGAGGATGGAGCTTCGGTTGAGGCCTAATCAAGGCAATCACAATAGTCGAGAATAATCGGTGGCAGCAATGCAGCGGCAGTCGAGCTATCGAGCCAACCAAAGCGGTTGAATAGTGGGCGATATCATGTTTTCACAACCAGTTTGGACAAGCGGGATCGGAAGCTTCACAAACGGGCAGTAAACTCTGTTGAACCGGCCTTGCCGCGGTATTTACGCTGGTCAGAGCAGCCTATCGTGTGGAGCAGAGAGGACCATCCTGTAACACCCCGGATGTAACTTTCCATTTTTGTAACTCCAACTCTTGCCATTTTCGGATATGTGATATGATATTTCCCTCCGTGGTTGGGTTTTGTTTTCGTTTTGCATTTTGTCCATGTCATGCATCTCATATCATGTCATCATTTGCATCTCATTTGCATACGTGTTCGTCTCATGCATCCGAGCATTATCCCCGTTGTCCGTTTTGCAATCCGACACTCCTATGTTCCCCGGTGCACCCCTCTTGTCCTTTTTCCGTGTGCGGGTGTTGAACATTCCCGGAATGGACCGAGCCTTGCCAAGTGGCCCTGGTATAGCACCGGTAGACCACCTTTCAAGTTTCGGGTCATTTGGAGTTCGTTTGGTACTCCAACGGTTAACCGCGCTCTCGCAAAGGCCTCTTTTGAGTTGCAGCCCAACAACCCTACAAAACAGCCCAATAACCCATCTAACTCCCTTCCATGTCCTCGGTCGTTCGATCACGATCGTGTGGTAGCTTACACCCCATTTGGACTCTCCTAGCTCCTCTATGCCTATTTAAAGACCCTCCCCGAAATTCGGATGAAACCCTAGCCCCTCTTCCTCCGCGCGGGACACGTCCGTCCGGCGCCGGACACGTCCGCCCGTGCCCGCCCGGGCGAATCCAGCGCTTCGCCACGTGGCGCCGCCGCCTTCCGCCAGAGCCCGCGCCCGGCAACCACGAGGCCGCCCTCCTTGCGCCGCCGCCCGCGAAACCTTTACCGCCCGCCCCCGCCTCGATCATGATGCGCCGCCCCGCCGCCGCCCGCCTCACCCGCCGAGCGCGTCGAACCTGCGCCCCCGCACGCCGCCGCGCCGCCCGCCCGCCACCGCGCCCGCCGCCGTCTCCTCGCCCGCCGCCCGCGCACGCCGCCCGCCAGGCGACCTCCTCCTCCGGCGTCCTCTCCATGCGGCGACCAGCTCCGGCGAGCCCCATATCTGGATCCGTTCTGAGAATCCCGTCGGTTGACTTCTTCCCCCTCGTTTTTCCACTAAGTATTTTTTTCTGTGATTATTTTCGTGCATTTTCATAGCATCACGTCTCCGCACCCGTGGCTCCGTTTTGGGCGTATAATATGTCAAATTGTTCACCTCGAAGAGTACATCATTTCACTCCATTGCATCATTTGCATTTGAGCTCATCTTGATGCCCGAAATGCTGTTGAAAGAAGGCTTCAGATCGTTAGTTTCAGAATCTTATCAGTTCGAGCTCTTTTGTCATTTTTGCCATGATTTATGTGTGCACCCTATGAACTTGAGTCCTACATGTGAGTTGAACATTGCCATGCCATCTTTCCAGGGGTGTTTGCCATGTATTTTTGTGAGTTATGTGTTGACTAGAACAAGCATGCAAAGTAGGGATGATGATGTTGCTGTTTTCAGGAACTTAGTGATTTCACTAAGTCATGTCCTGCTGTTATTTTTATGCCACATGTTCATGTTGTTACAGAGAGATCTATGCCCTTTTTGAGCATGATCAGTAAGGGTGTTTTGAACATATGGATGTGCTCCATCCATCCATGCCTTTGTTGGCATTTATGGAGTAGTCTAGCATGTCATTTTCGTGCTCTACTTTTGCTTGAAAATGTTTCCTGGCAGATTGTTTGCATGAGATTCAATTTTCACGAGGTCGTTGTAGTTGATCCGTGTATGCTATGATGTTGTTCTTGCCATGTATAGCTCCTATGCCATGTCTTCTTCATGGGTGTATGCTTAGTTTATCATGAGATGCTCTGTAGTGAGTGCATCGAGCTCACGAACATGCCTACTCGTTAACTGTTTTTGCCATGCCCAGTTTTTCTGCTAAGTCTGAAATCTGTAATAAAACTTGCAATGTTTACATGGGTGCCATCATTTCTTAAGGTCCTTTTGGCTTATGGTCAGTAAGGGACTATTGATATATGCTTTGAGTAGAATCATGTCATGCCTTGTTTTGCTATTATAAGTTCCTGTAGCATGTTGTTTGCTTGCTCTAAACATGCCTTCTGATGTTAATTCTGGCATGTTAGTATTTTCACCAAGTCTGTGAACCTGATATTTTGAGCACTTTCACCATGCTTGTTTGAACATGTTATGATGTGATTTAGCCGTAGCTCAGTGTTCCTCTTTTGTTAAGCATCTCCTGTAGATCGCGCCATATGCTTTGTTTTTATGTTGGTGTCTTTGTAGCATAGTTTCTTGTTGCGTGCTAAGTAGCATCGGGCTGTTAAGCAGATTTGCGTCATTCTTGTTTTGCTTGTCATTTGCAAACCGTGCATCCGATTCGGTGATCTTTATATCGATTTCAGCGAAATCATCTCATCTTTCAGCGGCATACTTGGTTTGCCAAGTTGATGCCAGTTCATCATTTTCCTTCCGAGCACACATATGCATTGCATATCACATCTCGCATCGCATGTCATGTTTTGCATCATATTGCTTGTGCATTGTTCCTTGTTTGATTGTGGTTCCGTTGCTTGTGTTCTTGCTTTGGGTAGAGCGGAGGCGAGTGCGTGAGCGAGGAACCTGTTGAGAACGCTCTACGAAGATCAAGCCTTGACAACTCGAGAACCTTACTGAGCAAGATGACCATACCTTGATATCACTTCTATCTTTGCTTGCTAGATGCTCGCTCTTTTGCTATGCCTATGCTGCGATACCTACCACTTGCTATATCATGCCACCCATATTGCCATGTCAACCTCTAACCACCCATGTCCTAGCAAACCGTTGTTTGGCTATGTTACCGCTTTGCTCGGCCCTCTTATAGCGTTGCTAGTTGCGGTGAAGATGAAGTTTGTTCCTTGTTGGAACATGGATATTTTGGGATATCACAATATCTATTGTTTTAATTAATGCATCTATATACTTGGTAAAGGGTGGAAGGCTTGGCCTTATGCAGTGTTTTGTTCCACTCTGCCACCCTAGTTTCCGTCATACCGTGTTATGTTCCTTGATTTTGCGTTCCTTACGCGGTCGGGTGATTTATGGGACCCCCTTGACGATTCGCTTTGAATAAAACTCCTCGGCAAGGCCCAACCTTGGTTTTACCATTTGCCACCTACACCCTTTTTCCCTTGGGTTTCGCGAGCCGAGGTCATCTTTATTTTAGCCCCCGGCGATGCTCCTCGAGTGTTGGTCCAAACTAGAAACCACTTGCGGTGCATACTGAGGCAACTTGGGGTATCTTCGGTTGCCGTGACGTAGTGTTCATCCGGTGTGCCACGAGAAGAGATATGTGCAGCTCCTATCGGGATTTGTCGGCACATTCGGGAGGCTTTGCTGGTTTAGTTTTACCATTGTCGAAATGTCTTGATGTCGGGATACGAGTCGATCGGAGTGTCTTGGGTGAAGGTTTATTCCTTCGTTGATCGCGAGAGCTTGTTATGGGCTAAGTTGGGACACCCTGCGGGTATTATCTTTCAAAGCCGTGCCCGCGGTTATGAGGCAGATGGGAATTTGTTAATGTCGGTTGTAGAAAACCGAAGTTGACCTTAATTAAAATACATCAACCGTGTATGTAACGTGATGGTCTCTTCTCGTGGTCCGGAAGTGAACACGATGTTGGAGTTATGTTTGACGCAGGTTGCTTAGGATCACTTCTTGATCACTACTAGTTTCGCGACCGTGCTTTGCTTCTCTTCTCGCTCTCTTTTGCGATGTAGCCACCATATATGCTAGTCGCTTGCTGCAGCCCATCCTTTTGGACACCAGCCATCCCTTAAGCTTAAATAGTTTTGATCTCGCGGTGTGAGATTCTTTGAGTCCCTCATGGCTCCTGATTCTACCAAAACAGATCACGGTACGGTGATGCCGGTAGCGGATGGCGCATGGCCCGAGCTGAAGTGGGAATATGATGAGGCACTTGGTCGTTATTATGTTTCATTTCAGACGATTAGTAGTGGAGCCAGTTAGGCGATCGGGGATCTGTGTTGCATGTGGGGTATTCTTCTTTTATTTTGGTTCCGTAGTCGGACCTTGAGTGTATCTGGATGATGGATGTTTATTTATGTATTGTGTGAAGTGGCGGTTGTAAGCCAACTATGTATCTTTTCCTTATGTATTACATGGATTGTGCGAAGATTACCTCACTTGCGACATTGCTTTCAATGCGGTTATGCCTCTAAGTCGTGCTTCGACCGTGGGAGATATAGCCGCATCGAGGCGTTACAAGTTGGTAATCGAGCCATCCCGACCTTAGGAGCCCCCCTTTGCTTGATCGTTTTTAGTGGCGAGTTGTGTTTAGAAAAATGTTTTGAGTCATTTAGGATTATATATATCGGAGAGTTTAGGAATTCTTTTTACTCCCGGTCCTTGACCTTCGGTGAGGTATCTGACGTAGAGTTTTGACTCTTCTCTTCTCAAATTTCACTAAAAAATTTTTAGGATCACGCGGGTATCTTAGAATCGTTCGATGGTTTTATGATGACAACATTGTCTTGGTTGCCTCGACATTTAGGGGTTGTGGCGGTGTCCCGGGAGTTGAGCTCCGAGGTGTTGTCGTCATAATTTTATCGTTGCGATTCGGAATACACGAGTTTAATCTGCCGACATCAAAAATCTCTTTTATGCGATCGGTTGGTGAGATAACCCGCTAACCCGATCTTGTGGTGAGTGCGGGAGTATTGCCATGACTTCGTATAACGGATGCTTTTGAAGGTTGAGGTACAAGATTTCGAAGGTTTCTTGGTTATGTGTTGAAGGATGGATCTGTTGGATGTAGGGATTGTTAGCTTGGGTGAGATATATATTGCTCCCCTGTATCCCCAACACCTGATTGCATAACCGGAAAGTTTCGGGAGTTTATAGGTGGGATTCAAGTAGCTCTAGCATTTTCTTCCGCAGATATTTGGTTTGTGATTGGGTAATCCTTACTCCCTCTTTCCATCTATATAGGGCCTAATGCATTTTTCGAGGCTAACTTTGACCAAATATTAGAGCAATAATATATGACATGCAACTTACACAAAGCACACCGTTAGATTCGTGTGTGAAAGGAGTTTTCAATGATATAATTTTCACATTGTGCATGTGATGTACTATTAATCTTGTCAATAGTCAAAGGCGGTCTTAAAACTGCATTAGGCCCTATATAGATGGAAGGAGGGAGTACCACTTATTTGTTCCATTCATACCTTGTTTTTATTTTCATTCATCAATATCGCTTATTAAGTGGCTTCTCACCTTAATGGACGTGATGTTTACTTTGGAATTCATTCGTTCATCCCTGTTCGAATGTTTATTGTGAAGACTATATGTTGAAATTTCTATCCGTTGATTCAACTTGTCTATCATCAATCAAGATGCTAACGGATGTCACCCTCTTGAGATCGCTCCACCAGCGTCGAGAATCCGGAGCAGTGATGGGAGTCGAGCGAACCCTCCACCTCCACCTCCGCCTCCGGAGGCATGGCAAACTTTGATGGCAACCACTAGCATGGCGCTCGGTTGTTGATCCAGGTGATGCAAGAGCGTAACCAAGGCCAAGGCAACCAAGGGAATCAAGGTCAAGGGCAGTTCTTCCATCAGCCACGATTTCCTACACTCAACCAATTCCTTGCAAACCAGCCAAAGTCTTTCAGCTCTTGTGCGAGGCCACGAGAGCGCCCGATGATTGGCTCGTGGATATCAACAAGCATTTTGAATGCAGCAATGTCGAACTGAGGACTACGTCAAGTTCGCGTCTTTTCAGCTCAAGGATCGAGGCGGCTGATTGGTTCGACAATACAAAGATTCGGGGTGGTCGGTGATTACTTGGACTGATTTACGCCGGGACTTTAAAGCTCACCACATTCCTACGGTGTTGTTGAGAGCAAGCGTGAGGAGTTCCGCAATCTCAAGCAAGAAACATGTCGATGTCTGAATACAACATACTGATTTGAAACTTGCTCGATTAAGCTAAACAAGGCGTTCTGATGAAAAAAGTATGATCTATCGATTCGGAGGTGGCCTTAGAGAGGATCTGCGATTATCTCTTGTTCTTTACGAGCCTATTCGGTTTGATCAATTCTATAATATGGCACTCAAGCTAGAAGGTGCTCAACTCAAGTGTGAGGCTTCAAAGAAGAGAATCGGGGATGCAGCTCGGTCTTCTTCTTCCTCTCAAAGTGCAGCTAAGCACAAAAGTTCTACCTTCCTCCTCCTCCGTTCCGTCGGCCTTATCGTGAGAAGAACTCGGTGGTCGTGGATCTTCCCACCCATCCAACCCAAGCTACGAGAACAAGTCTCAGCCTCAAGCTCCAAGGTCAAGTGCTCCTTATCACCGTCCGCTCTCGAGGTGACTGCAACAAGTGCCAGCAGAAGGGTCACTATGCGAACAAATGCCATAACCAAAGGCGCCTTCCTCCTCCTCCTCCTATGAGGTCTTCAAGCAATGCACGGTGGTCAAGCATAATCCCAAGTATGCAAAGGTGAATATGATGAATGCAGCTCAAGCGGAGGATTCTTGAGATGTGATCATGGGTAATCTTCACATTAATGATATTCCTGCAAAAGTCTTATTAAATCTTGGTGCATCGCTTTCTTTCATTTCAAGACCTTTTGTTGCAAAGCATGAGTTTGTGACGGAAAAGATTCTGTCCCGTTGAAGATTGTGTCCCCGGGTAAGCAAATGACATCTAATAATTGTGTCCCGGATGTTTCTATCAAGATGGGCGACTATAGATTTCTGGCTAAACCAATTGTTCTTGGTGACTCTGATATTGATCTAATTCTCGGGATGGGCTGGCTTTCTCAGCACAAGGCTCAACTTGATTGTGCTGCCGGACAAATTCAATTGACACACCCTTACGAGGATGTTATCATCTATGCGCTCGTGATGAAACCATTGGTTGTTTTCTCTCAATGAGAAGAGGCGAATTGGATGCTATCTCTCAAATTCGATCGTTTGTGAATACCAAGATGTCTTTCGGAAGAACTTCCGGGTATGCCTCCGCATCGGCGGTCGAATTAGTTATCGATCTTGAGCACAGCATCGAACCCGTTGCAAGCGTCCTTACAAGCTTGGTCCCAAGGAGCTGAAAGAATTGAAGAAGCAGCTCGATGAACAAGAGCGTCTGGGTTTGATCGGACGAGTTCATCTCCATGGGGATGTGGAGTTCTTTTGTCGAGAAGAAGGATGGCGCGGACCGACTTTGTGTTGATTACCGTCCATTGAACAAGAAGACAATCAAGAACAAGTATCCACTTCCCAACATCAATGAGCTATTCGAGCAACTCAAAGGTGCTAAAGTATTCTCCAAGCTTGACCTCCGTATGGGTTATCATCAGATTAGCATTCGTGAACAAGATATTCCCAAGACGACATTGAGAACAAGCTATGGTTCTTATGAATATCTTGTCATGTCTTTCGGCCTTGTCAATGCTCCTCCAACATTCTCTCGCATGATGAACTTTATCTTCAACCCCTACACAAATGATTTCGTCTTGGTGTATCTCGATGATATTTTGGTTTTCTCCAAGAACAAGCAGGATCATACCAAACATTTGCGATTGGTGCTCGACAAGCTCGAGAGCATCAATTCTATCTGAAGTTTTCCAAATGTGAGTTACGGCTTGATGAAGTTCTTTATCTTGGTCATATCATCTCCGCCAAGGGAATTGTTGTTAATCCGGAGAAGGTGTCTTGATTACGAATTGGGAACCTCCTCGAGAATGTCAAGCGGCTCCATGATTTTCTCGGTCTTGCAAGCTATTGCGGAGATTCGTTGAGAACTTCTCCAAGATTGCAAAGCCTCTTTCCAACCTCCTCGAAGCATGTCAAGTATGTCGGGCCTTTGAGTGTGATGTAAGCTTTCAATACCCTCAAAGAGAAGCTAATTCAGCTCTGTCTTGACTCCTCTGATGAATCCAAGCCATTGAAGTTTTACGTGATGCTTCCTTGCAAGGTCTCGGTGTTGTGTTAATGCAAGAGAAGAAGGTTGTGGCCTATACCTCTCGTCGGTTGAAGCCCAACGAAAAGAACTACCCCACTCACGATCTCGAGTTGGCGGCGTTGTCCATGCATTGATAACATGGAGACATCTCTTGTTGGGAAGGAAAGTGGACATTTTCACCGATCACAAGAGTCTCAAGTATATCTTCACTCAACCAAACCTCAACCTCGAGCAAACTCGATGGGTGAAATGATTCAAGAGTACAATCCAAGTATTGAATATACTCACGGCAAGGCGAATGTGATTGCAGATGCCTTGAGCGAAAAACTTATTACAACAACTTAATTCTCAAGCCCTTCCAAGCGGATCTTTGTGAAGCTTTCCATAAGCTGAATCTTCAAATTGTTCCTCAAGGATTTCTTGCCAACCTCATAGTCTCTCCTACTTTGGAAGATCAGATTCGTGAGGCTCAACTTACGGATACCATGGTGAAGAAAGTGAAACGTGGTATTGACAAGGGCATTTCCAAATACAAGTGCTATCGCTTGGATGACAAAGACACTCTTTTCTTTGAGGATCGTATTGTGGTTCCTAAAGGCGATCTGAGAAAAGTCATCATGAATGAGGCACACAATTCTCTTCTATCCATTCATCACGGAAATACGAAGATGTACCATGACCTCAAGCGATCGTATTGGTGGACTCGAATGAAGCGAAATTGCTCAATTCGTGAATGAATGTGATGTCTGCAGAAGGGTGAAAGCAGAACACCAAAGACCAGCTGGTCTCCTCCAACCTCTTGCTATTCCGGAATGGAAGTTTGATCATATCGAGATGGACTTCGTGACTGGATTTCCTAAGTCCAAGCGTGGAAATGATGCTGTCTTCGTTGTCATTGACAAGCTTACTAAAGTGGCTCATTTTCTTCTGTCAAAGAATCTATCACAGCAGCTCATTGGCGAGCTATACACCTCGAAATTGTCTCCTTGCACGGATTCCACAATTGATCTCTTGGACCGTGGAAGCATCTTCACTTCTAAGTTAAGGATTCTTTTGAAGGCCATGGGCACCAACATTCGTTTCAGCACACTTTTCATCCTCAAACAAGTGGCCAAGTCGGCGAGTCAATCAAATCCTTGAAGATATGCTCGGGGCTTGTGTCATTTCCTTTGGCATGAAGTGGGAAGAGTGTCTTCCATATGCGAGTTCTCCTACAACAACAGCTTCCAAGCAAGTTCGGGCGAGGCCCCATTCGAAATTCTCTATGGCGAGAAAGTGCGTACTCCTCTCAATTGGTCAAGAGACAGGTGAGCGCCAACTTCTTGGCAGCGACTTGATCACGAAGCGAAGAAATGTGCAAAGTCATTCGTGAGAATCTTAAAGCCGCATAATCGCGCGGAAGAACTATTATGATGACAAGCATCGTGATGTGGCTTTTGAAATCGGAGACCATGTCTACCTCCGCGTCTCTCAATGAAAGGTACTCGTCGCTTCCGGTATCAAAGGAAGCTTGCCCCTAGATCGTGGGTCCTTTCAAGATCATTGGCAAAAGCGATCTCGCCTATCAACGAGCTTCCATCCAACTTTGCAAGCGTGCGATGTGTTTCACGTGTCACAGCTCCGCACCTTCAAGATTCTGGCGCACTATCAACTTTGAAGAAATTGACCTCCAAGAAGATCTCTCTTATCATGAGCACCCGTTGCTATTCTTGAAGAAACCGGCGCAAGACTCGCAACAAGTCCATCAAATTCACGAAAGTAAAGTGGTCACACCATTCCGACCGAGAAGCCACAGGGGCGCGAGGATCACCTCCGTTCCGAATATCCGGAGTTCTTTCAGTCCTAGATCTCGGGACGAGATCCTCTTGTAGTGGTGGAGTGTTGTAACACCCCGGATGTAACTTTCCATTTTTGTAACTCCAACTCTTGCCATTTTCGGATATGTGATATGATATTTCCCTCCGTGGTTGGGTTTTGTTTTCGTTTTGCATTTTGTCCATGTCATGCATCTCATATCATGTCATCATGTGCATCTCATTTGCATACGTGTTCGTCTCATGCATCCGAGCATTTTCCCCGTTGTCCGTTTTGCAATCCGACACTCCTATGTTCCCCGGTGCACCCCTCTTGTCCTTTTTCCATGTGCAGGTGTTGAACATTCCCGGAATGGACCGAGCCTTGCCAAGTGGCCTGGTATAGCACCGTAGACCACTGTCAAGTTTGGTCATTTGGAGTTCGTTTGGTACTCAACAGTTAACAGCGCTCTCGCAAAGGCCTCTTTTGAGTTGCAGCCCAACAACCCTCCAAAACAGCCCAATAACCCATCTAACTCCCTTCCATGTCCTCGATCGTTCGATCACGATCGTGTGGTAAAACTACACCCATTTGGACTCTCCTAGCTCCTCTATGCCTATTTAAAGACCCTCCCGAAATTCGGATGAAACCCTAGCCCCTCTTCCTCCGCTTGCGGGACACGTCCGCCGCGCGCCGACGAATCGCGCTCGCCACGTGGCGCCCGCCCGCCCGCCAGCCCGCCAGCCTTGGCCCCCGCCCGCCTCCGCGCCGCCGCCCGTGGCGCCGCCGCCGCCCGCCCCGCCTCCGGTCGCGGTCGTCGCCGCCGCCGCCGCCCGCCTCCGCCGCCCGCCGCCGAACCACCGCCGCGCCATGCCGCCATACGCCTTGCGCGCCACGCCATTGCGCGCCGCCGCCGTCTCCTCGCCGCCGCCGCCGCCGCGCCGCCGCCCGCCAGCGACCTCCTCCTCCGGCGTCCTCTCCCGCGCCGGCGACCAGCTCCGGCGAGCCCCCGATCTGGATCCGATCTGAGAATCCCGTCGGTTGACTTCTTCCCCCTTGTTAGTATTTTTTTCTGTGATTATTTTCGTGCATTTTCATAGCATCACATCTCCGCACCCGTGGCTCCGCTTTGGGCGTATAATATGTCAAATTGTTCGTCTCGAAGAGTACATCATTTCATTCCATTGCATCATTTGCATTTGAGCTCATCTTGACGCCCGAAATGCTGTTGGAAGAAGGCTTCAGATCGTTAGTTTCAGAATCTTATCAGTTCGAGCTCTTTTGTCATTTTTGCCATGATTTATGTGTGCACCCTATGAACTTGAGTCCTACATGTGAGTTGAACATTGCCATGCCATCTTTCCAGGGGTGTTTTCCATGTATTTTTGTGAGTTATGTGTTGACTAGAACAAGCATGCAAAGTAGGGATGATGATGTTGCTGTTTTCAGGAACTTAGTGATTTCACCAAGTCATGTCCTGCTGTTATTTTTATGCCACATGTTCATGTTGTTACAGAGAGATCTATGCCCTTTTTGAGCATGATCAGTAAGGGTGTTTTGAACATATGGATGTGCTCTATCCGTCCATGCCTTTGTTGGCATTTATGGAGTAGTCTAGCATGTCATTTTCGTGCTCTACTTTTGCTTGAAAATGTTTCCTGGCAGATTGTTTGCATGAGATTCAATTTTCACGAGGTCGTTGTAGTTGATCCGTGTATGCTATGATGTTGTTCTTGCCATGTATAGCTCCTATGCCATGTCTTCTTCATGGGTGTATGCTTAGTTTATCATGAGATGCTCTGTAGTGAGTGCATCGAGCTCACGAACATGCCTACTCGTTAACTGTTTTTGCCATGCCCAGTTTTTCTGCTAAGTCTGAAATCTGTAATAAAACTTGCAATGTTTACATGGGTGCCATCATTTCTTAAGGTCCTTTTGGCTTATGGTCAGTAAGGGACTATTGATATATGCTTTGAGTAGAATCATGTCATGCCTTGTTTTGCTATTATAAGTTCCTGTAGCATGTTGTTTGCTTGCTCTAAACATGCCTTCGATGTTAATTCTGGCATGTTAGTATTTTCACCAAGTCTGTGAACCTGATATTTTGAGCACTTTCACCATGCTTGTTTGAACATGTTATGATGTGATTTAGCCGTAGCTCAGTGTTCCTCTTTTGTTAAGCATCTCCTGTAGATCGCGGCCATATGCTTTGTTTTTATGTTGGTGTGCTGTAGCATAGTTTCTTGTTGCGTGCTAAGTAGCATCGGGCTGTTAAACGCAGATTTGCGTCATTCTTGTTTTGCTTGTCATTTGCAAACCGTGCATCGATTCGGTGATCTTTATATCGATTTCAACGAAATCATCTCATCTTTCAGCGGCATACTTGGTTTGCCAAGTTGATGCCAGTTCATCATTTTCCTTCCGGAGACACACATATGCATTGCATATCACATCTCGCATCGCATGTCATGTTTTGCATCATATTGCTTGTGCATTGTTCCTTGTTTGATTGTGGTTCCGTTGCTTGTGTTCTTGCTTTGGGTAGAGCCGGAGGCGAGTGCGTGAGCGAGGAATCTGTTGAGAACGCCTCGAAGATCAAGCCTTCGACAACTCGAGAACCTTCTGAGCAAGATGACCATACCTTCGATATCACTTCTATCTTTGCTTGCTAGATGCTCGCTCTTTTGCTATGCCTATGCTGCGATACCTACCACTTGCTATATCATGCCACCCATATTGCCATGTCAACCTCTAACCACCCATGTCCTAGCAAACCGTTGTTTGGCTATGTTACCGCTTTGCTCGGCCCTCTTATAGCGTTGCTAGTTGCGGTGAAGATGAAGTTTGTTCCTTGTTGGAACATGGATATTTTAGGATATCACAATATCTATTGTTTTAATTAATGCATCTATATACTTGGTAAAGGGTGGAAGGCTTGGCCTTATGCACGGTGTTTTGTTCCTCTCTGCCACCCTAGTTTCCGTCATCTGGTGTTATGTTCCTTGATTTTGCGTTCCTTACGCGGTCGGGTGATTTATGGGACCCCCTTGACGGTTCGCTTTGAATAAAACTCCTCCAAAGAGGCCCAACCTTGGTTTTACCATTTGCCACCTACACCTTTTTCCCTTGGGTTTCGCGAGCCCGAGGGTCATCTTTATTTAGCCCCCGGGCGATGCTCCTCGAGTGTTGGTCCAAACTAGAACCACTTGCGGTGCCGCCGAGGCAACTTGGGGTATCTTCGGTTGCGTCGTAGTGTTCATCGGTGTGCCACGAGAAAGAGATATGTGCAGCTCCTATCGGGTTTGTCGGCACATTCGGGAGGCTTTGCTGGTTTAGTTTTACCATTGTCGAAATGTCTTGATGTCGGGATACCGAGTCGATCGGAGTGTCTTGGGTGAAGGTTTATTCCTTCGTTGATCGCGAGAGCTTGTTATGGGCTAAGTTGGGACACCCTGCAGGTATTATCTTTGAAAGCCGTGCCCGCGTTATGAGGCAGATGGGAATTTGTTAATGTCGGTTGTAGAAAACCGAAGTTGACCTTAATTAAAATACATCAACCGTGTATGTAACCGTGATGGTCTCTTCTCGGAGGTCAGGGAAGTGAACACGATGTTGGAGTTATGTTTGGCGCAGGTTGCTTAGGATCACTTCTTGATCACTACTAGTTTCACGACCGTGCTTTGCTTCTCTTCTCGCTCTCTTTTGCGATGTAGCCACCATATATGCTAGTCGCTAAACTTGCATCCCATCCTTTTGACACCAGCCTTCCCTTAAGCTTAAATAGTTTTGATCTCGCGGGTGTGAGATTCTTTGAGTCCTGTGGCTCACAGATTCTACCAAAACAGATCACGCAGTACGGTGATGCCAGTAGCAGATGGCGCAACCGAGCTGAAGTGGGAATATGATGAGGCACTTGGTCGTTATTATGTTTCATTTCCAGACGATTAGTAGTGGAGCCAGTTAGGCGATCGGGATCTGTGTTGCATGTGGGGTATTCTTCTTTTATTTTGGTTCCGTAGTCGGACCTTGAGTGTATCTGGATGATGGATGTTTATTTATGTATTGTGTGAAGTGGCGACTGTAAGCCAACTATGTATCTTTTCCCTTATGTATTACATGGATTGTGCGAAGATTACCTCACTTGTGACATTGCTTTCAATGCGGTTATGCCTCTAAGTCGTTAGCCGACACGTGGGAGATATAGCCGCATCGAGGGCGCTACATCCCCGGGTTGATAATCCGGGTCGGTGGCATTCTTTGGTAGACCCTCGGTGGGGGCTATAAGTTCACTAAGGTGCTTATGGATGGAGGAAGCGGTATTAATATATTATACTATGAAACTTTCCGTCGCATGGGTCTCACGGACAAGGATCTCGAGACCGTCAATACGGTGTTCCATGGTTGTAGTACCGAGCAAATCTGCTTATCTGTTGGTAAGATAGCCACGGATGTGGCTTTTGGAGCGAGCACGATTCGATGCGAAAAGCTAACTTTTGAAGTGGTGAAAATCCGAGTCCATATCATGCCTTGTTTGGGCGGCGGCTTATGCTAAGTTCATGGCACGACCTTGTTATATCTACTTGCAGCTCAAAATGCGGGTTCTGAAGGAGCGATAACGGTGCATGGAAGCCGCTGAGTTGCTTTGGAATGTGAGGAAGGCGATGCAGCTTATGCGAGGCGATGCGTGCCACGGAGGAGTTGAAGTTCTATAAGGACAATGTTGATCCGGCAGATATGACCCCTTTGAAGAAGCAAACTACGGAGCATGAATCGGATCTAAAGTTTAAATCGGCAATGAGACCAAGCTTGTTGACTTCGTGCGGGCGATTCATCCAAGCAGTTCACATCGGTGCCAACTGGATCCCAAATAGGAAGCGCGCTCATCGAGTTCATCCGTGAGAACCGGATATCTTTGCATGGAAGCCGTCGACATGCGGTGTACCGAGGAACTCGTGAGCACACACTTAATGTGGATCCTAAGTATAAACCGGTGAAACAGTTCCTCCGCCGGTTTAACGAAGAAAAGCGCAAGGCCATTGGAGAGGAAGTAGCCAGGCTTTTGGCGGCTGGCTTTATCATTGAGTGTTTCATCGAGTGGCTTGCTAATCCGGTGCTGGTCCTTAAGAAAAATGGCTTTGGCGTATGTGTGTGGACTACACAGATCTTAACAAAGCTTGTCCGGCAGATCCTTTTGCCCTCCCGCATTGATCAGTTATTGATGCCACGGCGGAGATGTGGCGTTTAAGTTTTTGGATGCGTACTCTGGATATCATCGAGATCAAAATGGCGATTAAGGACCAGGAGAAGACAGCATTTATAACTCCCTTTGGAGCCTTACATTATGTATCTATGCCTTTTGGGCTCAAAAGCGCCCGAGCTACTTATCGGCGGTGTGTACAAATTGCCTACATACACAGATCGGCGCAATGTACATGCTTATGTGGATGATATTGTGGTGAAATCAAGACAAAAGGAGACACTAGTGGAAGATTTGAAGGAAACCTTCGACAACTTGCGCATTTACAAGATGATGCTTAATCCGGCCAAGTGTGTTTTTGGTGTTCGGCGAGCAAGTTATTGGGGTTTACGGTGTCTAACGAGAGGAATTGAGGCTAATCCGGAGAAAATTACAGCTATTACTTCCTTGGCTAAACGAAGTGTATCAATTATGTTTAGCGTCTGGCGGCGAGAATCGCTGCGTTGAGCGGTTTATCGGCCGCCTCGGAGAAAAGCCATCCTTATACCGATCTTTGAGGAAGATGATAATTTAAATGCGAGTCCATTGGCCGACGAACATTTGAGGATCTAAAGCGGCAATTGGCCAATCCACCTGTTCTTGCGGCTCCGGTTGACAAGGAACCGCTGTTGTTATATGTGGCAGCCAATGCTCGGCGATGGCGTGGCCATTGTGGTAGGCGCAAGGAGGAAGGCAAGGAGTATCGGTTCAGCGGCGGTTTATTATATCGATGAGGTGCTTATCGAGTCCAAACAAAGGTATCCGCATTTGCGAAGCTAGTCTATGGTGTTTTTATGGCGATCGAAGCTGAAGCAATATTTCCAAGGGCACCCTATCACGATGGTTAGTTCAGCTCCTTTGGGTGATATCATCTGAACAGGAGGCGGCGGCGGATTGCAAAATGGGCCATCGAGCTTGGGCGCATGGACTAAAGTATATACCACGCCTGCGGTGAAGTCACAAGCGCTTGTTGATTTCATTAATGGTGGGCGGAGTTACAACCGCCAGGAGGAAAGCGGATCACACATCTTGGACTATTCATTTCGGCGGATCGAGCGGTTGGAAGGCTCGAAATTTGGAGTCGTTTAACTTCCCCACGGGTGATAAGTTTTATTCGTTCTCCGTTTAATGTTCCTTGTACTAATAATGCAGCTGAGTCTGAAGCCTTGCTCCATGGTCTCCGGATGGCTAAGGAGATGAACTTAAGCTGGGTTAAGTGCTTTGGTGACTCGGACCGGGTGGCTCAACAAGTATCTGGCACTTGGGACTCTAAGGACCCGCTCATGGCCGCATATCGTCGAGAAGTGGATAATATTGCAGGTTGCTTCAAGGGCTATCAAGTGGATCATGTGGATCGCCGGAAGAACGAAGCAGCAGACGCTTTAAGCGGTTGGGTTCTCGGCGTAAACGGTCCTGCCTAATGTCTTTTGGGCGTCTTGCACAACCCGTCGATCCGGCTCCACGGTGAAGCGGTTTGGCTATTCGATCCGGAGGCTCGGTTGGTGGCAGCATTACATGCTATTCGGATTGGGCGATTCCTTTCCTTGCGTATATGACTCGAGGGGAGTTGCCAGAAGATGAGGTTCTGGCCAGACAGATAATCCGGCGCTCACAATCTATGACGATTCTTAATGGTGAGTTGCATCATTGCAGTGTATCAGGGGCGTTTCAACGCTGCGTTTCCCCTGAGGAAGGCTGTGAAATTTTAAGAGAAATCCATGAAGGGGATTGTGGACATCACGCCGGTTCAAAGTCCCTGGTGGCGAAGGCGTTCCGTCACGGATTTTACTGGTTGACTGCCCACGCTGATGCGGAGGACTTGGTTAAACGGTGTGATGGATGTCAGAAATTTTCCAGGCGTGCTCATGTACCGGCACAAGAATTGAGGATGATCCCAATAACGTGGCCGTTTGCGACTTGGGGCTGGATATGGTTGGACCCTTTAAGCGATCCAAGGATAAGAAGACCCACCTATTGGTGGCGATGGACAAATTCACCAAGTGGGTTGAAGCGGAACACATCGGCCAAGTGTGATGCGGCAACAGCGGTGCAGTTCATCAAAAAGGCAGAATGCGCTAATCAAGAGATTTTACGAGGCATCAAACCCGACTTGGTTCCGTTCTGAGAGAACACCGGTGCTGGGTTGAAGAGCTACCATCGGTGCTATGGAGTATCAATACTCGCCAAACCGGTCCACCGGGTATACACCGTTTTCATGGTCTACGGGCGGAGGCCGTTCTCCCCGATGATATCCGGCACGATTACGCCCGTGTAGCGGCTTATGTTGAAGCGGACAGCGAGGCGGCACGGCGGGGCGCTTTGGACCTATTGGATGAGGGCGTGATATGGCAGCCGCTCGTTCGGTGATTTACCGGCAAGATCTTCGTCGTTATCACGATCGCGGGTTAAAACCGAGCCTTTCAAGAAGGAGATTTGGTGCTTCGTCTCATCAAGACCGAACAGATATGCACAAGTTATCCCCACCTTGGGAAGGACCTTTTGTGGTCGACAGAATCTACACAATGGATCATACTATCGATTGATATTCGAGGCGTCAAGACTCACGTACATCGAGGAGGAGACCAATAGGCCGTGGAATATAGCTCATCTTGACCTTACTACACTTGAGTCATCGGCTCGGTTTATGTACATATCATGACAATGTATATATTATCTTGATATAATAAAACCGGAGCCTCGGCTAAAGCGGGGTCTCTGTCTTTCTTATCATGCGTGGTTACATGGAGTGTTTACATTTTTAAAGCGGCCTCCGGTTTACCCTTGACATTTATATTTATCACTTGGGGGCTTGGTGGTGTCGAACCAATGCAACACCTCTTGATAAGCGAAAGCCACGGATCATTGGGGACACGGTCACGTCTGAACGGTCCTCCTCTTGGTCGACCAATAGGGCGAGAGTCATTTGGGGGCTTGGTGAACCCGAACCAATGTCATGCCACTTGGCGGCGTACTCGCCAAGAGTCTTTTAGGGGACTGGCCGACTAGCACCATCGCTTCGCCTTGGGGGCTTGGTTGCGTCGACCATGGTAATGCCATCGACCAGCTCCATGAAGCTTTTCTTTTGCAAAGAGTTATTGCCTTTGTTGCCATATTTTCACATAATTGGTATTCGATTTTTTTGTTGTTGCGTTTTTAACCCGACAAATATTTTTATCGGTTCAAGCTGTCGGTCTGGCCCGACGAGACACGGTTTAGTATTACACGGAGTTTTATCTGCCGGTTTACCTTCTTCTGTTCATCATCATGGAATAACAAGGGGCTTGTTTCTTCATTCAACGCGGTTATATGGGAGTTATTATCTCCCAGACGGTCATGGTTTTAAGGCCTCCGCTTCAAGTTTAGCTCGCGCCGACTTCATGCCAGAATCTGGCGGTATTTGTATCACATACTTATTGATTTTCGATATATATATATATATTGAATACCATAAACCGGTGGCGGTATCACCGCCACCGAGTTCAACTTTTCAGTTGCGGGGTATGAATCAAACAAAAGTTTCACTTATGCGAAGGCATATTCAGGAGAAAGTTTTAACTAAAGTTATTACAAGGCAACACGGTGCCCAAGTGAGATCATTGTTCTTTGGGCAAACCGCCCTAGCAGATGTTTGAACCGCCACGGTTCAAGCACTGCTCTTCATCCTCCGCCGCTTGACCTCTTCATCTCTACCCATTGGCTGAAATCCACGATGGTCGATCGATTCCCATTAGCGCTTGGAAAACAGCCTCTTCGTGGATCGAGAGAAGACGGTTCAATATCGGGGCGTAAGTATACATACGGATTGGAGGGATCAGGTTTTCGCTTCAAAGGCTGGGCGGACACTCGCTTGTTTTGATCATTGTATTGCGCTTGATAATGCTCTAAGTCAGCTTCTTGACCAATGACAAGCTAGCGGGCGTCTTGCCGCGGTTTATTGCCCGTAAATCTTCTTCACTGAAATCGAGCCATCTTCTTTCCGCTGGGATAGCCTTGAGCTGCTTCCACGGGATCAAAGTCAGTACCCGGGCCTTGGCTCGGATCAAAGGCGTTGATGGCTCGGTTGAGCGGCAGATTTTTCACCTCTTCAATCCGGGCGGGGAGCATGGACAGCGGTTGAGTATCTTGAATCAAAGAAGGCGCCGGATTGTTATGTGACATTGTGGTGATGATCGCTGAGCTCCGGTATCTGCTGTTCTACCAAGGTATAGACAGCCTTGATTTCTTCCGCACATCATTTCCTAAGTGCCCAGCGTGTGCCTACAACGATGGCGGTTAGTTTCAAATCGAACAATGACACAACAGTGTCACACATCACAACTGTTCAAAGAGACTTACCAAAGATTGCTGCGGTCATAGAATGTACTTGCCGTTTCACGGTGTCGGATCGTCTACCACGGTTTAAGGGCAACTTCAAAGATTTTACGCCCGTTTGATCAAATTGGCCTTTTCGATGGCCCGGACTGCTGCTCTTTCTTCATACTTTCCTTCACTTCTTGACAGCGGTCAAGGCCTTTGGTTAACTCTTTCTTGGCCTTCTCTGTTTCGGCCTGCTGGGGTTTTCAAAGCCGCTTGTAAATCGGCAATCCGATCATCTTTGATTTTCACCTCAGCCTGCGCATTGACAGTACGTTCAGCCAGCAATTCAAGTCAAAGTCCCAACCACACAACACAGTTATATGCTTGACACTTGGGGGCTAATGTACCTTCAATTTTTCTACTGCTACTACATGGCAAAGTCCCAAGCTCAATACAAGTATTCAACTTGGCACTTGGGGGCTAATGACTATTTGATTCTACCAATGTTTAAATCGGGCAGTTTTTATTGAAGTAGCGGTTTAAGTATCAGAGTTAAACCGGCCCTTGTGGTTATCTTGGTAGATTTCAAAATGGATCAAGAAAATAATCAAGTCGGTTTGATCAAGATTACAAACCGGCCCTTAGGGGCTACAAGGACTAATATCTTGGTGATAAGGAAAGGTGAGTTACCTCAAACTTGTCCCTCATTAATTTAACCAGGCCAGCTTCATAGTCATGGCTACTGTAAAGCCGGTTCAAATATCCAGAATGAAGATCTTGAAGGAAATATGCCCTAGAGGCAATAATAAAGTTATTATATATTTCCTCATATCATAATAAATGTTTATTATTCATGCTAGAATTGTATTAACGGAAACATAATACATGTGTGAATATATAGACAAGCAGTGTCACTAGTATGCCTCTACTTGACTAGCTTGTTAATCAAAGATGGTTATGTTTCCTAACCATGAACAAGGAGTTGTTATTTGATTAACAAGGTCACATCATTAGGTGAATGATCGATTGACATGACCCATTCCATTAGCTTAGCACACGATCGTTTAGTATGTTGCTATTGCTTTCTTCATGACTTATACATGTTCCTATGACTATGAGATTATGCAACTCCGTTTGCGGAGGAACACTTTGGGTGCTACCAAGCGTCACAACGTAATCGGGTGATTATAAAGGAGTACTACAGGTGTCTCCAAAGGCGGATGTTGGGTTGGCGTATTTGAGATTAGGATTTGTCACTCCGAATGTCGGAGAGGTATCTCTGGGCCCTCTCGGTAATGCACATCACTTAAGCCTTGCAAGCATTGTAACTAATGAGTTAGTTGCGAGATGATGTATTATGGAGCGAGTAAAGAGACTTGCGATAACGAGATTGACTAGGTATTGGATACCGACGATCGAATCTCGGGCAAGTAACATACCGATGACAAAGGAACAACGTATGTTGTTATGCGGTCCGACCGATAAAGATCTTACGTAGAATATGTAGGAGCCAATATGGGCATCAGGTCCGCTATTGGTTATTGACGGAGGCGTGTCTCGGTCATGTCTACATGTTCTCGAACCGTAGGGTCCGCACGCAGCAAGGTTTCGATGGCGGTTATATTATGAGTTTATGTATTTTGATGTACGAAGAAGTTGAGTCCGGATGTGATCACGGACATGACGAGGAGTCTCGAAATGGTCGAGACATAAAGATTGATATATTGGAAGCCTATATTTGGAGTTGGAATGGTTCGGGTGAAATCGAATTTATGCGAGATCTAGGGAGGTTACGGAACCCCGGGAACTATATGGGCCATAGTGGGCCTTGGTGGAAAGGAGAAAGGGCCAGCCCTAGGTGGCCGCGCGCCTCCCCCCTTCCCCTAGTCCTACTAGGACTAGGAAAGGTGGGTCGGCCCCCTCTCTCTCTTTCCCCCTCCGGTGAATCCTATTCCAACTAGGATTGGAGGGGGAATCCTACTCCCAGA
Source organism: Aegilops speltoides (assembly GCA_021437245.1). NCBI lineage: Eukaryota > Viridiplantae > Streptophyta > Magnoliopsida > Poales > Poaceae > Aegilops > Aegilops speltoides. The sequence goes on from CM038141.1 coordinate 74,000,591, forward strand.
GGGAGTAGGACTCCCTGGCGCGCCTCCTCTTGGCCGGCCGGCCCCCTCCCCCTTGCTCCTTTATATCACGAGGCGGGGGCACCCTAGGACACACAAGTTTGATCTCGGATCGTTCCTTAGCCGTGTCGGTGCCCCCTCCACCATATTCCACCTCGGTCATATCGTCGCGAAGCTTAAGCGAAGCTCTGCGATAGAACATCAAGATCGTCCCACGCCGTCGTCTTGTGGAACTCTCCCTCGACACTCGGCTGGATCGGAGTTCGAGGGGCGTCATCGAGCTGTCGTGTGTCAAGAACTTCGGGCGTCGAATGTGGCGCGGGATCGGTCGGATCGCGAGGAGAGCGTCGACTACTTCCTCTACGTTGTGATCGCTTCGCTTGGTCTCACGTGCGTAGACAACACTCTCCCTCTCGTTGCTGTACATCACCATGATCTTGCGTGCGCGTAGGAAATTTTTGAAATTACTCGTTCCCCAACAGTGGCATCCGAGCCTAGGTTTTATGGTTTGATGTTTTGCACGAGTAGAACACAAGTGAGTTGTGGGCGATACAAGTCATACTACCTACCAGCATGTCATACTTTGGTTCAGCGGTATTGTGAGATGAAGCGGCCCGGACCGACATTACGCCGTGCGCTTACGCGAGACTGGTTTCACCGCTTCGAGCACTCGTTGCTTAAAGGTGACTGGTGGGTGTCTGTCTCTCTCACTTTAGTTGAACCGAGTGTGGCTCGCCCGTCCTTGAGAAGGTTAAAACGAGTCTATTTGACAAAGTATCGTTGTGGTTTTGATCGTGGGTGAGATTGGTTCTTGCTTAAAGCCCGTAGCAGCCACGTAAAATTTGCAACAACAAAGTAGAGGGCGTCTAACTTGTTTTTGCAGGGCATGTTGTGATGTGATATGGTCAAGGCGTGATGCTATATTTTATTGTATGAGATGATCATGTTTTGTAACGAAGTTATCGACAATGGCAGGAGCCATATGGTTGTCGCTTTATTGTATGAAATGCAATCGACACATAATGCTTTACTTTATCACTAAGCGGTAGCGATAGTCGTAGAAGCATAAGATTGGCGAGGCGACAACGATGCTACGATGGAGATCAAGGTGTCGCGCCGGTGGCGATGGTGATCATGGTGGTGCTGCGAGATGGAGATCACGAAGCACAAGATGATGATGACCATATCATATCACTTATATTGATTTGCATGTGATGTTTATCCTTTATGCATCTTATCTTGCTTTGATTGACGGAGCATTATAAGATGATCTCTCACTAAATTATCAAGAAGTGTTCTCCCGGTATGCACCGTTGCCAAAGTTAAATCGTGCCCGGACACCACGTGATGATCGGGTGTGATAAGCTCTCGTCCATCTACAGCGGGTGCAAGCCAGTTTTGCACCGCAGAATACTCGGGTTATACTTGGCGAGCCTAGCATATGCGAGATATGGCCTCGGAACACGGAGACCGAAAGGTCGGCGTGAATCATATAGTAGATATGATCAACATAAGATGTTCACCATTGAAAACTACTCCATTTCACGTGATGATCGGTTATGGTTTAGTTGATTTGGATCACGTGATCACTTAGATGACTAGAGATGTGTCTCTAAGTGGGAGTTCTTAAGTAATATGATTAATTGAACTTAAATTTATCATGAACTTAGTCTGGTAGTATTTTGCAAATTATGTTGTAAGATCAATAGCTTGCGTTGTTGCTTTCATATGTTTATTTTGATATGTTCCTAGAAAATTGTGTTGAAAAATGTTAGTAGCAATGATGCGGATTTGATCCGTGATCGAGGTTTATCCTCATTCTGCCTGTAAGAATTATGTCCTTAATGCACGCTAGGTGACAGACCTATTGCGGGAGCGGATCTGACGTTATGAGCGTTTGGCTAGCTCAATATGATGACTACTTGATAGTTTTGTGCACCATGCTTTATGGCTTAGAATCGGGACTTCAAAGATGTTTTGAACATCATGGACCATATGAGATGTTCCAGGAATTGAAGTTAATATTTCAAGCAAATACCGGGTTGAGAGATATGAAGTCTCCAACAAGTTCTATAGCTAAAAGATGGAGGAGAATCGCTCAACTAGTGAGCATGTGCTCAGATTATGCAGGTATTTCAATCGCTTGAATCAAGTGGGAGTTAATCTTCCGGATAAGATAGTGATTGACGAGTTCTCTAGTCACCATCACCAAGTTAGTAGAACTTCGTGATGAACTATAGTATGCAAGGATGACGAAAATGATTCCCGAGTTCTTCGTGATGTTGAAATCGACGAAGGTAGAAATCAAGAAAGAGCATCAAGTGTTGATGGTTGACAAGATCACTAGTTTCAAGAAAAGGGAAAGAAAGGGGAACTTCAAGTAGATTGACAAGCAAGTTGTCACTCCCACGAAGAAACCCAAAGCTGAACCAAAGCACTGGCGAGTGCTTACTTTACAAAGGATATGGTCCTTTGGGCGGAACTGCCCTAAATATTTGGTGGATAAGAAGGATGGCAAAGTGAAAAAGGGTATATTTGATATACAGGTGTTTTATGTGTGCTTTACTAGTGTTTATAGCAACCCCTCGGTATTTGGTACTGGTTCGGTTGCTAAGAGTAGTAACTTCAAAGCAGGAGTTGCGTAACAAGCGAAACTAGTTAAGGGTGAAGTGATGATGTGTGTTGAAAGTAGTTTCAAGATTGATATGATCATCATCGCACACTCCCTATACTTTCGGGATTAGTGTTGAACCTAAATAAATGTTATTTGGTGTTTGCGTTGAGCATGAATATGATTTGATCGTGTTTATTGCAATCGGTTATTCATTTAAGTAAAAGAATAAACTGTTGTTACATTTACATGAATAAAACCTTATATGGTAACACACCCAATGAAAATGGTTCATTGGATCTCGATCGTAGTGATACACATATTCATAATATTGAAACCAAAAGATGCAAAGTTAATAATGATAGTGCAACTTATTTGTGGCACTTTTGCCGTTTAGGTCATAATGGTGTAAAGCGCATGAAGAAACTCCATCTTGATGGGATTTTGGAATCACTTGATTATGAATCACTTGATGCTTGCGAACCATGCCTCATGGGCAAGATGACTAAGACTCCGTTCTCGGAACAATGGAGCGAGCAAGCGACTTATTGGAAATAATACATCTTGATGTATGCGATCCAATGAGTGTTAAGGCTCGCGGCGGGTATCGTTATTTTATGACCTTCACAGATGATTTGAGCAGATATGGGTATATCTACTTGATGAAACATAAGTCTGAAATAGTTGAAAGGTTCAAAGAATTTCAGAGTGAAGTGGAAAAATCATCGTGACAAGAAAATATGGTTTCTACGATCGATCGCGGAGACAAATATTTGAGTTCTGAGTTTGGTCTTCAATTAAAACAATGTGGAATAGTTTCACAAATTCATGCCACCTAGAACACCACATCATAATGGTGTGTCGAGCGTCATAACCGTACTTTATTGGATATAGTACAATATATGATGTTTCTTCTTGATTTACCAATATCGTTTTGGGATCATGCATTAGAGACAGCTGCATTCACGTTAAATTAGGCACCATCTAAATCCGTTGAGACGACACTATATGAACTGTGGTTTAGCAAGAAACCCAAGTTGTCGTTTCTTAAAGTTTGGAATTGCGATGCTTATGTGAAAAAGTTTCATCCTGATAAGCTCGAACCCAAATCGGAGAAGTGCGTCTTCATAGAATACCCAAAGGAAATTGTTGGGTACACCTTCTATCACAGATCCGAAGGCAAGATATTCGTTGCTTAAGATGGATCCTTTCTAGAGAAGGAGTTTCTCTCAAAAGAAGTGAGTGGGAGGAAAGTAGAACTTGATGAGGTAACAGTACTAGCTCCCTTATTGGAAAGTAGTTCATCACGAAATTGGTTCTGTGACACCTACACCAATTAGTGAGGAAGTTAATGATGATGATCATAAAACTTGAGATCAAGTTACTACCGAACCTCGTAGGTAAAACAAAGTGAGATCCGCACTGAGTGATACGGTAATCCTGTTCGGAGGTCGTGTTACTTGACCATGACAAACCTACGAACTATGAGGAAGCGATGATGAGCCAGATTCCGCAAAATGGTTTGAGGCCATGAAATCTGAGATATGATCCATGTATGAGAACAAAGTATGGACTTTGATGGATTTGCCCGATGATCGGCAAGCCATATTGTATAAATGGATCTTCAAGAGGAAGGCGGACGTTGATAGTAGTGTTACTATCTACAAAGCTCGACTTATGCAAAAAGGTTTTGACAAGTTCAAGGTGTTGACTACAATGAGATTTTCTCAAGCAGTAGCGATGCTTAAGTCTGTCCAAATCATGTTAGCAATTGCCACAATTTATGAAATTTGGCAAATGGATATAAAATTGCATTCTGAATGGTTTTACGGAGGAAGAATTGTATATGATGCAACGAGAAGGTTTTTTCGATCAAAAGGAAGCTAACAAAGTGTGCAAGCTCCAGCGATCCATCTATGGACTGGTGCAAGCATCTCGGAGTTGGAATATCGCTTTGATGAGTTGATCAAAGCATATAGTTTTATCTGACTTATGGTGAAGCCTGTATTTACTAGAAAGTGAGTGGGAGCACTACTGCATTTCGATAAGTATATGTGAATGACATATTGTAGATCGGAAATAATGTAGAATTATTCGCAAAGCATAAAGGAGTGTTTGAAAGAAGTTTTTCAAAGAAAGACCTCGGTGAAGTTGCTTACATATTGAGCATCAAGATCTATAGAGATAGATCAAGATGCTTGATAAGTTTTTCAATGAGTACATACCTTGACAAGATTTTGAAGTAGTTCAAAATGGGACAGTCAAAGAAAGAGTTCTTGCACTGTGTTACAAGGTGTGAAATTGAGTAAGACTCAAAACCCGACCACGGCGGAAGATAGAAAGAGAATGAAAGTCATTCCCTATGCCTTGGCCATAGGTTCTATAAAGTATGCCATCTTTGTGTACCAGATCTATTGTATACCCTGCCTTGAGTTTGGCAAGGAGTACAATAGTGATCTAGGAGTAGATCATGGACAACGGTCAAAATTATCCTTAGTGGAATAAGGATATGTTTCTCGATTATGGAAGTGACAAAAGGTTAGGTAAGTAAAGGTTACATCGATGCAAGTTTTGACACCGATCCGGATGACTCTAAGTCTCGATCTAGATACATATTGAAAGTGGGAGCAATTAGCTAGAGTAGCTTCGTGCAGAGCATTGTAGACATAGAAAAATTGCAAAATACATAACGGATCTGAATGTGAAAGACCCGTTGACTAAGACTCTCTCACAAGCAAAACATGATCACACCTTAGTTAATCACATAGCGATGTGAACTAGATTACTGAATCTAGTAAACCCTTTGGGTGTTGGTCACATGGTGATGTGAACTATGGGTGTTAATCACATGATGATGTGAACTATCGATGTTAATCACATGGTGATGTGATCTAGATTATTGACTCTAGTGCAAGTGGGAGACTGAAGGAAATATGCCCTAGAGGCAATAATAAAGTTATTATATATTTCCTCATATCATGATAAATGTTTATTATTCATGCTAGAATTGTATTAACGGAAACATAATACATGTGTGAATATATAGACAAGCAGTGTCACTAGTATGCCTCTACTTGACTAGCTTGTTAATCAAAGATGGTTATGTTTCCTAACCATGAACAAGGAGTTGTTATTTGATTAACAAGGTCACATCATTAGGTGAATGATCGATTGACATGACCCATTCCATTAGCTTAGCACACGATCGTTTAGTATGTTGCTATTGCTTTCTTCATGACTTATACATGTTCCTATGACTATGAGATTATGCAACTCCGTTTGCGGAGGAACACTTTGGGTGCTACCAAACGTCACAGCGTAATCGGGTGATTATAAAGGAGTACTACAGGTGTCTCCAAAGGCGGATGTTGGGTTGGCGTATTCGAGATTAGGATTTGTCACTCCGAATGTCGGAGAGGTATCTCTGGGCCCTCTCGGTAATGCACATCACTTAAGCCTTGCAAGCATTGTAACTAATGAGTTAGTTGCGAGATGATGTATTACGGAGCGAGTAAAGAGACTTGCGTAACGAGATTGACTAGGTATTGGATACCGACGATCGAATCTCGGGCAAGTAACATACCGATGACAAAGGGAACAACGTATGTTGTTATGCGGTCTGACCGATAAAGATCTTCGTAGAATATGTAGGAGCCAATATGGGCATCCAGGTCCCGTTATTGGTTATTGACGGAGGCGTGTCTCGGTCATGTCTACATTGTTCTCGAACCGTAGGGTCCGCACGCTTAAGGTTTCGATGGCGGTTATATTATGAGTTTATGTATTTTGATGTACCGAAGAAGTTCGGAGTCCCGGATGTGATCACGGACATGACGAGGAGTCTCGAAATGGTCGAGACATAAAGATTGATATATTGGAAGCCTATATTTGGAGTTCGGAATGGTTCCGGTGAAATCGAAATTCTGGAGTCTGGGAGGTTACCGAACCCCGGGAACTATATGGGCCATAGTGGGCCTTGGTGGAAAGGAGAAAGGGCCAGCCCTAGGTGGCCGCGCGCCTCCCCCCTTCCCCTAGTCCTACTAGGACTAGGAAAGGTGGGCCGGCCCTCTCTCTTTCCCCCTCCGGTGAATCCTATTCCAACTAGGATTGGAGGGGGAATCCTACTCCCGGAGGGAGTAGGACTCCCTGGCGCGCCTCCTCTTGGCCGGCCGGCCCCCTCCCCCTTGCTCCTTTATATACGGGGGCAGGGGGGCACCCTAGGACACACAAGTTTGATCTACGGATCGTTCCTTAGCCGTGTGCGGTGCCCCCCTCCACCATATTCCACCTCGGTCATATCGTCATGAAGCTTAGGCGGCTTCTGCGCCGATAGAACATCAAGATCGTCCTGCACGCCGTCGTCTTGACGGAACTCTCCCTCGACACTCGGCTGGATCGGAGTTCGAGGGCGTCATCGAGCTGTCGTGTGTCAAGAACTCGGGCGTCGAGTATGCGGCGTCGGGATCGGTCGGATCGCGAGGAGAACGTCGACTACTTCCTCTACGTTGTGATCGCTTCGCTTGGGTCTCGAGTGCGTAGACAACACTCTCCCTCTCGTTGCTGTACATCACCATGATCTTGCGTGCGCGTGGAAATTTTTGAAATTACTCGTTCCCCAATAGGTCTTAGGCGCTTAAAGCGGCATATGTTTCCAACTCGACATCCCACTTTCCTTTATTCAAAGTGGAAGAATCCTCTTTCACAAAGATCTTTGGGTTAAGGTTGCGAGATTCCCGGCTCAGAGCGGCCCATACCAAGAATCACAGCGTCATCATCTTCGACTCGACGGATTGTGTGGGCACGGCTGTTTTAGTAGGACTACGAGGTTTCTCAAACCGGACGGTCTTGGCAGGTGGATCAGCGAGAGGTTGAAGTATTGACAGCCTCTCTTGAGAATAACCTCCTCTTGAACCGGAGGGTCATTGGGAATATCTTGAGAGCAAAATTTTCAAGATCCGGCGCTCTCTCATGATCTGAAGCGGCAGCCTCTTCAACTATTTTGTCCAAGCGGGCCTTCTTCTGGGTTTGGTTTGGTTACGAGCAGACAAAGAGTCGGGAAAAAGCATATCCATTACGAAGATATCGAAAGCATATGGCGTTTGACTTACCCGCGGCTATTTTCAGCGGTGGTAGCTGAGTGGCTGAGGATTCGCGGAGGATGAATGGGAAGTAACCCGATAATCGAGTTGGACGGATTAAGAGGTTGTGGAAGAAACCCTTTGGAATTTAAAGCAATAAAAGGTCGGAAACCTCGGTGCGGCGCTTTCGAACCGGGCTGTTTGGTAAACCGGCAGAGGTAACTACAGCCCTTTGTGCGGGTTGTCTGTGAGCTTCATGTTGATGTGTCTTCATAGGAAATTTGGGATCCAAGTAAGCAAGAGGGTGAGAAAAATTAACTTTTCGGTTTGCTGGCGAAATTTTGGTAAAGGCAAATTTGTTGAATCTGAAGAAAGAATAGTTACCTCCATAAATCTGTGTTGTCTGGCTTGACATCATCGACAAGCATCATCATCAATAAGGCGTGTAAAAAGCAAGCCAAGAGAATCAAGTTCGGATTACCCACATCATCGTCAATAGCGGGTCGGATGAAGCGATGGTCTTTCTCTTGTGGGCTGATTTCTTGACAACTTTTGTTTTGGGCGGTTTGGCCGTCGGCTTTATCCGCTTTGTCTTGGGAAAGTTTCTTGCTCCAAAGCGGATTATCACCTGGATCGAAATAATTAAATGTTGGATCAGGAAGCAATAACAGGTTTAATGATGAAGCAGTCAGAGACTTACCGCAGGTGGTTTGTTGGTGGTGTAGTAAGGAGCCAAACCGGTTTGAGCACAGAGATGCTCCGGTTCATTCATCATTCTTCTTCTTGAGTCCGTAACTTCATCATCGAAAGTTCAAGTTTTGTGTGCGGAGTGGGTCGTCGGCGCTGCCAATATCTTGACACATCAAACCGAACGCGGCTCAAAAGCGGTATGCCCCAAGATAACCAGCAGCGTGCAAGATCAATTCGATCAAACCGTTGGCCATAAAGGCTCGGAGCTTGGGCGATTCGGGGCATATTTGCTTCTTTCTTTGGCGCTTAATCTTTGAGAAAGGGATGAGTATTGCTTAGCCTCTGGGCGAAAGCGGGTAAGGATTTTTACCTTGGGAGAAGTATCCTTGCAGTAAAACCAAGTCGCATTCCATTCTTTGGGGTGAGTATGGAGTTTGGCGTGGGGATCGTGATTTCCTTCCTTTTACGAATAGCCATACCGCCCAATTACGTATTGGGGCCGTCGGTGAATTCGGTCTGACGGTTTAGATGGAAGAGATCTCTAAACAGTTCAACGAAGGTTCCTCTTGCGAGATATGCTTGAGATAGCACTTGAAAGTGGCATAAGTTGGTGACGGAGTTGGGGCCAATGTCTTGGGGACGGAGCTGAAAATTGGCCAACACGTCCCGGTAAAATTTTGAACCGGGCGGTTTGAAGCCCTAGTCCAGGTGATCCGCAAAAACCACAACTTCCCCTTCCTGAGGTGTGGGAGGACATTCCTCTCCAGGAACCCTCTAGTGGACTGTATCTTTGTCATCAGCGCCAATCGATACAGTTCATTCAGGTGTGACTTCGGAGGCGGAAGGAACCCGATTGCATTCATACACTTGTTTGGCCATGATAAGATCTACAAAAATAACGGATCCGGTTCAAGAGCGTGCTTGTTACAAAGTGATTGATCTAAGTTATGATAAACCGGAGGCGATATCTATAATCGGTTCATTGTGATATGATGTCAGATGAGCTCTGGCGGTTCAACAAGGGGACTAATGGTGTGCCTGTGCCGGTTTAGCAGCTTTTTCTTATGGTGAGTTAAACCGCCTAATCTAGGCCTTGGAAATAATTGAAGCTATGGACAGTTCAGAAACAAGTTTCACAAGATCCCATGATTACTACGGATCAAGCGGGTTTTCGAAAACAGGAAATATTTCATGGAGGTAAAGAAGAAATGAAGTGGACCATGAGGCGATATATATGCGTAAGATCCATGGGATTAAGATGAGAAAGTACAGCGGATGCGCAGGAGTTACTATTAGTACAGAACAGATTCACAGCGTGGTTCAAAGTTAAAAGGATAAACGGGAACGCACGAAGAACACGGTATGAAGCTGGAACCCTAAAAATAGATCTAAGTACAGAACAGATTTAAGAAGGGGAAGAAGCTTACGGGAATGGAGAAGATGCGAAAAGAGGCCGCGGTGTTACAATGCGTTCGAGTCAATCAGCGCCTAGGGCGAAGCGAGGATCGATGACAATGGCGGAGCTCCAAGAGCAGCGGCGCGAGGAAGACGAAGAAGAGGAAGCGAAGGGAGGAAAGAAATGACCCTTCGGTCCTATTTATAAGGCAGCAAAGCTAGGTCAAGCGCGTGGATCCAGGGACTGCTATTAAAGAAGGCGTTACAAAGGATCAAATTTCAGGATGACGTCATGCGGTTTACAGTGACCAGAAGCAACGACGTCATGCCGGTTTACAGTAACCAAAAGCAACGATGACATGGCGATTTACCAAACAAAAGAAGATGTCAAGATACAAGCTTTGTGAAGGATTGACATGAACGAGTTCAAATCAATGCTGGGCCTAATGTTGGGGATATTACCACGGTGTAAACCGGCCAGCTTGGGCCGGATTAACTCCGTTAGTGGTATAAGCAGAGAAAGGCCCAAGGCCTATAGTCGGTTTAGAGCTTGTAGCCGTAAACCGGCCTGATGTATAACTTGTATTGTAAGTTAGGAAGAGAGATACCAACCGGGATACAGTATGAACGGTTGGGACTCTATGAACCGACGGGCGTCACTCATGTATATAAGGGGCGACCGGCGACGGTTCAAGACGAACAACCACAACTCGAGCCTAGGCGAAGCTTGTTTGCTCCTAGCCATCGAGACTACATCAATTCCATCACAACTAGGCGTAGGCTTTTACCTTCATCGAAGGGGCGAACTAGTATAAAACCCTTGTGTCTTTGTGTCCGCTTTAACCCCTGCAAGTAAACCCGTAGCGATGGCTCCACGACTAAGTCCTTACGCTAGGACATCTGCCGTGACAAATCCACGACACATATGGTTGTCGCTTTATTGTATGAAATGCAAACGCCCTGTAATTGCTTTACTTTATCACTAAGCGGTAGCGATAGTCGTAGAAGCAATAGATGGCGTAACGACAACGATGCTACGATGGAGATCAAGGTGTCGCGCCGGTGACGTTGGTGATCACGACGGTGCTTCGAAGATGGAGATCACAATAAGCACAAGATGATGATGGCCATATCATATCACTTATATTGATTGCATGTCATGTTTATCCTTTATGCATCTTATCTTGCTTTGATTGACGGTAGCATTTTAAGATGATCTCTCACTAATAACCAAGAAGTGTTCTCCCTGAGTATGCACTGCTGCCAAAGTTCTGTGCAAAACAGTTGCACACGAAGAATACTCAGGTCATACTTGACGAGCCTAGCATATACAGATATGGCCTCGGAACACGGAGACCGAAAGGTCGAACGTGAATCATATAGTAGATATGATCATCATAGTGATGTTCACCACTGAAACTACTCCATCTCATGTGATGATCGGACATGGTTTAGTTGATTTGGATCACGTGATCACTTAGATGACTAGAGAGATGTCATCTAGCGGGAGTTCTTAAGTAATATGATTAATTGAACTTCAATTTATCATGAACTTAGTACTGATAGTATTTTGCGTGTCTATGTTTGTTTGTAGATAGATGGCTCGTCTTTGTTGTTCCGTTGAATTTTAATGCGTTCCTTGAGAAAGCAAAGTTGAAAGATGATGGTAGCAATTACACGGATCGGGTCCCTAACACGAGGATTATCCTCATTGCTGCATAGAAAAGTTCGTCCCGGAAGCACCGCTGGGTGCCAGAACTGCTTCTTGATGCTGGCCGACGGCGTTAAGAATGTCCAGCGAGCAAAGGCGATGATTGATCGATAGTTCGATGTGCCATGCTTTACGGCTTAGAACCGGGTCTTCAACGGCGTTTTGAGCGTCATGGAGCATATGAGATGTTCCAGAGTTGAAGTTAATATTTCAAGCAAATGCCCGGATTGAGAGATATGAAGTCTCCAATAAGTTCTATAGCTGCAAGATGGAGGAGAATAGTTACGTCGGTGAACATATACTCAAAATGTCGGGTATAATAATCACTTGATTCAACTGGGAGTTAATCTTCACGATGATAGTGTCATTGACATAATTCTTCAATCACGCCACCAAGCTACAAGAGCTTCGTGATGAACTATAATATGCAAGGGATGAACAAGACTATTCGAGCTCTTTGCAATGCTAAAAGCAGCGGAGGTAGAAATCAAGAAGGAGCATCAAGTGTTGATGGTTAACAAGACCACCGGTTTCAAGAAAAGGGCAAAGGGAAGAAGAAGGGAACTTCAAAAGAATAACAAACAAGTTGCTGCTCAAGAGAAGAAACCCAAGTCTGGACCTAAGCACTGAAACGGGTGCTTCTCTCGCAAGCGATCGACACCTCGAAGCGAAACTGCCCCAAGTATTTGGCGGATAAGAAGGATAGCAAAGTGAACAAAGGTATATGTGATGTACATGTTATTGATGTGTGCGTTACTAATGCTCGCATGATAGTACCTAGGTATTTGATCTTGGTTACTGTTGCTAATATTTGCAACTCGAAGCAGGGGACTACGGATTGCGAAGATTGGCTAAGGGCGAGGTGACGATGCGGCGTGGGAAATGGTTCCAAAGTCGATGTGATCGCGATCGGCACGCTACCTCTACATCTACCATCGGGATTAGTTTTAGACCTAAATAATTGTTATTTGGTGCGAGCGTTGAGCATGAACATTATATCTGGATCTTGTTTGATGCGAGAGGGTTATTCATTTAAATCACAGAATAATGGTTGTTCTATTTATATGAGTAATATCTTTTATGGTCATGCACCCTTGAAGAGTGGTCTATTTTTATTGAATCTTGACAGTAGTGATACACATATTCATAGTGTTGAAACCAAAAGATGCAGAGTTGATAACGATAGTACAACTTATTTGTGGCACTACCGTTTAGGTCATATCGGTGTAAAGCGCATGAAGAAACTCCATACTGATGGGCTTTTGGAATCACTTGATTATGAATCACTTGGTACTTGCGAACCGTGCCTTATGGGTAAGATGACTAAAACGCCGTTCTCCGGAACTATGGAGCGAGCAACTGATTTGTTGGAAATCATACATACTGATGTTTGTGGTCCAATGAATGTTGAGGCTCGTGGCGGATATCGTTATTTTCTCACCTTCATAGATGATTTGAGTAGATATGGGTATATCTACTTAATGAAACACAAGTCTGGAACATTTGAAAAGTTCAAAGAATTTCAGAGTGAAGTGGAAAATCATCGTAACAAGAAAATAAAGTTTCTATGATCTGATCGTGGAGGAGAATATTTGAGTTACGAGTTTGGTCTACACTTGAAACAATGCGGAATAGTTTCGCAGCTCACGCCACCCGGAACACCACAACGAAATGGTGTGTCCGAACGTCGTAATCGTACTTTACTAGATATTGTGCGATCTATGATGTCTCTTACTGATTTACCGCTATCATTTTGGGGTTATGCTTTAGAGACGGCCGCATTCACATTAAATAGGGCACCATCAAAATCCGTTGAGACGATGCCTTATGAACTGTGGTTTGGCAAGAAACCAAAGTTGTCGTTTCTTAAAGTTTAGGGATGCGATGCTTATGTGAAGAAACTCCAACCAGATAAGCTCGAACCCAAATCAGAGAAATGTGTCTTCATAGGATACCCAAGAGAAACTATTGGGTACACCTTCTATCACAGATCTGAGGGCAAGATTTTCGTTGCGAAAATCCGATCCTTTCTAGAGAAGGAGTTTCTCTCGAAAGAAGTGAGTGAGAGGAAAGTAGAACTTGATGAGATAACTGTATCTACTCCCTTATTGGAAAGTAGTTCATCACAAGAACCAGTTCCTGTGACAACTACACCAATTAGTGAGGAAGCTAATGATATTGATCATGAAACTTCAGGACAAGTTTCTACTGAACCTCGTAGGTCTACCACAGTAAGATCCGCACCAGAGTGGTATGGTAATCCTATTCGGAAGTCATGTTACTTGACCATGATGAACCTACGAACTATGAGGAAGCGATGATGAGCCCAGATTCATAAAATGGCTAGAGGCCATGAAATCGAGATGGGATCCATGTATGAAAACAAAGTATGGACTTTGGTTGACTTGCCCAATGATCGGCAAGCCATTGAGAATAAATGGATCTTTAAGAAGAAGACTGACGCTGATGGTAATGTAACTGTCTATAAAGCCCGACTTGTTGCAAAAGGTGTTCGACAAGTTCAAGGGGTTGACTACGATGAGACTTTCTCACCCATAGCGATGCTTAAGTCTGTCCGAATCATGTTAGCTATTGCTGCATTTCATGATTATGAAATTTGGCAAATGGATGTTAAAACTGCATTCTTGAATGGATTTCTGGAAGAAGAGTTGTATATGATGCAGCCAGAAGGTTTTGTTGATCCAAAAGGTGCTAACAAAGTGTGCAAGCTCCAGCGTTCCATTTATGGACTGGTGCAAGCATCTCGGAGTTGGAATAAACGCTTTGATAGTGTGATCAAAGCATATGGTTTTATATAGACTTTTGGAGAAGCTCAGTATTTACAAGAAAGTGAGTGGGAGCTCAGAGCATTTCGATATTATATGTAGATGACATATTATTAATTGGAAATGATATAGAATTTCTGGATAGCATAAAAGGATACTTGAATAAAAGTTTTTCAATGAAAGACCTCGGTGAAGCTGCTTACATATTGGGCATCAAGATCTATAGAGATAGATCAAGACGCCTAATAGGACTTTCACAAAGCACACACCTTGATAAAATTTTGAAAAAGTTCAAAATGGATCAGGCAAAGAAAGGGTTCTTGCCCGTGCTTCAAGGTGTGAAGTTGAGTCAAACTCAATGCCCGACCACAACAGAAGATAGAGAGAAAATGAAAGATGTTCCTATGCTTCAGCCATAGGCTCTATCATGTATGCAATCTTGTGTACCGACCGACGTATGCTTAGCTATAAGCTTGGCGGGAAGGTACCAAAGTAATCCAGAGTGGATCATCGGACAGCGGTCAAGAACATCTGAAATACCGAAAAGGACTAAGGATATGTTTCTCGTATATGGAGGTGACAAAGAGCTAGTCGTCAAAGGTTACGTCGATGCAAGCTTTGACACCGATCCGAACGATTCTAAATCGCAAACCGGATCGTGTTTTTATTAAGCAGTGGAGCTGTAAGTTGGTGCGTTCTAAACAAAGCGTCATGGCGGGATCTACATGTGAAGCGGAGTACATAGCTGCTACAAGCAGCAAATGAAGGAGTCTGATGAAGGAGTTCATTTCCGATCTAGGTGTCATACCTAGTGCATTGGGACCAATGAAGATCTTCGTGACAATCTTGGTGCAATTGCCTTGGCAAAGGAATCAAGATTTCACAAGAGGACCAAGCGCATCAAGAGACGCTTCAATTCCATTCGGGACCAAGTCCAAGTGGGAGACATAGAGATTTGCAAGATACATACGGATCTGAATGTTGCGAACCGTTGACTAAGCCTCTCTCACGAGCAAAACATGATCAGCACCAAGACTCCATGGGTGTTAGAATCATTACTATGTAATCTAGATTATTGACTCTAGTGCAATTGGGAGACTGAAGGAAATATGCCCTAGAGGCAATAATAAAGTTATTATTTATTTCCTCATATCATGATAAATGTTTATTATTCATGCTAGAATTGTATTAACCGGAAACATGATACATGTGTGAATACATAGACAAACATAACGTCACTAGTATGCCTCTACTTGACTAGCACATTAATCAAAGATGGTTATGTTTCCTAACCATGGACATGTGTTGTCATTTGATTAATGGGATCACATCATTAGGAGAATGATGTGATTGACATGACCCATTCCGTTAGCCTAGCAGTTGATCGTTTAGTATATTGCTATTGCTTTCTTCATGACTTATACATGTTCCTGTAACTATGAGAATTATGCAACTCCCGTTTACCGGAGGAACACTTTGGGTACTACCAAACGTCACAACGTAACTGGGTGATTATAAAGGAGTACTACAGGTGTCTCTGAAGGTACATGTTGAGTTGGCGTATTTCGAGATTAGGTTTTGTCACTCCGATTGTCGGAGAGGTATCTCTAGGCCCTCTCGGTAATGCACATCACTATAAGCCTTGCAAGCAATGTGACTAATGAGTTGGTTACGAGATGATGCATTACGTAACGAGTAAAGAGACTTGCCAGTAACGAGATTGAACTAGGTATTGGATACCGACGATCGAATCTCGGGCAAGTAACATACCGATGACAAAGGGAACAACGTATGTTGTTATGCGGTTTGACCGATAAAGATCTTCATAGAATATGTAGGAACCAATACGGGCATCCAGGTTCCGCTATTGGTTATTGACTGAGAATAGTTCTAGGTCATGTCTACATAGTTCTCGAACCCATAGGGTCCGCCACGCTTAACGTTATGATGATAGTTTTATTATGAGTTTAAAAGTTTTTGATGTACCAAAGTTTTTTCGGAGTCCCGGATGTGATCACGGACATGACGAGATGTCTCGAAATGGTCGAGACATAAAGATTGATATATTGGACGACTATATTCGGACACCGGAAGTGTTTCGGTGATTTGGAGAAAACCGGAGTCTTTGGAGGGTTACTGAACCCCCCCTGTGGAAGTATTGGGCCTTAGTGGGCCCGAGGGAGAGAGAGCGGCAGCAGCCCAGAGGTGGCGCCCCTCCCATGGGGAGTCCGAATGGACTAGGGGAGGCGGCCCTCTTCCCTCTCCTCTCCCTCTCTTCCTTCCCCTTCCTCCTTCCTAGTTGGACTAGGAAAGGGAGTCCTCTCCCACTAGGAGGAGGACTCCCCCCTCCTGGCGCCCCAAGGGCGGCTGGCCTCCCCTTGCTCCTTTATATACGGGCGGGGGACCCCATAGACACACAAGTTGATCTACGGATCGTTCCTTAGCCGTGTCGGTGCCCCCTCCACCATATTCCACCTCGGTCATATCGTCGCAGAGTTTAGGCGAAGCCTGCGCCGTAGAACATCATCATCGCTCCACGCCGTCGTCTTGACGGAACTCATCCCCGGCTATCTTTGGATCGGAGCCGGGGATCGTCATCGAGCTGAACGCGTCTTGAACTCGGAGGTGCCGTCGTTCGGTGCTTGGATCGATCGGATTGTGAAGACGTCGACTACATCAACCGTTGTCTTGGCGCTTCGCTTACGGTCTACGAGGGTACGTGGACAACACTCTCCCCTCTCGTTGCTATGCCATCACCATGATCTTGCGTGTGCGTAGGAATTTGTTTGAAATTACTATGTTCCCCAACACAGGGAGGCTCCTCCCCGGTTCCATTATCAAATGAAACCCAAAATGTCTTACATCAGCTCACTGAGAGGAGTAGTTCAAAGGAAGGACTGCGGTGAAAGCCACTCAAGTTTAACGACAAGCTTACAGAATCAAAAGCGGCAAAGAAACGGGCCATAAGCGCCCACGCACACACTACATGTTTTCTAAGTGCACTTGATAATGTGTATGTCCAGGTGAACCTCCTTGGAGTCCCCGTGCACCGCGTCGGCGGGTAAAGGATGGAACGGATGCCATGGGTTTTCCAAGTCCACATTGGCGGGATAGTCCCAGCTCCCCAGAGTCCAAGTCTGTCCGATGAGGCCGGTGTCGCCGCCCACGCGACCCGGAGGGGTAGTAACATTGACCACGCACCCGTACATCTGCCTCGTGTCAGTGTCAGCGTCAGCGGCGACGCCCCTGACGCACATTACAGAGACGGGGCGGCAGTTTGCGCGGGCCTCACCGGTGCCCACGATCAAGAGGAAGACGCTGCCGTCCTACTCCGAGACTAGCAGGCGGCGGTGATCCTCCAGCGACTCCGGCATGGTGAACCGGTAGCATGTGTCGTACTTGATGTTCTCCCCCAAGGGCCAGCAGTGACCACTGCACACATCCGTGAGGTGATGCACCATGTCCGCCGGCGAGCCACAAAACGGCATCGGGCACTCATAGTAGTGGACGAAGGGCTCCTTGGAGGCATCGACCAGGCCGTCCATGAAATGGGAGTGGCTGTAAGGGATGTTGCGCCAGTTGAATATATGAGCAAGTTACTACGACATTTAATCCAAATAAGCACAAAATAAATCATGACGGCTATAACAGAGATGAAACTAATCATGTGGACTAGCATAGTAGTAGGATATAGAGTAGAAACATGAATTCTACCACGATTTCGAACAGGAGGACAGAAACACATACGGTGCAACGGGAGCAGCACCGTTGGTGTTGAGGTTGTCGCCCATGTTGTTGAGGAAGAGGTTGCCGAGGTCGGGGAAGAAGTCGTCGTCGGTGAAGTCGTGGCTGCCAAGATCGCGAGTGCGCTCCCAGATTTCAACAATACCCGCTTAATGGAGCGCAGGAGGAGTGGCTGTAGGGGCGTTATGTCACCCGAATGGAGCGTAGGAGTAGCACACGAAGCAGTAGATGGTATCCTTACTAGTACTCCCTAGTCTCTATCTATCTATATCTATATATATCTACTCTTATAGAAAACCGAGTTGGTGATGATGGTATTCATGCCATCTTGTAATATAGCGTCCGATCTATATCTGACGGATAGAAAGCCAACTATGACAATTTTACAAAAGATACCCGCACCTCTCTCCACATTTACAGATAAGGCCTTGTCTCGTTCATCCTTATCTCCCACGACCTCGTGCTCCTCCCTATGTCTCTATCTCTACTACTCTTCTTTTTTAATAACAAATTGAATAGTGCTGCGCCGTCCGCTGCATGCCCGGCTGAACACGCCTCCTCGCCTCCATCATCACCAACTGAGTCTTTTATTGGAGTAGGAGTAGAGAAAAAACCGAGTTGGTGATGATGGTGTGCCGTGCAATGCACGGGCATCTTTCTATTTTATTGCATATAAGTCCAAACACCACGTAGACACGGTCTTTGAGCACGGTTCATAGTCATTCCACGCTCGGGCATTAAAGTTTGTAACTATTTTAGATTAGAATATACTACTCCTCCGGTGCTAGTCGTAGAGCAAAGTCCTACTCTACTACTCTACTCTAGCAAGCTGGGGCATAGTACTGTAGTAGGTACTATAGGGAGTACCGGTACTGTGATCACTCAAGCAAGTTGTCTGGCATCGATATGACCCTATGCTGCTGGTATGTGTCTCGTAAGTCAAGCGGCGTGCTGTAGTCATCATCACCTGTCCACTTCCCGCATCACATATTCGCTTCTCCATCTTTGTCTGCACATAATCTCGTCAAAGCTTCCATCCCCGCTAAGGAGCCTCCCCCCCTCGTCCGAAACCCAAGCACTAACAATGGCAGAACCGAGCAGCATCCGCCGAAAGAGTGGCTGGAATTCGCTCCCCATAGAGGTAATGAAGCTCATTGTTTCGCGTGTGGACAATCTCAGTACCATGCAGCTTGCCGCGTGCTCGTTGGGGCTGTACCCTTTACTCAAAGCCCTCAGGCCGGAGCTTTTTAAGCCAGCTCCTTGCTTGATGATGCCGCCTGATCTTCAGAAACGGCGTGTCATGTAGCATAACAATCGTAGGGTGGCGAGCATCAAACCCCTTCACTGCGATCCGATCCCCGTCAGCCTCAGCTACATTAACAGTATGTACTGGGTCGGCATCAACACGTCTTGGATGGTGCTCGTCGACGGTCGCGGCAGCTGGATGCTCGTGGAGGTCTACACCCGGCGATTGATCCCCCTTCCTTCGATTAACACTGTGCTACTTTGGCACCGTGGCCTAGAATACTCGGAATCTTACAGTAGCCAACATGATACCAAGTTTGATTTGCTCAAGGTTGTAATCTGCCAAGTGCCCACAAGATCTGCGAATTATAAAGATTTCAGGCTAATTGCGTTCTTCAACCGCGGTCTCGCCTATCTGACAGGTCACTGCGGTAAGTGGATAAATCTGCATGGTTCTCTGATGCCATTGAACACAAGGGCTTCATTTACGCTATCGACTCCTTCTATGGCTGGACGTATTGCTGGCCTACTCCAGTCATCGCTACAAACGGCTGTTACAGCAGTATGTTACTTTCCTATGATATCATGATGGCTTGCTTATATTATCACAACATTTATGAAAAAATATTCATGCTCATAACATGTTGTTCTTAAGATTGACTAAATCAAGAGCCCTTTTTTATTTGACTCCAACTTGATATGATGTTGTAGGCCGCCTGGTGTCCCTACCCTTCCTAATCCTAGAACCTTTCAAAGAAAAGCGGCATGGAAGTTGCAGGTGGTTCCTGGCTCGATCAGACGACGACGAAAGATTGATGATCATTCGCTCATACTGGACATGTTGTTTCGCGGAATACAATCACATTCACTACAAGGTCTTTGAGCAGGATCCCAGCTTCTCTGGGCCTTCAGGAATTTTTTACTGGAGGCTGGTAAGTAGCCTTGGTACAAGCTCTCTGTTTGTCAGACTGAATTATTCGATTAACCAAGAGATAACCGACGGCAAGGATCATGATGGCAACGCGGTTTCGTTCATCAGGCAAAACTGTGTGAACACAGCGTACCATGCATCTCTGCATGCACCATACCCTGATATGTGCGGCCACGCTCTGCAGCCCAAAGTAGGAGAGGGGGTCGCAAGTGTCATACTTCGACCTGCTGGCTGGAGTTTCCCCTGTCAGGCACCTATCTGGTTCAAGCGTCAGACAATCTCCACAGCTTAATAAATAGTAACGTCTAACTGAGCAGATAGTTAGATGCGTACACTTGGTGTAGTAGGATCTTTATTTAGTTTGATGCATACACTTGTTCTTTTTTGGTAACCCTTTTGTAATGATGGCTGATGTTTGGTTTGGAAGAGAGAGCTACGTCTTCACTCTTCTGGCCCGCTTCGCTTCGCTTTCACCCCGACCTTGGTTGTTCTTCTTCTTCTTTGTTTTCAATGTACAATCAGTAGTATATTTCGTTTGTTGGTTGAATAAATGTGTTGTTAGAACGACAAACACAATGTTTTGGAAGTCGATGCACGGTTCGATCCTTTAGTGCCCCATACCGTACGTAGCTCATACTATTTTTCATACGGAACACATTTTCCACTTGTTGATAACATGCAGCCCACTGACGAAGGCCCAATAGAGAAGCCCATAATTAACTGGAAGGGAGGCTCTCACATGAATCCGTCCCAGGTACATGCTCATGGTCCCCTAAACATAAATAGGTAAATAAATTTAAATGCTCATGCACCAGTTCTTTGGGAAAATATGTAGCCCAGTATTTCTTTTTGAAGAATACCCAAGCTAGGCCTATTTGTTTTCTCTGAATTACTGGGCTGCAAATCTTTCAAGACGAGGAGGGATGCATTCCGTCCTTGCCAAAGAGTATGGTCAATGTCATTAAAAGTAATATCAAAAGGGTTGAAAATTCCAAAAAATTATAGCAAATGGGATATTAGTTTTTTGGTTTTGTTCTTCACTAATATCTTATCGTATTTCATTGGATTTAACATGACATAGTACTAATTTAGTTTTAAATTTGTTTTAGTATGGCTATTAATTTTGGATTAAGAATATTTCGTTCCCAAAGAAAAATTTGCGAATTTTCAAAATTTCCCACATATTTAGTTAATTTTTTACCACAGTCACGACGAGAAAATGGCCGGCAATTCTAAAAATGGAAAACGGGCTGCAATAAATTCCATATGAATTAGAAAATGAGTAAAAATTATAAAAATAATAGCAAATGGGCTGTACACGCCACAGATTTCGAGGCTGACTTGTTTACGCAAGGCTTTGTAAGTGAACACACGATTCTAGCAGCAGTGACTGTTCGATGTCCATCCAACGGCCGACGTGCTTCTTCAATCTCTGATCTTCTTGCTCCAGTCGCCTAAACTAGCGCCGGTGGGACTGCCTGCTCCCTCCTCTTGTGGCCCGCTGTGATGCCGCGCAGGCTTTCCCGGCCCACCCTACTCCCTCCGCTGGCCTAGCCGCACGCAATCAACTGCCTCCTTATTACACGAAAAAAATGATTTCTCCCATCGACATCTGGGCGCACGGTTGGGAGGTGACACAGGGCCTACTACGTTGACGCGTATGCAGGGCTTGTCAACTTAGTCAACAGACGATTCTAGCAGCAGTGACCGTTGGATTTGAATCGAACGGTCATGCTGCTTCTTCAATCGCTGCTCTTCTTGCACCAGCCACCCAAACCAGCGCTGGGGAGACCGCCTGCTCCTGCCTCCTCCACAGTTTGATTTGGCGCACCCCCCTATGGCACGCCCCTCCTGGCCTCCGGCCTCTCTCCCCCTTCCTTTATATATGTGGGCGGGGGCACCCCAAAGGGACACCAAGATTTGTCTTAGCTGAGTGCGGTGCCCCCTCCACAGTTTACTCCTCCGGTCATAGCGTCGTAGTGCTTAGGCGAAGCCCTGCGCAGATCACATCACCATCACCGTCGCCACGCCGTCGTGCTGACGGAACTCTCCCTCGACCCTCTACTGGATCAAGAAATCAAGGGACGTCATCGAGCTGAACGCGTGCTGAACACGGAGGTGCCGTACATTCGGTACTTGGATTGGTTGGATCGTGAATACGTTCGACTACATCAACCGCGTTAACATAACGCTTCTGCTTTCGGTCTACGAGGATACGTGGACACACTCTTCCCCTCTCGTTGATGTGCATCTCCTAGATAGATCTTGCGTGATCATAGGACAAATTGTGAAACTGCATGCTACGTTCCCCAACAGTGGCATCCGAGCCAGGTCTATGCGTAGATGATATGCACGAGTAGAACACAAAGAGTTGTGGGCGATAATAGTCATACTGCTTACCACCAACGGCTTACTTTGATTCGGCGTTATTGTTGGATGAAGCAGCCCAGACCGACATTACATGACCACGTTCATGAGACTGGTTCTACCGACGTGCTTTGCACACAGGTGGCTGTGTAATACCCCCCAAAATTAATCAATTTTTTATTAACTAAAATTTGGCCAAAAATAAAATTTTGAGCTATTCATTAATTTCAGAGCCTTTTCTGTTTTCAGTTTCCAAAATTCTCCCCTCCATAGGAGATTATTTGGTAGAATGTTTTGGTCCTTGGTTGTTTTATAAAACTTTCCTTTTGTATCAGAAATAACAGTAGGAAATATTTTCATAATAAAATTTGCATTTTTCAAATGCTTGAAATGCTTTTGTTGCACTAAAAATATTTTAAATAATTGTTTTAAAATCCCACAAAAACTATGAGAGGTCAGGTGATGCCTATATGTCACTTTTGAGCAAAAACCTAACTATGTGTTTTGAAAATTTTGAGTGAAACATCATCATTTCATTTCTGCCCCATTCTTGAGTTATAACTGCAACCCTAATTTTCCTAGCTCCATTAATTCTGTAAGTTTGCCATCTTGTAGTCCTTCCAACTTGTACCTTAAGTCCAGAAGGGCAGCTCTAGCTTCAACTTTTAAGTCCACCAAACACTCCTCTGAAGTTTCTGTCCAGAACTGAATTCTGGTAAAACTTGCACTACCAAGTTTCTCATCTTGCTAAACAAACTCCATCACCATCTCTATCATCTAAAGAGACCCCATCCTGCCAAATTTCAGATCCAGAATAATCTTCTAGCCAGCCCTAGCATTCTGTCGAACACCTCATGTGCATGACGAAATTCTGCAAGTTTATAAACTTGCATTGGGCACCTGCTCATCTGATCACGCCACCATGTCTACTAGCTCTATCATACCCTAATTCAACTCTCTGGGAGGTTTCATTAGCATCAGAGGCTCCTAGACCACTAAGGCATTTCGTCGAGCACTTTGTGCACGTGCTGTGGGCATGACTAGAGCATGCATTTTGCACACGTCGGCACGGAGCTACTGCTGTCGCTCTGCTGCCTCCCCCTCTCATCCTGATCCTTCTCTGGATCGGCTTGACCACCTGGAGCCTCGCCAACACCTTCGCTTGGGCCCTAGCGCCGTCCACCGCCGTCCACGATGACTAGGACCGCCACCCGACGAGTCCCGCACGGTCACGTCTCTGTCCAACCCACGTGGCGTGTCCCGAGCAGCCCAGCTCCTCCCAGGAGTAACTGCGGGCGGCCACCGCCCACGGCTACCTCCACCGGCCACTCTGCCGACCTCAACGGCCTCACATGCCGCTGTAATGATATCCGCCGTCGTGCTTATCCTCTGGACACCGCGGAGCCGACCCCCTCGCGCTATAAAAGCTCACCCCGAGCTCACTATATCCTCACCACACTCCCTCTCCCTCACTGACCCTCCCGTAGCAGTAGAAAGACCAGAGATGGTCGTCTACCTTGTCGATTCCGACGCCACCAGAGCTCCCCCTCCTCCACTCTCCTCACCACACACCCCCTTGTCGCCCCACGAATCCATCCCCACCTTAAATTTGCCCCGGGAGCTGCTGTAGGTGGAGCACCTCTTTCGCTCGACGCCGCCGTCCACTGGAGAGCTCACCGTCGGCGACTCCGTCCACTTTGGCGACCATGGCGGGTACCCACGGGACCGACTCAACCTCCCTAGCTTGTGGGTGTCCTCGGTTTCTCGAATGGTGCCGCCGTTCACCGGAGAGCCTCACCGGAGCCCCGCCTCTGTTCTGCCGAGGAGGGAAGCGCGCGCGGCGACTGGTCAAACCTGACCAGTGGGCCAGGCGGGCCCACAATCAGTGTCCCAGCGCCGCTGACCCGCCCGTAAGTGGAGGCGAACTCCGCTGTGGCCGCCTCCGTGCTAGGAAGATGTACCAAACGAATACGCCTTCGACGTCATCAGCTCTTCCTCGCGGCTAAGCAGCTAGGCTCGGCCCAGTAACGCCAAACGGCTAAATGTTGCCCAGGGTACATCTTTGCACTTTCATATATTCCTTTCCAGCGGATTTCAAATAAATCCACAGCAACCATTTCATATCCAAAATCGATGATTCAAATTTCTACCAACTCCTAAAATCATGCTCTATTTATCCATATAGGGTGAACATGTTTCCTAGGCCTGGTTTTGCTGGATCTAATAAATAGTCCATTTCCTTTAATATTCCAGCTTAGTAAATCCATAAGAAAATCATATGGACTCCAACTGACTTGATTCTCTTTCTGTTATTTCTCAAATTTCTAGTTTATTTTAGTGTTTATTTCAGAAGTTTCCAAACAACTTTTTAGCACGGTTTGGATTTATGTGGTAATTATAATATTTTGAAAATAGGAAATGAAGGGGAGATATAATTTTCAAACTTTTGGAGTGCACCTAATCTTTCTACATGCTCAAGCCAAGCATCTTGAACACATGATATGGTGATTGTATAGTTGTTTGTTTGCATGTAGAATTGTATTATAAATATGTTGAACTCTTATGAAATTTGCATGGTAACTGTCATACATGCATGATTCCCCTTGATGGTGTTTTATCTTCACTTAAACATGAAGTATCAGTGAGTACAGTTACTTTCATGTGCCATATGTGCCTGTGTTGTGTTGGGGAACGTAGTAATTTCAAAAAAATTCCTACGCACACGCAAGATCATGGTGATGCATAGCAACGAGAGGGGAGAGTATTGTCCACGTACCCGCGTAGACCGTAAGCGGAAGCGTTATGACAACGCGGTTGATGTAGTCGTATGTCTTCACGATCCGACCGATCTAAGTACCGAACATACGGCACCTTCGTGTTCAGCACACGTTCAGCTCGATGATGATCCCCGGACTCCGATCCAGCAAAGTGTCGGGGATGAGTTCCACAAGACCTGACGGCGTGGTACGATGATGATGTTCTATCGCGCAGGGCTTCGCCTAAACTCCGCGATGATATGACCAAGGTGGAATATGGTGGAGGGGGGCACCGCACACGGCTAAGGAACGATCTTCAAGATCAACTTGTGTGTTCTAGGGTGCCCCCTGCCCCCGTATATAAAGGAGGGAGGGGGAGGTGCGGCCGCCCCCTAGGGTGCGCTGGAGGAGTCCTACTCCCACCAGAGTAGGACTCCCCCTCTTGCCTTGGTGGAGAAGGAAAGGGGGAGGGAAAGGGAAAGGGGGCGCCGCCCTTCCTGTCCTATTCGGACTAGGGGGGGGGCGCGCCTGCCCCGCCGCCCTCCTCTTCTCCCTCATGGCCCACTAAGGCCCATTAACCCCCGGGGGGGTTCCGGTAACCCCCCGTTGTTCCGGTAAAATCCTGATTTCACCCGGAGCACTTCCGATGTCCAAACATAGGCTTCCAATATATCAATCTTTATGTCTCGACCATTTCGAGACTCCTCGTCATGTCCGTGATCACATCCGGAACTCCGAACAACCTTCGGTACATCAAAACTTATAAACTCATAATGGAACTGTCATCGTAACGTTAAGCGTGCGGACCCTACGGGTTCGAGAACTATGTAGACATGACCTAGAACTATTCTCGGTCAATAACCAATAGCGGAACCTGGATGCTCATATTGGCTCCTACATATCCTACGAAGATCTTTATCGGTCAAACCGCATAACAACATACGTTGTTCCCTTTGTCATCGGTATGTTACTTGCCCGAGATTCGATCGTCGGTATCCAATACCTAGTTCAATCTCGTTACCGGCAAGTGTCTTTACTCGTTACGTAATGCATCATTCCGTAACTAACTCATTTAGCTACATTGCTTGCAAGGCTTATAGTGATGTGCATTACCGAGAGGGCCCAGAGATACCTCTCCGACAAACGGAGTGACAAAACCTAATATCGAAATACGCCAACCCAACATGTACCTTTGGAGACACCTGTAGTGCTCCTTTATAATCACCTAGTTACGTTGTGACGTTTGGTAGCACCCAAAGTGTTCCTCTGGTAAATGGGAGTTGCATAATCTCATAGTTACAGGAACATGTATAAGTCATGAAGAAAGCAATAGCAACATATTAAACGATCAAGTGCTAAGCTAACGGAATGGGTGAAGTCAATCACATCATTCTCCTAATTATGTGATGCCATTTAATCAAATGACAACTCATGTCTATGGTTAGGAAACTTAACCATCTTTGATTAACGAGCTAGTCAAGTAGAGGCATACTAGTGACACTATGTTTGTCTATGCATTCACACATGTATTATGTTTCCGGTTAATACAATTCTAGCATGAATAATAAACATTTATCATGAAATAAGGAAATAAATAATAACTTTATTATTGCCTCTAGGGCATATTTCCTTCATGTTGGTCCAGGCTAATTTGCAGGAAGAATCAGTCACATGAAAAGTGACTGTGAGACTGAAATCTCGTTGTGACGAGAATGATCAGTGAGGGCATGTTGGGACATACCAGGTGGTGACCCTGTTGTGTACCACTAAGGAAATATGTTGTGCTAATCATTGCAGGGAATTATAAACCTCCTGAGTCGACCGTAGATCGAGTCTTGTTCCGGTAACCCCCTAACTTGAATCCTGCTGCCACTTGTCCCTGCCACAGGCAGGGTACGGTTCAATAAGTTGTTAACCCCTTTCCCTGCACACACCATACAGAGAGGCCATGATGAGGGTTTCTAGGTACTGGCTGCAATGCCATTCATCGGGCCAGGGGGCATGGGTGTATCCGGCTGGGCCAAGAGGGGGGCGCCCCTTGTAATATGCGCGTGTTAATAGTGATCCCATGCTACTCGATATGATGGTCTCCCTGTTGAGGAACGTAGTAATTTCAAAAAAATTCCTACGCACACGCAAGATCATGGTGATGGCATAACAACGAGAGGGGAGAGTGTTGTCCACGTACCCTTGTAGACCGTAAGCAGAAGCGTTATGACAACGCAGTTGATGTAGTCGTACGTCTTCACGATCCGACCAATCCAAGCACCGAACGTACGGTACCTCCGAGTTCAGCACACGTTCATCTCGATGATGATCCCCGGGCTCCGATCCAGCAAAGCTTCGGGGATGAGTTTCGTCAGCACGATGGCATGGTGACGATGTTGATGTTCTACCGGCGCAGGGCTTCGCCTAAACTCCGCGACGATGTGCCCGAGGTGGAATATGGTGGAGGGGGGCACCGCACTCGGCTAAGGAACGATCCGTAGATCACCTTGTGTGTCCTAGGGTGCCCCCGCCTTGTATATAAAGGAGCAAGGGGAGGCCGGCCGGCCCTAGAGGCGCGCCAGAGGAGGAGTCCTCCTCCTAGTAGAGTGGGACTCCCCTTTCCTACTCCTACTAGGAAGGGAAAGGAAGGGGAAGGGAGAAGGAAGCAGGCGCCTCCTAGTCCAATTCGGACCCGGGAGGGGGGCGCCTCCTAGTCCAATTCGAACGAGGAGGAGGCGCGCCGGCCCACCAGCCGCCTCTCTCTCTCCACTAAGGCTGTAGGATCGAAGAAGGTGAGAGTGTCTAGAGGGGGGGATTAGACTACTCGACAAGATAAAAATTATGCCTTTTTACCAAGACAAGTTTTTGGCAGATTTAGGGTATCACACAAGTCAAGCAGCTTACTACACATGCAATTCTAGAGTATGGGCAGCGGAAAGTAAATTGCACAAGTAGTAAAGAGAAGTGGAGAAGATCAAACGCAATTTGGAGACACGGAGATTTTTCTCGTGGTTCCGATAGGTGGTGCTATCGTCAATCCACGTTGATGGAGACTTCAACCCACGGAGGGTAACGGCTGCGAGAGTCCACGGAGGGCTCCACCCACAAAGGGTCCACGAAGAAGCAACCTTGTCTATGCCATCATGGCATACGCCCACGGAGGACTAGCCTTACTCGGGGTAGATCTTCACGAAGTAGGCGATCTCCTTGCCCTTACAAACTTCTTGGTTCAACTCCACATCTTGACGGAGGCTCCCAAGCGACACCTAACCAATCTAGGAGGCACCACCCTCCAAAAGGTAATAGATGGTGTTGATGATGATGAACTCCTTGCTCTTGTGCTTCAAATGATAATCTCCCCAACACTCAACTCTCCTCACTGATTTGGCTGTGGTGGAAGAAGGGATTGAGTGGAAAGCAACTTGGGAAGGCTAGAAATCAAGTTTCATATGGTGGGAGTGGAGCAACTTGATCTCAACACAAGGGTAGGTAGTTTTCTTCTCGAAATGTAAGGTAGGAGTGGTAGTTCTTTCGATGGCTCTCTCCACGAATGAAGAGGAGGTGGAGGGTATTTACAGCCTCCACACAAAATCCAACCGTTACACACATTTGACCAATCTCGGTCAGACCGAAGTTGACAACTCGGTGAGACCGAAAGTTCAAATCTTGTGAATGTTGGGATTTTCGGTGGGACCGAAAATACAATTTCAGTGAGTCCGATTCTTCCAAAGACTAGGGTTTGCCAATCTCGGTGGGACCGACTTTATCATCTCGGTGACACCGATTTGATGACGAAGGTTCTGAAGCTTGGCAACACTAGTTTCGTGAGACCGAGTTCGAATCGGAAAATCCGAAATTTCTAGGGTTTGGCTTTGTGGTGAGGTGGTTCATCTCGGTGTGGTGAGTTTAGGAAATCGGTGGGACCGAGATTACTTATGAGTGTATATTGGAATGAAAGATTGCGATAGTTTGGGAGATGTATCACTAAGCACTTTGAGCAACGGATCATTTACATAACCTCATCCCTTTTAATAGTATTGGCTTTCCTATAGACTCAATGTGATCTTGGATCACTAAACCAAAAATGGAGTCTTGAGCTTTTGCCAATGCTTGCCTTAGCATCTTGAGGGTCCACCTCTTCATCCTTTTGCCATGCCAATGTGATTGACCTTCCTGAAACATACTTGATAAAAGCATTAGTCCAACCACAAAGTATGTTGTCATTAATTTCCAAAACCACCGAGGAGCAAATGTGCTTTCAATCTCCCCTTTTGGTAATTGATGGCAACACACAAAACAAGACATCAAAGCTTACTGAAAGAAAGACAGAATTATTACTAAAGCTTTGACAAACATGTAGTACACAGGCTCCCCCTACAAGTGTGCAAAATTTTCATATATTATGGTTTTGGACTACCACAAGCACACAAGAGAGAAAAGCAAGATGTGCTACATGCAGCTTGGCTATATGCATCAGAGCAGATGAAAAGAAGTGAGTGATAATGCATATGTGCATGGTGATTTCTTGCAAACAAGTATTCACAAGCAAGTCACCATCATGCACATTCTGCAAGATGCATATACTTACCTTGAGGTTCCTTGGCATTGTACCAAGAAATAAACTTGGGAAACAAGGTTAGATAACACAAGAGTATTTCTTCAACCAACAAAGAAGAACATCAAGAGTACCAAGCCAGGATGACATGTGTAAGAGTGTCTCATATTGAGCACAAGCTTGAATCAGCAAACATGTCTCCCAAAACTAAAAGATTTTTAATGAACTCTGAGAGATTTTGCTTTCCATAAGATATCAATTGTGAGAGCAATGAAAGCAAAATCAAAAGAATGATGCCAAAAGTAATATCCAATGTGGAACACGGCAAAGCTTTGATGTGATTCTCTCCCCTTAAGATAAGATTGCTCTTCTTCTCCTTTAAATCTTCTCTTCTCCCTTATCTCCCCTAAATCTTCTCCCCTTTGACATCAAGTGCCGAAAAGGACAGCCGACTAGGAAGGTCAGGAAAGATGGAAGAAAGAAGTGGGATCCTTAAGAATCACAACAGGGCAATAAGAATTATGCATAGAAAATCATTGAGTGGAGCTGCAGAAGATGAGATCCTAAAAGAAAGTCGGTGACACCGAAGTGTGATGGATCGGTGGGTCCGAAAGTCAGAGACTTAGGGCAGATCCTTTTTCGGTCAGACCGAAATTTTTAAGTCGGTGACGCCGAGTTTAATTCCAAGGAAATATAGAAATAATTCAGCTCACTTTGCAAGGAATGTTTCAAAAAGATTTGCAATGAATTTGTAAATGATTTGCAGGGAATTGAACAGAGCCAAAATGATATTCACAAAGACAGAAGAATAGAAATGAAAAAGATCGCTAGATGAAGTTTTTTTTAAGAAAACATAATGAGAAATCATAAGAGAAACTAGAAAGACTGCAAAAACATATGTACTTCATCTAGATAGGGGTCGGCGACTAGGTCACCTATGTTTGAGTATTTTGACTTAGGAGTCAAATGAGAACATTTGATCATAGGTCACACTCATCGTTTAAGCTTAAAATGGGGTTGCCATTTTTCGATTAAGCATTTGATGTGATCACATCTTATGAAGCTGCTTGTACTCATGACTTCGAGCAAAGCTTCTTCAAGATGTGAAGAACATACCTTGGGCTTGTTGTTGCTTTGCTCATGTAGGTGAACTTGATGTAGATGCTCATAGAATGTGAGGTTGAAGCACCATTTCCAATTGTGTAGTTCATCTTCCTACATGGGTTAGGCAAGCAAGGAAATACTCAAGAATATCCAAGATGACAAGAGTGAAATACTAGATGTATAAGGTGTCAAAAAGGATATGTGGAATTTTGTTCCTTGAACTCAACATCCCAAAGAGCTAGTTACTTGGTCAATGACAAGATTACTCAAGATTTGAGTGTGTGGTAATCTTGTGGAATGTAGATCATCCAAGTGCCTGCAAGGAGTTAGATGCAATACAAGGAGGCAAATGTGTCCAAGACATATGATCATCATCATAAGAGAAATCTCAAGGATTAGTCAAGTAGGCTCATGCCTTGCATGCATCAATGGAGTTTTCACTCCAAGTTTGAAGCATCAATGATGTTCAACTCACTCCTTAGCGACAAAACACTTTCTCATCAAGGGTTTTGTAAAGATATCGACAAGTTGTTTGTCGATCTGAACATGCTTAAGATTGTTGTCACCCTTAGCAATGTGATCACGAATAAAATGGTGACGAACTTCAATATGTTTAAATGACGAGAGTGTTGCACGGATTGTGTCCAATCTTAATCGCACTCTCATTGTCACAAAGCAAGGAACATGTCTCGCATGTATCCCATAATCCTTAAGCGTTTGTGTCATCCATAGCAATCGAAAGCACAACATGAACCAGCAGCTATATATTCTGCTTGGCGGTGGATAAAGATACTCAATTTTGTTTCTTGGAGGACCAAGATACAAGGGATCGACCAAGGAATTGACACGTGCCGAAGTTGACTTTCTATCAACCCTGTCTCCGGCATAGTCCGAGTCGGAATAGCCAACAAGATCGAAAGAGGCCCTCTTAGGATACCAAATGCCAAAGTTTGGTGTGTGTATCAAATATCTCACAATTCTTTTAACAGCTTTAAGATGACATTCTTTAGGGCTGCTTGATATCGAGCACACATGCATACACTCAACATTATGTCAGGACGAGAAGCACAGAGATATAGTAGAGAACCAATCATGGATCGGTAAACCTTTTGATCAACAGGTTCTCCATCTTTAGTCAAGTCATTATGTCCACTAGTAGGCATGGGGGTTCTCATACCTTTGCTTTCTTGCATGTTGAACTTCTTGAAGAGATCTTTGGTGTACTTTGTTTGTGAGACAAAGGTACCCTCCTTAGATTGCTTGATTTGCAACCCAAGGAAGAATTTGAGTTCACTCATCATGGACATCTCATACTTCTCCGACATGAGCTTTCCAAACTTCTCGCTAAAATGAGGGTTAGTTGAACCAAAGATAATATCATCAACATATATTTGGCACACAAATAGTTCACCATCAACCCTTTTCGTGAATAGCGTTGAGTCTATTTTACCAATCTCAAATCCTTTTTCAAGAAGAAAGCTAGTCAAGATTTGTACCAAGCTCTAGGAGCTTGTTTAAGACCATAAAGAGCTTTGTGCAACTTGTAAACATGATTAGGCTTTTAGGATTCACAAATCCGGAGGTTGTTTCACAAATACTTCCTCCTCAATTTCACCATTTAGGAAAGCACTTTTAATGTCCATTTGATAGAGAGTAATATCATGGTGGTTGGCATAAGCAAGAAGAATGCGAATGGACTCAAGTCTAGCAACGGGGGCATAGGTCTCACCATAGTCCATACCTTCGACTTGTGTGTAACCTTGAGGAGACGAGCCTTGTTGTGGATGACTTGTCCATCTTCATCTTGCTTGTTCCGAAACACCCATTTGGTTCCAATGACATTTTGATCATCCTTGGGCTTCTCTACCAAAGTCCATACATTGTTCCTCTCGAAATTGTGTAGCTCTTCGTGCATAGCGTTCACCCAATCCGGGTCTTCTAGTGATTCTTCTACCTTCATAGGTTCAAGACTAGAGATAAATGAGTAATGCTCACAAAAGTTAGCTAAGCGAGTTTTAGAGCGAGTAATTCTCCCGGAGTCGATGTCGTTCATCATTTGTTCCACGGGATGATTTTTCTTGACTCTTGCTCGGACTCGGGATAGCTTTTGTTGTGGTTGTGGCTGAGCTTCCTCATCATCCTCATCTTCGTCTTCTTCTTCATTGTTGTTGGTGTTGTCTTGAGGTGGTGGAGAAGGAGGTCGTGGTGGATCTTCTTGTTGCACTTCCTCATCTTGGTGAGTTCCACTTGTGGAAGCCTCCATGTTGCCTTGAGGTTTATCTTGCCGTGAGGTAGGGGGCTCCACATATGTAGATGAGGTACTCTCCTTCACTTCCATGGGACGGATCTTTCCAATAGATAAATCTTGAATGGCTTCCGATGGGTCCTTGTCTCCTACATCAATAGGCATTTGCTCTACTTATGAGCCATTAGATTCATCAAACTTCACATCTACCGTCTCTTCAACCTTTCGGTGAAATTATTGTAGACACGGTAGGTGTGGGAGTTTGATCCATAACCGAGGAAAAACCTTCATGAGTTTTAGGAGCAAATTTAGACCGACGATGCTTATCAAGGATATAGCATTTTGAACCAAAGACACGAAAGTATCCCACTTGGGGTTTGTTACCGGTGAGGAGCTCGTATGAAGTCTTGCCGAGGAGCTTGTGAAGATAAAGCCTGTTGATAGCATGACAAGCTGTCTCGACGGCTTCTCCCCAAAAGTGCTTCGGTGTCTTGAATTCGTCAAGCATCGTTCTCGCCATCTCTATGAGCGTTCGGTTCTTCCTCTCAACAACTCCATTTTGTTGAGGTGTGTACGTAGCCGAGAACTCATGTAGAATCCCTTCCTCATCGAGAAAAGAGTCCACATGGGCGTTCTTGAACTCCGTTCCATTGTCACTCTGAACTTTCTTGATCTTCACCTCAAATTGATTTTGGGCCTTTCTGGCAAAGGTTTTGAAGATTCTCTGAACCTGCGATTTGTCATCAAGGAAAAATACCCACGTAAATCTGGAATAATCATCAACTATAACTAGACCAAAGGAGTTACCACCAAGGCTTTTGTAAGCATTGGGACCGAAGAGATCCATATGAAGAAGCTCAAGCGGTCTCCTTGTGGTCATGATGTTCTTCACGGGATGACTTCCACCTACTTGTTTTCCTGCCTGACAAGCACTACAAAGTCTATCTTTGTCAAAGAGAACATCTTTAACACCAAGAATATGATCACCTTTGATTAGCTTGTCTAGATTACGCATACCAACATGTCCAAGCCTTCTATGCCATAACCAACCTTTAGCAGATTTAGCAATGAAGCAAGTTCTAGGTTGAGCTTTCTTAGTGAAATCAACAATATATAGATCACCTCTACGGATGCCGATAAAAACCATGTTATGATTGTCACGACGAAAGACTTGGCAATCTACTTTGGTGAATAGCACATTGAATCCAAAATCAGCTAGTCTAGATACGGAAAGTAAATTGTATCCAAGTGATTCAACAAGCATGACATTTTGAATAGAGCTATCATGAGATATGGCCACCTTACCAAGGCCAAGTACCTTACCCTTGGAGTTGTCTCCAAAAGTCACATACTTGCGTGGACCATCGTTCTTTGCAAGCTCTCGAAACATGTCTTCGTCTCCGGTCATGTGATCGGTGCATCCACTATCAAGAATCCACTCTTTTCCACCGGATATGTAGTCTCTCAGATTTGCCATAAGATTGAGACTCTTCATGATCTTGTCTAGCTCGATGTCCGAATCAGAGTAATCGTCATCATGCTCATGCTCATCATCACATTGACCCATAGATTGTTCATCATCAACTCCTAGGTCAATTTGACAACAACTTGCATTAGTTTTGTCAATGTGACAATAATCATCGGAATGCAATACAAGAGCATTTCTAATTAGATCATTGATAAGACAAGGATCACCCTTCTTTTTCATAAGATCACGAAGCTCAAAGAAGCATTTATCAAAGTTGGAATCATTGGGGCGCATCATATCAAATTCAATAGTCTTGTATAGAATTTCATCAAGACCTCTCAAAGAGTAGTCCGGATAAAGTTCTTCCAAGAACTTCCACATGGCATAGGCGCACTCAAAGTTTGTGACAAGCTTAAGCAAGTTATCGGGCAAACCTCTAATGATAAGATTTACAGTTGTAAGGTTACGAAGCAAATCAAGCTCTTCATCCATGGTAGGGTGCAAGGGGTCAAATGGAGGCACATATGGGGATTCAACATATTTGCGCAAGTTATACATCTTAAAGATAATAAGCATTTCAATCCTCCACGAGTTATAGGACACCCCATCAAGAATAGGCACTCTATGGCTAACACTCCCAAACGTAGACACGTCCATCTTCCTCCAATGGTGTGTAAACCAAAGCAATGGAGACCAATGCTCTGATACCAATTGTAGGATCGAAGAAGGTGAGAGTGTCTAGAGGGGGGGGATTAGACTACTCGACAAGATAAAAATTATGCCTTTTTACCAAGACAAGTTTTTGGCAGATTTAGCGTATCACACAAGTCAAGCAGCTTACTACACATGCAATTCTAGAGTATGGGCAGCGGAAAGTAAATTGCACAAGTAGTAAAGAGAAGTGGAGAAGATCAAACGCAATTTGGAGACACAGAGATTTTTCTCGTGGTTCCGATAGGTGGTGCTATCGTCAATCCACGTTGATGGAGACTTCAACCCACGGAGGGTAACGGCTGCGAGAGTCCACGGAGGGCTCCACCCACGAAGGGTCCACGAAGAAGCAACCTTGTCTATGCCATCATGGCATACGCCCACGGAGGACTAGCCTTACTCGGGGTAGATCTTCACGAAGTAGGCGATCTCCTTGCCCTTACAAACTTCTTGGTTCAACTCCACATCTTGACGGAGGCTCCCAAGCGACACCTAACCAATCTAGGAGGCACCACCCTCCAAAAGGTAATAGATGGTGTTGATGATGATGAACTCCTTGCTCTTGTGCTTCAAATGATAATCTCCCCAACACTCAACTCTCCTCACTGATTTGGCTGTGGTGGAAGAAGGGATTGAGTGGAAAGCAACTTGGGAAGGTTAGAAATCAAGTTTCATATGGTGGGAGTGGAGCAACTTGATCTCAACACAAGGGTAGGTAGTTTTCTTCTCGAAAATGTAAGGTAGGAGTGGTAGTTCTTTCGATGGCTCTCTCCACGAATGAAGAGGAGGTGGAGGGTATTTATAGCCTCCACAAAAATCCAACCGTTACACACATTTGACCAATCTCGGTCGGACGAAGTTGACAACTCGGTGAGACCGAAAGTTCAAATCTTGTGAACGTTGGGATTTTCGGTGGGACCGAAAATACAATTTCGGTGAGTCCGATTCTTCCAAAGACTAGGGTTTGCCAATCTCGGTGGGACCGACTTTATCATCTCGGTGACACCGATTTGATGACAGAAGGTTACAGAAGCTTGGCAACACTAGTTTCGGTGAGACCCAGTTCAGAATCGGAAAATCTGAAATTTCTAGGGTTTGGCTTTGTGGCTGAGGTGGTTCATCTCGGTGTGACTGAGTTTAGGAAATCGGTGGGACCGAGATTACTTATGAGTGTATATTGGAATG
This sequence comes from Aegilops speltoides, assembly GCA_021437245.1. Taxonomy (NCBI): domain Eukaryota; kingdom Viridiplantae; phylum Streptophyta; class Magnoliopsida; order Poales; family Poaceae; genus Aegilops; species Aegilops speltoides. The sequence goes on from CM038141.1 coordinate 74,037,158, forward strand.
AAAGATTGCTGATAGTTTGGGAGATGTATCACTAAGCACTTTGAGCAACCAGATCATTTACATAACCTCATCCCCTTTTAATAGTATTGGCTTTCCTATAGACTCAATGTGATCTTGGATCACTAAACCAAAAATGGAGTCTTGAGCTTTTGCCAATGCTTGCCTTAGCATCTTGAGGGGTCCACCTCTTCAGTCCTTTTGCCATGCCAATGTGATTGACCTTCCTGAAACATACTTGATAAAAGCATTAGTCCAACCACAAAGTATGTTGTCATTAATTTCCAAAACCACCCAGGGAGCAAATGTGCTTTCAAAGGCCCATAAGGCCCATTACTTCTCCCGGGGGGCTTCCGGTAACCCTCCGGCACTCCGGTTTTCTTCGAAAATGTCCGGAACACTTCCGGTGTCCGAATATAGTCCTCCAATATATCAATCTTTATGACTAAACCATTTCGAGACTCCTCGTCATGTCCGTGATCACATCCGGGACTCCGAACAATATTCAGTACATCAAAACTTATAAACTCATAATAAAACTGTCATCGTAACGTTAAGCGTGCGGACCCTATGGGTTCGAGAACTATGTAGACATGACCTAAAACTATTCTCGGTCGATAACCAATAGCGGAACCTGGATGCCCATATTGGTTCCTACATATTCTACGAAGATCTTTATCGGTCAAACCGCATAACAACATACGTTGTTCCCTTTGTCATCGGTATGTTACTTGCCCGAGATTCGATCATCGGTATCCAATACCTAGTTCAATCTCGTTACCGGCAAGTCTCTTTACTCGTTACGTAATGCATCTTTCCGTAACTAACTCATTAGCTACATTGGTTGTAAGGCTTATAGTGATGTGCATTACCGAGAAGGCCTGGAGATACCTCTCCGACAATCAGAGTGACAAAACCTAATCTCGAAATACGCCAACCCAACATGTACCTTTGGAGACACCTGTAGTACTCCTTTATAATCACCCGATTCGTTATGACGTTTGGTAGTACCAAAGTGCTCCTCCGTAAACGGAGTTGCATAATCTCATAGTTACGTGAACATGTATAAGTCATGAAGAAAGCAATAGCAATATACTAAACGATCAAGTGCTAGGCTAACGGAATGGGTCATGTCAATCACATCATTCTTCTAATGATGCGATCCCATTAATCAAATGACAACACATGTCTATGGTTAGGAAACATAACCATCTTTGATTAATGAGCTAGTCAAGTAGAGGCATACTAGTGACTGTATGTTTGTCTATGTATTCACACATGTATCATGTTTCCGGTTAACACAATTCTAGCATGAATAATAAACATTTATCATGATATGAGGAAATAAATAATAACTTTATTATTGCCTCTAGGGCATATTTCCTTCAGTCTCCCACTTGCACTAGAGTCAATAATCTAGATTACATAGTAATGATTCTAACACCCATGGAGTCTTGGTGCTGATCATGTTTTGCTCGTGAGAGAGGCTTAGTCAACGGGTCTGCAACATTCAGATCCGTATGTATCTTGCAAATCTCTATGTCTTCCACTTGGACTTGGTCCCGAATGAAATTGAAGCGTCTCTTGAGGTGCTTGGTCCTCTTGTGAAATCTGGATTCCTTTGCCAAGGCAATTGCACCAAGATTGTCACGAAGATCTTCATTGGTCCCGATGCACTAGGTATGACACCTAGATCGAAATGAACTCCTTCATCCGACTCCTTCATTTGCTGCTTCCGAAGCAGCTATGTACTCCGCTTCACATGTAGATCCCGCCACGACGCTTTGTTTAGAACGCACCAACTTACAGCTCCACCGTTTAATAAAAACACGATCCGGTTTGCGATTTAGAATCGTCCGGATCAATGTCAAAGCTTGCATCAACGTAACGATTCTGACTAGCTCTTTGTCACCTCCATATACGAGAAACATATCCTTAGTCCTTTTCGGTATTTCAGATGTTCTTGATCGCTGTCTAGTGATCCACTCTGGATTACTTTGGTACCTTCCTGCCAAGCTTATTGCTAAGCATACGCCAGGTCTGGTACACAGCATTGCATACATGATAGAGCCTATGGCTGAAGCATAGGGAACATCTTTCATTTTCTCTCTATCTTCTACTTTGGTCGGGCATTGAGTCTGACTCAACTTCACACCTTGTAGTACGGGCAAGAACCCTTTCTTTGCCTGATCCATTTTGAACTTTTTCAAAATTTCATCAAGGTATTTTTTTTTGTGAAAGTCCTATTAAGCGTCTTGATCTATCTTTATAAATCTTGATGCCCAATATGTAAGTAGCTTCACCGAGGTCTTTCATTGAAAAACTTTTATTCAAGTATCCCTTTATGCTATCCAGAAATTCTATATCATTTCCAATTAATAATATGTCATCTACATATAATATCGAAATGCTACTGAGCTCCCACTCACTTTCTTGTAAATACAAAGCTTCTCCAATAGTCTCAGATAAAACCATATGCTTTGATCACACTGTCAAAGAATTTATTCCAACTCCGAGATGCTTGCACCAGTCCATAAATGGATCATTGGAGCTTGCACACTTTGTTAGCACCTTTTGGATCAACAAAACCTTACGGCTGCATCATATACAACTCTTCTTCCGTAAATCCATTCAAGAATGCAGTTTTGACATCCATTTGCCAAATTTCATAATCATGAAATGTAGCAATAGCTAACATGATTCGGACAGACTTAAGCATCGCTTCGGTGAGAAAGTCTCATCGTAGTCAACCCCTTGAACTTGTCAAAACCTTTCGCAACAAGTCGAGCTTTATAGACAGCTACATTACCATCAGCGTCGGTCTTCTTCTTAAAGATCCATTTATTCTCAATGGCTTGCCGATCATCGGGCAAGTCAACCAAAGTCCATATTTTGTTCTCATACATGGATCCCATCTCAGATTTCATGGCTTCTAGCCATTTTGCGAATCTGGGCTCATCATCGCTTCCTCATAGTTCGTGGGTTCATCATGGTCAAGTAACATGACTTCGAATAGGATTACCGTACCACTCAGTGCGGATCTTACTCTGGTAGACCTACGAGGTTCAGTAGAAACTTGATCTGAAGTTTCATGATCAACATCATTAGCTTCCTCACTAATTGGTGTAGGTGTCACAGGAACCGATTTCTGTGATGAACTACTTTCCAATAAGGGAGCAGGTACAGTTACCTCATCAAGTTCTACTTTCCTTCCACTCACTTCTTTCGAGAGAAACTCCTTCTCTAGAAAGGATCCATTCTTAGCAACGAATGTTTTGCATTCGGATCTGTGATAGAAGGTGTACCCAACAGTCTCTTTTGGGTATCCCACGAAGACACATTTCTCCGATTTAGACTCGAGCTTATCTGGTTGAAGTTTCTTCACATAAGCATCGCATCCCCAATCTTTAAGAAACGACAACTTTGGTTTCTTGCCAAACCACAATTCATAAGGCGTCGTCTCAACGGATTTTGATGGTGCCCTATTTAACGTGAATGCGGCCGTCTCTAAAGCATAACCCCAGAACGATAGCGGTAAATCAGTAAGAGACATCATGGATCGCACCATATCTAGTAAAGTACGATTACGACGTTCGGACACACCATTTCTTTGTGGTGTTCCAGGTGGCGTGAGTTGCGAAACTATTCCGCATTGTTTCAAATGTAAAACAAACTCGTAACTCAAATATTCTCCTCCACAATGAGATCGTAGAAACTTTATTTTCTTGTTACGATGATTTTCCACTTCACTCTGAAATTCTTTGAACTTTTCAAATGTTTCAGACTTGTGTTTCATTAAGTAGATATACCCATATATGCTCAAATCATCTATGAAGGTGAGAAAATAACGATATCCGCCACGAGCTTCAACATTCATCGATCCACATACATCTGTATGCATGATTTCAAACAAATCTGTTGCTCTCTCCATAGTACCGGAGAACGGTGTTTTAGTCATCTTGCCCATGAGGCACGGTTCGCAAGTACCAAGTGATTCATAATCAAGTGATTCCAAAAGTCCATCAGTATGGAGTTTCTTCATGCGCTTTACACCGATATGACCTAAATGGCAGTGCCACAAATAAGTTGCACTCTCATTATCAACTCTGCATCTTTTGGCTTCGACATTATGAATATGTGTATCACTACTTTCGAGATTCAATAAAAATAGACCACTCTTCAAGGGTGCATAACCATAAAAGATATTACTCATATAAATAGAACAACCATTATTCTCTGATTTAAATGAATAACCGTCTCGCATCAAACAAGATCCAGATATAATGTTCATGCTCAACGCTGGCACCAAATAACAATTATTCAGGTCTAAAACTAATCCTGAAGGTAGATGTAGAGGTAGCGTGCCGACCACAATCACATCGACTTTGGAACCGTTTCCCACGCGCGATCGTCACCTCGTCCTTGGCGATGCTCGCTTATTCCGTAGTCCTGCTTGAGTTGCAAATATTAGCAATGAAACAAGTATCAAATACCTGTGTTCTCTCATGAGCTCTAGTAAGGTACACATCAATAACATGTATATCACATATACCTTTGTTCACCTTGCCATCCTTCTTATCCGCCAAATACTTGGGGCAGTTCCGCTTCGAAAGGTCGATCGCTTGCGGAGAAGCACTCGCCTTCAGGCTTAGGTCCAGACTTGGATTTCTTCTCTTGAGCAGCAACTTGCTTTTTGTTCTTCTTGAAGTTCCCTTCTTCTTCCCTTTGCCCTTTTCTTGAAACTAGTGGTCTTGTTGACCATCAACACTTGATGCTCCTTCTTGATTTCTACCTCCGCAGCTTTTAGCATTGCAAAGAGCTCGGGAATTGTCTTGTTCATCCCTTGCATATTATAGTTCATCACGAAGCTCTTGTAGCTTGGTGGCGTGATTGGAGAATTCATCAATGACGCTATCATCCGAAGATTAACTCCCAGTTGAATCAAGTGATTATTATACCCGGACATTTTTAGTATATGTTCACCGATGTAACTATTCTCCTCCATCTTGGAGCTGTAGAACTTATTGGAGACTTCATATCTCTCAATCCGGCATTTGCTTGAAATATTAACTTCAACTCTGGAACATCTCATATGCTCCATGACGCTCAAAACGTCGTTGAAGACCCGGTTCTAAGCCGTAAAGCATGGCACATTGAACTATCGAGTAGTCATCGCTTTGCTCTGCCAGACGTTCTTAACGTCGTCGGTTATATCAAGCAGCAGTTCGCACCCAGCGGTGCTTCTAGGACGTAATTCTTCCGTGCAGCAATGAGGATAATCGTCGAGTTACGGACCCGATCCGTGTAATTGCTACCATCATCTTTCAACTTTGCTTTCTCAAGGAACGCATTAAAATTCAACGGAACAACAAAGACGAGCCATCTATCTACAATAAACATAGACAAGAAAAATACTATCGGTACTAAGTTCATAATAAATTTAAGTTCAATTAATCATATTACTTAAGAACTCCCACTTAGACAGATATCTCTAGTCATCTAAGTGATCACGTGATCCAAATCAACTAAACCATAACCGATCATCACGTGAGATGGAGTAGTTTTCAATGGTGAACATCACTATGTTGATCATATCTACTATATGATTCACGTTCGACCTTTCGGTCTCGTGTTCCGAGGCCATATCGCATATGCTAGGCTCGTCAAGTTTAACTCGAGTATTCTGCGTGTGCAAAACTGGCTTGCACCCGTTGTAGATGGACGTGAGAGCTTATCACACCCGATCATCACGTGGTGTCTGGGCACGACAAACTTTGGCAATGGTGCATACTCAGGGAGAACACTTCTTGATAATTTTTAGTGAGAGATCATCTTAAAATGCTACCGTCAATCAAAGCAAGATAAGATGCATAAAGGATAAACATCACATGCAATCAATATAAGTGATATGATATGGCCATCATCATCTTGTGCTTGTGATCTCCATCTTCGAAGCACCATCATCACCGGCGCGACACCTTGATCTCCATCGTAGCATCGTTGTCGTCACGCCATCTATTGCTTCTACGACTATCGCTACCGCTTAGTGATAAAGTAAAGCAATTGCAGGGCATTTGCATTTCATACAATAAAGCGACAACCATATGGCTCCTGCCAGTTGCCGATAACTTCGGTTACAAAACATGATCATCTCATACAATAAAATATAGCATCACGTCTTGACCATATCACATCACAACATGCCCTGCAAAAACAAGTTAGACGTCCTCTACTTTGTTGTTGCAAGTTTTACGTGGCTGCTACGGGCTTAGCAAGAACCGTTCTTACCTACGCATCAAAACCACAACGATAGTTCGTCAAGTTAGTGCATTTTTAACCTTTGCAAGGACCGGGCGTAGCCACACTCAATTCAGCTAAAGTGAGAGAGACAGACACCCGCCAGCCACCTTTAAGCACGAGTGCTCGTAACGGTGAAACCAGTCTCGCGTAAGCGTACGCGTAATGTCGGTCCGGGCCGCTCCATCTCACAATACCGCCGAACCAAAGTATGACATGCTGGTAAGCAGTATGACTTGTATCGCCCACAACTCACTTGTGTTCTACTCGTGCATATGACATCTATGCATAAAACCAAGCTCTGATACCACTGTTGGGGAACGTAGTAATTTCAAAAAAATTCCTACGCACACGCAAGATCATGGTGATGGCATAGCAACGAGAGGGGAGAGTGTTGTCCACGTACCCTTGTAGACCTTAAGCGGAAGCGTTATGACAACGCGGTTGATGTAATCGTACGTCTTCACGATCCGACCGATCCAAGCACCGAACGTACGGTACCTCCGAGTTCAGCACACGTTCAGCTCGATGACGATCCCTGGGCTCCGATCCAGCAAAGCTTCGGGGATGAGTTTCATCAGCACGATGGTGTGGTGACGATGTTGATGATCTACCGGCACAGGGCTTCGCCTAAACTCCGCGATGATATGCCCGAGGTGGAATATGGTGGAGGGGGGCACCACACACGGCTAAGGAACGATCCGTAGATCAACTTGCGTGTCCTAGGGTGCCCCCCTGCCCCCGTATATAAAGGAGCAAGGGCGGAGGCTGGCCAGCCCTAGAGGGCGCGCCAGGAGGAGGAATCCTCCTCCTAGTAGGAGTAGGACTCCCCCTTTCCTACTCCTACTAGGAGGGGGAAAGGAAGGGGGAAGGGGAGAAGCAAAGAGGGGGCGCCGCCCCCCTCCTAGTCCAATTCGGACCAGAGGGGGAGGGTTCGCGTGGCCCACCCTGGCCTCCCCTCTCTCTCTCTCTCCACTAAGGCCCATAAGGCCCATTACTTCTCCCGGGGGGTTCCGGTAACCCTCCGTCACTCCGGTTTTCTCCGAAAACGTCCGGTACACTTCCGGTGTCCGAATATAGTTGTCCAATATATCAATCTTTATGCCTCGACCATTTCGAGACTCCTCGTCATGTCCGTGATCACATCCGGGACTCCGAACAAACTTCGGTACATCAAAACTTATAAACTCATAATAAAACTGTCATCGTAATGTTAAGCGTGCGGACCCTACGGGTTCGAGAACTATGTAGACATGACCTAGAACTATTCTCGGTCAATAACCAATAGCGGAACCTGGGTGCCCATATTGGTTCCTACATATTCTACGAAGATCTTTATCGGTCAAACCGCATAACAACATACGTTGTTCCCTTTGTCATCGGTATGTTACTTGCCCTAGATTCGATCGTCGGTATCCAATACCTAGTTCAATCTCGTTACGGCAAGTCTCTTTACTCGTTACGTAATGCATCATTCGTAACTAACTGATTAGCTACATTGCTTGCAAGGCTTATAGTGATGTGCATTACCGAGAAGGCTCGAGATACCTCTCCGACAATCGGAGTGACAAAACCTAATCTCAAATACGCCAACCCAACATGTACCTTTGGAGACACCTGTAGTACTCCTTTATAATCACCCGATTCGTTGTGATGTTTGGTAGTACCCAAAGTGTTCCTCCGGTAAACGGGAGTTGCATAATCTCATAGTTACAGGAACATGTATAAGTCATGCAGAAAGCAATAGCAATATACTAAACGATCAAGTGCTAGGCTAACGGAATGGGTCATGTCAATCACATCATTCTTCTAATGATGCGATCCCATTAATCAAATGAAAACACATGTCTATGGTTAGGAAACATAACCATCTTTGATTAATGAGCTAGTCAAGTAGAGGCATACTAGTGACTATATGTTTGTCTATGTATTCACACATGTATCATGTTTCCGGTTAATACAATTCTAGCATGAATAATAAACATTTATCATGAGATGAGGAAATAAATAATAACTTTATTATTGCCTCTAGGGCATATTTCCTTCACTCCCCGCCTTAGAGTTTCTCTTGAACGATGCTTTGGGTGATTCCTGGCATCCAGAAAGTTAATCTGGTGTGTGCTGGTCTGGTATGTTTTCAACCCAAAGGCCGTAACGGGAATTAGTCAGCGTCTTGGTGCTGGCTAAAGAAATCCTTTACTTGTGGGTAAAGAGTACACCCTCTGCAGAGTTATATCTATTCGAATAGCCGTGTCCATGGTTAAGGACTACAGTCTGGGTTGGTCAAGTGTTGGTCTTAGTGTCAGTCTCTTGGAGGAAATAATTAAAGTGATCTTGGTTCCTTTTGCAGGATAATGATTGTCACTACTGGTGCTATTATGAATACTATTGTTGATATGGATATTGTTGTGGACTAACCTCTTCCTCTTATGTTTAACCTTGAGTATCTCTTGGGATGGCTAGACTACCCGGGATACTCAAGTTTATTTTCATTTCTGAGTATCACTTCGGATGGCTAGTCCACCTAAAAACTCATGTTATTGTTGTGGACACCCGAGTGTGGTATGTATTTTCAAGACCTCTCATGGCGTCGCTTGAGTTCTCAGGCGGTCATGTCTCGCCCGATTCTCTTTTAGACACCCGTTTGGCATTTCTCTTGGAATTCTTCGGGCGGTCCAATGCCTAACGTTCCGCTTTATTTCTTTGATTTACTAATAGCATGACATATTTTCTGTATGAATATTTGTCATTCCATGCTTTAATACTCAGTCAGCACATGCATGTAATTTAATTCATCATGAGCATATGCATCCGCTATATCTTTTGTTCTTGATGTTTGCAAGTACATGTTGGGGAACATAGTATTTCAAACAATTTACCTACGATCATGCAAGATCCATCTAGGAGATGCATAGCAATGGGAGGGGAGAGTGTGTCTATGTACCCTCGTAGACCGAAAGCGGAAGCGTTTAGTAACGCGGTTGATGTAGTCGAACGTCATCGCGATCCAATAGATCCTAGCACCGAACGTACGGCACCTCCGCGTTCAGCACATGTTCAGCTCGATGACATCCATCGAGCTCTTGATCCAGTTGAGGCCATGGGAGAGTTCCGTCAACACGACGGCGTGGCACCGATAATGATGAAGTTACCAACGCAGGGCTTCGCCTAGGCACTACGACGATATGACCGAGGTGTTGAACTGTGGAGGGAGGCACCGCACACGGCTAAGAGATTGTATGTTGTGCTTTGGGCTGCCCCCTGCCCCCGTATATAAAGGAGGGAGGAGGAGGCCAGCCAGCAAGGGGTGCGCCAGGGAGAGGGGAGTCCTACTAGGACTCCGGTCCTAGTAGGATTCGGCCTCCCCCTTTTTTCCTTCTTCCGGAGGGGGAAAGGGGGGAAAGGAGAGGGAGTAGGAGAAGGAAAGGGGGGGTGGCACCCCCTTCCCAAGTCCAATTCGGCCTCCTCCATTGTGGGGGGCACACCAGCCCCTTGTGGGCTGGTTAGCTTCCCTCCTATGGCCCATATGGCCCATATCTTTCCCCGGGGGGTTCCGGTAACCTCCCGGTACTCCGGAAAAATGCCCGAACCACTCAGAACCATTCCGATGTCCAAATGCAACCTTCCAATATTTGAATATTTACCTCTCGACCATTTCAAGACTCCACGTCATGTCCGTAATCTCATCTGGGACTTCGAACAAACTTCGGTTCATCAAATCACATAACTCATAATACAAATCATCATCGAACGTTAATCGTGCTGACCCTAGGGGTTCGAGAACTATGTAGACATGACCGAGACATATCTCCGGTCAATAACCAATAGTGGAACCTGGATGCTCATATTGGCTCCTACATATTCTAGGAAGATCTTTATCGGTCAAACCGCATAACAGCATACGTTCATTCCCTTTGTCATTGATATGTTACTTGCCCAAGATTCAATCGTTCGTATCATCATACCTAATTCAATCTCGTTACCGACAAGTCTCTTTACTCATTCTGTAATGCATCATCCCGCAACTAACTCATTAGTCGCATTGCTTGCAAGACTTATAGTGATGTGCATTACCGAGAGGGCCCAGAGATACCTCTCCGAAACACGGAGTGACAAATCCTAATCTTGATCTATGGTAACTCAACAAACACCTTCGGAGACACCTGTAGAGCATCTTTATAATCACCCAGTTACGTTGTGACGTTTGATAGCACACAAGGTGTTCCTCCGGTATTCGGGAGTTCCATAATCTCATAGTCAGAGGAATATGTATAAGTCATGAAGAAAGCAATAGCAATAAAACTTAATGATCATTATGCTAAGCTAACAGATGGGTCTTGTCCATCACATCATTCTCCTAATGATATGATCCCGTTCATCAAATGACAACACATGTCTATGGTCAGGAAACTTAACCATCTTTGATTAACGAGCTAGTCACGCATACTAGGGACACTCTGTTTGTCTATGTATTCACACATGTACTAAGTTTCCGGTTAATACAATTCTAGCATGAATAATAAGCATTTATCATGATATAAGGAAATATAAAGAACAACTTTATTATTGCCTCTAGGGCATATTTCCTTTACCTTGTACCATATTTGGTGAGCTTACCCACAATGATCACACCTAGCACACCAACGCCACAACACAATAATGGCAATGAACTGGGCAGAGATGATGAAGTTCTTCAGCTTCAGCCCAAACTGACGATCCACCTTAGCACCTTCCACTTTGACACCTCCAGACTTGCCACTGTCAACACTGCTGCCTCCATGCTTTCGCACCCAGTCGGAGTAAGCTTGTTCTGCTGCCTGCCTAGTCTTGAACCCTCTATGGCTGTTGTTGCTATACGATGCCATATGTGCACTAGCTTCTTCTCACGAACTATAAATCCCTGGAGCCTTACCAATGGACACGGCATACCACTTGCCCTAGCAATGCACAAGAGCAAGAGTTGAAGCAGCAAATCAATGGAGCACACAAGTAGCAAGCAAAGTAGCACACAAACAACAATGGAGCAGAAGAGAAGAAGTAAAGCATGCATGATCATATAGCATAACAAGTTCTACCTAGCACTAAATTGTGTTAACCTACCACCACATCCAAAAGAGGGTGTCGTCCTACCATCGCAAGTTCAACCATCATCGTGGGGGTGAGTATATACCACCTCACCAAAATATACAGACCATCAAATAGTTTTTTAGCCCTAGCTACACAAAATGTACGTCATCATCGTCATCGTCGTCGTCGCCACCGCCATCGCCGTTGGGGATCATGCATGCTCACAGGTAGCACTACTCTAGTAGTAGTGCTTCCCCAGCCAGCTCCTGAGCCACAACACCCTGTGAGCGTCTGCCATGGAAACGAACCCAACACCCTGGGCCTTGTTGTCAAGCAGGTGGTTGAGAGCTTCCATGAGAGGCTCGTCGCTGAAGCCAGCCTGGGTCATGATAGCGCCATACAGGTCAGGATGGACGTCGAGGGGCTTGCACTCCCTGATGGTTGTTGCCACCTCCTTCACCCCTCAGTCATGCTGCAAAAGACATTGATCTCCTCCTCCATTAGGCCTCCTCTCTTCCTCTTCCTATCATGGATGGGGTCAAATGGCTTGTCGAAGGGCTTCTCGAAGGGCTTGTCAGGGCCATCAAGAACCTCGACGTCTAGGGTCCCAGGGAAGTCTGGCATGGGAGAACCAAGAGGCTCCCCCAAGCCCATGGCATGCTTCCCAGTTGCCAGCCCGAAGGAGAAGATGTGCTGCATCTAGCTGTAGTTCTGTATGGGTGTGTTGAGAAACTCAGCGTCCCTTGGGTGGTCCTAAGAATGAAACAAAAATGCTGTTAGTTGCGATTAGGAGTAGGCAATGGTGGACAGTATGAAAAGGAAGAGGATTGTGAGCTAACCGCGACATGGCCGACATAGTGATCTGCCTCCAGAACTATGGAGCAAGTGTTCTCATGCCATGAGGCACCGCTAAGGTCTCTCAGCTTGGACACTTGGATCCATCAACCTCTCCACTTCCTCAGGTGGTTGTACACCTGGGTGGCAGACACCTCCTGCCCACAGAACTCGAACACCTGCTTCGCAACGGTGTTCAAGTGCACCTCCTTGAAGCCCTTGTTAGTCCTAACTCCACTAGAGATGAGCTCACACATCTTGTTCAGCACGAATGTGGACATGAGCTGCTACCTCATGTTGTTCGACCTACCATCCTTCTTTACCTTTGCTATTGCTACCTTGAGTGCAGCGGCAGCAACAACAGCAGCAGAAGTTTGCTCAACAAGCACTACTGGCACATAGACAGAATCAGATGCAAACACCTCTGAATCAGGTGCCATCTCGGACATAGGCTACGAGTCCTCGACAAATGATGGAGCAAACTGGCTGTCGGATAGGACAAGGGCCTGACTAAGATCTTTTGTCTGTGTGGTCATGTCCTACAATCGTAGCATGCATTGATAGTAAGCATAGCACACAACATACCAGACAATCCATGAGAGCAGGAGAATACATGTACATGGTTCATCACTATCATAGCAAGCACATGCTTCATCACTATGATACTAAGCACATGGTTCATCACTATCATACTAAGCATACCGGACAATCTATGAGCATGAACATACATCTACAATAAGCAGCATGCTACAAATGGACCACCAATACCTACAAATCACAGATCTAAGCACGAATCAACACAAGCACAAGGTTCAACTTCAAACTCTACTACTAATCTAGCCTACCACATGCTTGAACATCTAGCCCTACCACAAATTGCAACCACAACATAGCAATCAACCATATGAGCTCACACATCAAACCATTAATCAACCATGCATCTAGATCAAACCCTAGCTGCAACTCAGATCTAGCTAGAAGGAACAGAGAGAAAGGGGATTGAACTCACAGAGGCCATGGCTGAAGCTCGAGGACGAGGGGGGGTCATAGACGATCAGCGTCGGCCGGTGAAGGAGCGCCAACATCGTGGACCGTCGGCCGATGAAGATGTGTCACTTACCTGCTCGTCGGTGCCAATGTGCGTCGGCGGGAAAGCTTGAAGGGAGGGAGAATGGTGGCGGGAGTTGGGGCGGTGAGGGAGGGGGCTAAATAAGGGTGGACTTGGCGGGAGGTGAGCCGAAATCCTCCCGCCAATTTTTCGGCGACGCGGGCGAGCTCGTGCCATCTCCTTGGTCGCACGAGGAGAGAAGCGCATCGCCCTTCCCTGCCTCGCCCGCACCAGGCTCGCGAGCTACTACCGATTCGGGCGTTTCCCTGGGCCTGGCCTGGACGTGCTTTACGTTTCGTGCCATGCAGGCCGCACAGTAAACGCAGGCAACCAAACGGGCCAAGTTCTTCCCGCGCGGGCCAGGCTGGGCCATATGCATGCAACCAAACACTCTCGTAGTGATTATATCATGCATATACATGCACGAGATTGGTAGCTCGCGACCCACGAGGCGCCTTTTTCGGTTGACATTTCTCCTGCCCATCCCGTGTTGACAAGTGGGACCTAGTGAGCGGCTTTTGAGTAATTAAATATGCATTGAAGGATATTCATGCAAAAAAAGAAACACATGTGTCACACCAAGTGGTTCCACACTGACAGTGAGACTTCGTCATGCTGTCATGCCACATAAGCACGGGATACGTCGAATACGGGTGAAATGACCATATCTGCAGCCTCAAGACAAGTTAAGTGACTGCAATTCCGTATTTTCAAAGTTTTTGCACCAAATTGAACATGTGACGCAAGTTCTCCCAGTGATATTACCTCGAAATAGGCCGACGCGACTACTATTTTAAAAAATAGTGCCGGCATTCGTTCAAAATGGCGTGCCACCAACAAAAGTTGTGACTAGCACTTTTTCCACTAGTGAAAGAGTGTCCGGGTGCATTATCATTCACCAACTTTGTTTCACTAGCATGGCTAAATTAAAAGCATGAAGGTCCCAAAACCCCATACCTCCTTTATCTTTTGGAAGGCACATCCTCCACCAAGGTAGCCAGGGCATTTTCTTCTATTCCTCTGTATCCCCCCACCAAAAGGCCGCCATTGCATCCGTGAATTCTTTACATATTTTCTTTGGAATTTTAAAAACAACCAATATAAACTAGGATAGATTGGATAATTGCTTTCAAAAGAATTTCCTTTCCACCTAAGGACAATAACTTTTCCTTCCAACCTTTAAGTCGATTCACTCTTTCAATGAGATGAGAGAAACTATCACTTCGGTCCAAACTCACCATAGATGGAAGACCAAGTTATTTGTTAGAGATAGCTTCCGCCATTACGTTCAGTTCCACACAGACCTGTGCTTTGATATCCACATTCACATTTGGGATAAAGAAGATACTACACTTCCCTTCACTCACTAATTGTCCAGAACTTACATAGTATTCATCCAATACCTGTCTCAATGAGGTTACATTATTCATATCTGCTTTCATAAGGATTAGGGAATCATCAGCAAATAGTAAATGAGAGACAGATGATGCATTTCTGCACACCCGAACACCTTCAATGCCATGAACCTCCTCTTTATGAGCCAAAGCACTAGATAAACCCTCTGCACACATAAGAAATAAATAAGGTGATAAGGTGTCTCCTTGTCGGAGCCCCCTTGAAGGGGTAAATTCCTCCGTTTCTTGATCATTATACCTCACTTCATATTTCAGTGAGGAAACACAAGCAATTAAAAGCTCCACAAACTCCTTTTCAAATCCCAGTTTTCCATCATCCTCTCCAAGAATATCCACTCCACACAACCATAGGCTTTGTGCATATCAAGCTTTACATCACAATACCCCTCCTTTCCTTTATTTTTATTTTTTATCGTATGAATGCATTCATAAGCTAGCAAAATGTTATCCGTAATGAGACGGCCTGACACGAATGCACTTTGCACTGGGGCAATAATATCATCAAGACAGAGCTTAAGACGAAAAGCTATCAACATTGCAATGGAATAGCCTTGTTATTAATAGCATCAAGAACTTCAGTAGTTAAAGCATCACCAAGGATGATCACCCGTGGCATGCATTATTCATTACATACATAGGCATACATACATGCATGCGTGGACACACACACATTGATACATAACATACAGTACATAAATGGGGTGTAGGGTGACTCGATCAAATCATAAACGGTTGCCACAGCTGGCTAGCTTCTCCTGAGAAGCCATTCAAGATGATCTGGAAGCCGGTTGAGGTCGATCCCTTGGCGTCCATGACAAGTTGGGAGAGTGGATTAACAATGGTCCCATCGTTTGCAAATAGCCATCGCTGCAAAGAAGAGTTAGGGTCACAGTTGACAACCCCCAGAGGTAGGTCAACCCTCGGAGGCGCGAGGCAGCTGCTCCTCCTCTGCTGAGGTCGTATGGAGCCATCCGGGTAGAGAGCCCATGCTTGATCTGCGGCGGTGTCAATGCATCCCCTTAGCCGGACATCCCCGGCTCCATTCGCCTGCAAACATAGGCCCAAAATGCCCACAATTGGCCCCGCGGCAGGCGGCGCTGCTACTGCAGTGCTGCTGGTTGGACGCCATGACTGGCCTGGAGTGTACCTGTTCTCCTGGATTGACAGTGTGGTGCCACTGGCCGATGAACCAGCGGCTAGTACGAGGCCTCCTGCAACTGCCCCTGATACAATTGTTCCATTGAACCAAACTCTCCAGGTGAACACATCGATCACCGGACGGCAGTCGTAGATCATGATGTAGTTGCCGGTTGGGGTGCCGTAGTTGGCCGCCATGCACTTTCCCTTGGAGCGGATGGTGCCATCTCTTTTGAAGGTCCACAGCTGGTTCTCATTGGTGGATGACCTGCAGGGCCACAGCTGAATTGGGTTCCCGTTGCTGTAGTCTCCGTTCCTCACATCCACGCAGAGGCCACCTAGTCCAACGATCTGCCGTGTGGGCTCAGGGATAGGAGGGCAAGTATCAGGGCCGCCGTGCTTCAAAACAAGAAGATGGTCAGGACCAGAGAGCTGAGATGAAGATGCTGGGTTGCAAACAAAGAGCATGAGAGATATGACTCTAGCCATATTCGCCACATTGTCCACTTCAACAATCGAGTCATCAATATTCCGAAGCCGAATTGGGCGGGCGAACATGCCTTGATTCGACTCCTGGATCGCTCCCGACAGTGCGCCCCAGTTGTTCTCAAGTTCAGTTATGCTAGCATGTGGTGCCGAATCCTGGTTGAGCCTGATCCTGCTGCCCATAAGGCGCTCGATGAAGCGGAAACGCGCTGCCTCTGAAACCATCTGGATAACTACCAGGAACGCACGAGCCAAGCGGCCAGCATCTTGGTCCTCATCATCACCAGGACGAGGATTTGCAAACCGATACATCGCCGAGATGGATTGGTCAAAGGCACTAGGTCCCAGATCTAGGTTTTCTCTGCTACGGTCTGCGGCCCTTTGAAGGTCACCATAGCTGCCAGTAAAGCTGAGCGTGCTGCGCTGGGTCTCTTGGAAAAGGTTAAGATTTGCATCTGCTGCATCAGTGTTATCAGGCCTTAAGAAAATGGAATGACCGCCGGCACGATAGCCGACCACATAGGCATTGATGACATCCAGTGCCAACGTCACAGTCATCTCACCATAATTTGATAGCTCAACCAGAACAAACCTCTGTGACATTTCTACATTGGCACTGCTATGCAGAAGTGGTATTTCGTACCTATATTCGGGGGCCCGTAATCTGTCGCGAAGTTCAGCAATGAAGTTTCCATAGATCCTAGGACTCAGTCCAACAGTGGATAGTCGCACTATCGGATAGTCGTAACCGAGGAGTCTCCACTTGTCTTCTAGAACAGTTCCCAATGGCCATGTCAATTTTGACGCACAGCACACCACCACCAACACCACGCAAATACGTAGCGGGCCTCGACTCATTGCTAATTGATGTTTCACCTCTCCTTCAAAACAAAAGAGAAAAAAGGTTCAACATTTTGCACAAGAAATGCCTACAGCACAATAAGCACGAAATTACTCAAATCCTACTTGCCAAGCATTCACTTGGTTATTTATCCTTAAATCTCCTGCACTCCTATCCTAGGGCGATTTCTGCATTCTTTCTCTCACACGGCTTATAACGGGAACTACCTCTTGTAACTCTTTTCGCATGTTTTGCTTAATGTAGTGTAATAATGAGCCCACAAATGGAAGCGGACTAGGAGCACTCGGCGACGCAGCCCTCCTAAATCTCGTATGCCGACTTTCTCGCTCAGGATTCGGGCTATATTTTATGAAATGATATGTAATGTGTGAATATGCGTCCCACACCTACCCACTAACAGAAGGTACATGTGCTGCACAGTGCTCTGCTGTGGTGTGCATACAAAGTTAATAGTCCTAATTAATGAGACCAGTGTTTGCATGCAAGAAAAGTTAACGTGTTGTCTTTTCTCTGCCAGCACAGGTATGTCAGAGTATGAAGCGGCTCAATAACTGAAAGCAAAAAAGTTGCTCGCAGTGTCAACACAAGTACGCCAGAGTATGACACAGCTTAATAAATGAAAGCAAAAAAGCTGCTCTGAGTGTAATTACGTCAATTCATCTTTGTTGGAACATGAAAATGAATGATTAGATGCGGCTACACTGCACTGATAAATCTGGCAATGTGACTAATAATGTAGCTTTTTAGAGGAGGAAAAGTTTTGAGATTAGTATAATTAAATATGTCTAGAATTATTATCATGAAGTTCTCGGGTTTTCATTAAAAAATAGAAAGACGTAATTTCATGGAATTTGTACCATCGATTTTCCAGGATTGGAATTCTCTTTTTCTATTTTAATTTTTAACAATGATGAAATCCACTATTTTTATCTTGGGATAAGATTTGCAACTTTTATAGAAGACACATAACTTGATTGAAAATGGTATTATAGTTTTAAAACTGATACAAAAACATAAATTTTTGAAAGTTAGAATTACGATAATATTGCAGTTTGAAAACTTGGTACAAACTGAACAATAGATGTGTTATCTAATTCAAAACGCATGGTTCCCTAAAATCTGCATGCATGTAGGGCCGGTGTCAGATGTCAGTCCAACCACCCACATCTATATACATTTATTCCGAGTCAAAGATCATTAAAAGTATAGAAGAATACATACCCTATACCGATCTCCTAAAAAAATCATACATCAAATTAAACTCATGAATAAATATATACTAATATAGTGATACAGATTCCTATGCTTATTTAATGGTGAGATATCAAGGAGGTGAGCCTGCTGGTGCTCCTAGCCATTTTCGGCCCACAAACATGTTTTTTTGTTGATATGACATAAATGCTATTGATAATTAAACTAATACACAATGAACCAACTAATACTACAGAAACTATTTTCACCACCAGTTTAGGCAAAACCGATGGTGATGGTTTTCACCACCGGTTCCAAAGTAGGTCAACGTAGTGTATGTTGGAATCGACAATAAAAATATTTTTCAGCTCTGGTTTGTTGCCAGAGCCGATGATAATAGGTATTTTTCAATACCGGATCCTGGCTAGTTCCGATGCTTACAGAAATTTTTATAACTTTTTCTAGTAAAGTCAGATGAAAAAAATATATATATCAAAGTTATGAAGCTCGATGGGATCTAAAACTTTGGTCTATAGATGTTATTTTTCTATTTGAGATTATTTAGATACCTGAATATTCGATATAAATTGTCAAACCTATCAAACGATTTCATATGGAAACATGTTGCATACGAAAGTTGTAGTGCTCGACAATATCTAAAACTTTTCAGTTGACTTTTTCAGTTTACCTCGTTTTGACATCCAAATATTTCATATAAGATTCAGATAAGTTAATATAAAAGAATAGCATCCTTGCACTAATAACAAACGACTGTTGTGTAGTGATAAGGGGTGCTCACGTGACCTTCGAAGTAATGGGTTAAAATCCTTGATATGCATACTTACTGTATTTTATTAAAAATATCATGGGCGTTGGACGCTGTGATGGCTGATCATGCCGTAGCTGCTTAGGCATGAAAAAGATATATTGCCACCATTATCTAATCTTGCATATTTTTTCTAGAAAATATATACTATTGAGAAGGCTTGCACAAACTTATATAGTGATTAAGAAGGCAGGGAGAGGAGCAAAGAGTATAATTGATTAATCTTACCGAAGCCAGGAGGAAAGCAGGTACCGAACGAATGAGTGCGTGTGATAAGAGTGAAATGGTTTTCCTCTTTCTTGTGCCGCAGTTGTGCTGCATGTGTGTATCTATTCCGTCCCCTTTTATAGGCTAACATGCATGCTTGATGCTTCCTCTATCATCCCAACGTGTTACACATTTTGTATGGCATGCATGCGTGCATGCCGTGTCCATATTGTTGTACATGGACAGCTGGTCCAGGACCAAATAACCAACGGTCCAAAAACTCCAAATATTAATCACCAGATTCATTTCATCAGCCCACCCACGACTATCTTGGATGAATAATGTAGTGTCCATATCATTGTACATGGACAGCTGGCACCAATGGTCCAAAACTCCATATATTCATCACGAGATTCATTTCATCAGCCCACCGATGACTATCTTGGACGAATGTAGTGTCCGTATCATTGTACATGGACAGCTGGCACCAATGGGTCCATAACTCCAGATATTCACCCCGCAAAAAATAACTCCAGATATTCATCACGAGATTCATTTCATTAGCCAGCCGATGGCTTATCTTGCAGTCCTTCTGTACTACTCCCTCTGTCTCAAAATAAATGTCTCAACTTTCTACTATCCCGAGTATAAATTTATACTAAGTTTAAGACACTTATTTTGAAACGGAGAAAGTATTCAATAAGCATACGCTGTCTCGCAAGAAATAGCAATTGTCCTACACTAGAGAATTAGTCATCACAAACTGTTCCCCAGTAACTTTTGTGATTATGGATGCATCACTTATTGGTTCAACGGCAACACAGTCAGAATAGTGGCTCAGCCGATTAGAAGCGGCGGTTGTGATGTCAACTATTACAACTGGTTAGTGAAAAGTGTTGGTCTCCAATGGATCCGAAACCAAGCAGCAGAGAGAAAGAAGTCAACTCGAATAACACTTTTTTTTTTAAAAAAAAGAGGGGGCATCCCTCGCCTCTGCATTGAGTGATGTACACAGCCTTGATCTCCTTGTGGATGATACCCATTCTGGTTGTCATTCGTGTACAACACTTCCTGAGAGCATCTCCAACGGCCGCACAAAAATCTCGTGCCCAATAAAAGTTATAGCGCACCACTGTAGCACTTTTAATGCGTTGGGACCAACATTGCTTTAGTAGACGCCCAAAAAGCAGACAGTGCAAATTGTGAAGCGCGCGCAATCCGGAGCCCAAAATATATTGGGCGCGATAGCATTTTTCAAATACTACCAAAACTTTTAGTGCTACAGCATCTGCTGGAGTTGTTGGGCGCCCAAAAAATACAAATTTTTAGTGCGTGGAGCTCTTTTTGGGCGCCTGTTGGAGATGCACTGATGAGGTTGAAGTCGCTCATCACTCCACCCTTGGTTGAAGACCGTCTTCTCGATTAAATTGGTGGCATTTGCTATGGTCAGCAAGAAAAAGGCTCCTCAAGCAGCAGTATCAATGTGGTCATGTGATGTCCGAGTCAGCCCGTTGTATAAGTTCTAAAGAATAAATTCCCGAAGCAGTATTCATCCTGGTGAAGACAGACCAGGATGTATTCCTGAAGCCTTTTCCATGCCTCTGGTATTGTCTCTGTAGCTGCTTGCAGGAAGGTGGAAATCCTTCTACGAAGGGCGTTAGTTTTGCCTAAGAGGAAGAGTTGATAGTCTCCCAGTTCGCGTAGAACAAATGCTTCGCTCTCCCGAATAGAGAGAACGGGAACAGTTGGATGAGGAAATCATCTTCACCAAAACACGCTTAACACTCACATGCAGGGCACCGCCGACTGGCAGCAGCATACAAATGAACCAACATCAACATGCTGCTGAAGCAAGGCAACGACAACATTTTTTTTTTGAAACGAAAACGCTAGAAACGTTCGGCTTTAAATTAATAAAGCCATCAGGCCGGTACCACAACATAACATAAGTTTTACAAACCAAGCATGAAAAGCATGAAGCACAGAAGTTGGAAAGAGGCACCAAGGAGCAGGGCCTTCCTTTGGGCGGGAGCGGAGAAGGTCTCTGGCGGGCAATGCAAGGTCAACTGGAAGGCCGTGTGCAGACCAAAGAGCCTTGGCGGCTTGGGAGTCCTCGACCTTCACTTATATGCGAGAGCTTTGCGCCTCAGATGGCTATGGTACGACTGGAAGGAACCCGATAGACCATGGGTCGGCTTGGGAAACCCATGCGACTCCATGAACAGAGAGCTCTTCTATGCAGCGACTGCTATCACCGTGGGGGATGGTCGGATGGCGCTTTTCTGGCACTCACCGTGGCTGGAAGGAAAGAAACCCAAGGACATCGCCCCGCTCGTGTTCGCGAGCTCATCCAACAAGAATAAATCTGTAAAGGAGGCCATGCAGGATCAAAATTGGGTGCACTGGATTAAAATGGAGGACGGGCTTTCAGTTGACCATATTGCACGATTAGACGCTTTGGGAGAAGCTCAGCCAAGTTGAACTTCGAGATGACTGGCCGATGACATAAAGTGGAACCTCACGACCAATGGCACATATTCGTCGCCTCGGCGCATAAGGTGCAATTCAAGGCGGTGGCAACCAACATGAAGAAAGTGATATGGGGAAACTGGGCACCCCTAAGTGCAAGTTTTTCGCGGGCTCATCAACAAGAACAGGGTTTGGACGGCAGACCGGCTACAACGGCGAGGGTGGCCAAATTGCAATTTATGCCAACTATGCAAAAGGGAGCCGGAGACGGCGGCACACATTATGTTCCAGTGTCGGTTCTCCATGCGCATTTGGAATGCGGTGAGATGTTGGCTTGACACGCCGGAGCTCGACACCGCCGATTGGGTTGGAATCTCTTCGGTCCATGAGTGGTCGACTAGAACGATCCTTGGCCGCGGACACTGGAGGAAGACGATCTCTTCGCTTGTAATGCTAGTCTCTTGGGAGGTTTGGAAAGAGAGAAACGCGAGGGTGTTTCAAAAGAAATCCTCAATGCCAACCATGATGCTAGAGGGCATAAAGGTGGAGGCCAGGAATTGGGTTCTGGCCGGGGCTAAACACTTGGGATCCTTGATGCCGTGAGAGTAGTCCGTTTTGTTTTCGCATTTGTTGAGGAGTAATGACCCTCATTGAGACTTTGTTCTATACTCCTTTATTAATGAGATGAGGCAAAGCTTTTGCCTCCGTTTCAAAAAAAAAGGAGCAGGGTTACATAAGGAACTCAGCAGCCATCACAACCCTATCCTGGACTACCCCTAAACCAAAAGAAGAGACCAAACTATGGAGGCTGTCTTGCAGTAGACAAAGTGCTTCTCATCATCTCCATGATCTCCGACATGTGCTCAGCATCGCGTTGCTTCCCCAACGATGTCCACATCTGTAGGAAGAGGTGACATTTAAAGATAACATCAGTGGGATGAGCAGGAAACTTTTTTTCGATCGTCAGTCCATATTGCCCATAGCAGCGCCCCTACGCATCTCCACACTATACGGCCCCTAGCACCTTTCTGGGTTTGGACAATTTGGAGCAGATCCATACCCGACGCGGGGCACCAGTTTTGATGGAACGTCTCCCTCACAGGGCACGCACAGAAAGAAAACATGGTTCGCATCCTCGTGATTCCCTGTTAGACTTTGTATTGTAGCCCTACTGTGTAAACCATACCTTATTGGCATTGGACTTGTATGTTATCATTATATATATGTGATAGGCCACCCCCTTGAGGGTTGAGCCAGTTCCCCCAAAACCTATGTTTTACATGGTATCGAGTCTAACCTAGGTCCTCCTCCTCCACCCCACCCGCCGCCGCCGCTGCACAAAAACCCTAAACCCTAGGGTAGCCGCCACCGGCGCCATGACCGCTTCCGCTTCGGGCGCCGCCAGCTCTGGGTCTATCCCCGCGTCGCTTGCCGCCCTCCTCAACCTCCCACCTCGCCCCCTGGCTCCGTCAGTGCCTTAGCTCTTCCGCACCACTGCCGTCGGCTCCCTGTTTTTAGCGCCGATCCCACCGTCACCGCCCGCGACGGCCTCAGCACCAGTCGCGCCGCCGCCGCCCACGATGGCCTCCTCTTGATCCTCCTCGACACTCGCCGTCACCCCGGCGACCTCGAGGGAGACGCTGCCCGCGGAGCCACCCGCGGCCTCGCTCACGGCACCAGCCGCGGCCGTGATCCCGATCGTCCCCGCGCCGCCACCCGCGGCATCGGTCGCGGTCGTGGATCCTGTCGTGGCTCCGCCACCAATCGTCCCTGTTGCTGGCGCAATCACGCCCACCGGGCCATTCCACTTCGATAACTTGATCGCCATCCGACTCACGCCGGACAACTACTCGTTTTGGCGTGCCAAGGTCCTACCGCTGCTACGCAGCCGATCTCTCCTCGGGTTTGTTGATGGTTCGCTACCGTGTCCTTCGCAGGTCATCCCTATCGTCCACGGCCCGTCCATCAACCCGGAACACCGTATGTGGGTGCAGCAGGACCATGCGATCCTCTCTGCCAACCAGGGTTCCCTCGGCGACAGGGTCGCTGGCCTTTGTCTCTTCCCTCGGCACTATCTTTTTTTCTTTACACTCCAGGGTGTCCAAAAATTTCATCTTGAACAGAAGTAATACAAAGCAACAGAGGGCTGACAGAACAAAAGTTACCCCGGGAAGGTTCCAAACAATGGTGGCAAACTGAGCTCGTGTTAGAGTTCTGTCGAATATAGTGTACGAGGTAGGTTACAGTTGGACTTGTAGTTGTATTGTGTTTACATAGGATATGGAGTCGTGTCCTGGTAGGACACTTGTATCCTAGCCTATCTTATATAGCAGGGGTAGACACACGATGTAACCTATGCCAACATAATAGCACCGGAACGCAGGGGAAGCCGGCGGCATGTGCCGTGTCGAAGCGACGGTGCGGTATTGTAGCGGTGTCACGGGAGGAGCGCCGTAGTCGTGCCCCGGATGTAGCCATATCGGTGAACCTCGTTAACAAATCTCGGTGTCGTGCTCGTGTGATTGTTTGGTCCTCGGATGATCGACGGTATGCCTCGAATTTATTCTAACAAGTGGTATCATGAGCTAGGTTGTTCGGAGGTTGCGGATCGTTGATCTAGAGGAGAACACGTGAAAGTTGTCGATGAAATCTTGCAGGATGCAATATGTGCGATTGGAGATATGGCTGTGGTTGTTGTGTCGGTGGATCCACGAGGTTGATCCAAGCGGAAGATTTCATGGAAGACAACATGTATCGTGTTTGGAAAAGAGCAACCGGGCAGTGTTCTCGGCGAGATCGGAAAGCAACGGCGACAGCGAGACGGATCGATTCATACAGGCAGGCGGTGCACGAGCGTATCACAGCTGAGGCCCAGGCGAAGAGCAGGCTGGCTCGGCCCAACTTGGGCTGCTAAAGGGGCTGAAGCGAGAGGCAGATGTGCATGGAGCAGGCTGAGAGCGAATTGATCAGGAGCCATCGGTTCGTTTGTCCAGAGCCGAAGGCATCGTGAGGATTTGTTTGTTGAAAAAAAAGAGGCCGAGTCCTCACGTGACACAGAGGCAAAAGGAATCAAATCGGGTTGAATAGATCCATTGTCTTGTGCATCCATCGGGCTTAGACAAAGCAATTAGCTAGCATTGGAAGTTGAAGCCAATGAGACAAGTTCACGTAAAGCAAAGGCTAGTAGTACATGAAGCAATCAGGTTCTGTTTGTGTACGTCGGTACTTGGGCATTGCGTGGGAAGCTCGTTATTCACAAGGTCAGCTATACGAAGAATCCTGACGCCATCGGGCATCGGGTTTGAGGTGGAGAAGTTCAACAAAACTGGAAACCTTGGGTTATGGCAGACATGGGTGAAAGTTTTTTGGCGCGACAGGGATGCTTGAAGGCGTTGCAAGAAGTCATGTCAGCTGAGATGGAATTATCTTGTAACGGATGGAAGTTCGCAGAAGACGATTTGGGAGCCTCGAGCGTGTCATGCAGTCGGAGGAGTTCGGCTGGGTCGGACTAGATAGTCTGACGGATCAACGTGAGTCGGTTGGTACAGAAAACGGTGGTGGGATCGGCGATGACGACATAGGAGCGTGATGCTGATGGTGACCGACTTCTGGACGTGGAAACACGTGGTGCACATGCCCGAGGCTTGTGCGGCTTCGACAAGACTATGGCGCGGGATTGATTCAAGATGGTGTATACACGGAGCTTGAAGTCGATGAGGCGCGGGATGGATTGATCATCTACCATGGAGTCATGTTGAAGGTGGAGCTGGATTGAGGGGCTACGGCGTAAGTCGACAGGGCCGATGCCTATTCAGCAGGCGGGAAAAAGCGAGTGACATGCAGTTCGGACTGGAACCCAGTGGTCTGATGGAAGCGTGAAACTCGTCATCGGTCGGTGATGATCGAAGTTACTCTGCAGTGGGGGTTGAGTGGTATGGGTTCGCTACCCTTGAGACTCGACCGGGACAGTGGAGGCTCGACGCGGTAATAGCGGCGAGGCGTGCGACGCGCACGGAACATGGAGACGGGCCAGGGTTCTGGTGGTCATACATGTGGTGAGACAACTGTGAATTTGACTCGGGATGACTACAAGCAACAATGCAATTTCTTCAAGTTTCAGACATGCAGTCAAGAAATGAGTGGTGATGTTGAGTTCAGGTAACTCTTATGTGTGACACCCAATATTGTGAGTTGTTCACTTTCACGCAGGTCAGTGATCAGTGTGTGATGGCGTTGGACGATACTCTGGAAGTTGGGAGCACAAACTAGAGTAACAAGGAACTTAATTTTGCTCGAGTGTTGACTTTTGTTCAAGAAAAGAAGGGACTACAAGTTGCAGGTGGAGTCATATGGAGTCTTTGGAGTAGCAGCGGTACTCACGGGATAAGCTCAAGTCCAATGTATATGGAAGTTTCACGCATGGACAAATTCAAGGTCGTGGAGAATATTCGCCAAGGTGGAGTTTGTTAGAGTTGTGTCGAATATAGTGTACGAGGTAGGTTACAGTTGGACTTGTAGTTGTATTGTGTTTACATAGGATATGGAGTCGTGTCCTGGTAGGACACTTGTATCCTAGCCTCTCTTATATAGCGGGGGTAGACACACGATGTAACCTATGCCAACATAATAGCACCGGAACGCAGGGGAAGCCGGCGGCATGTGCCGGTGTCCAGGCCGACCGAGTGCGGTATTGTAGCGGTGTCACGGGGAGGAGCGCCCGTAGTCAGGCCCCGGGGATGTAGCCATATCGATGAACCTCGTTAACAAATCTCGGTGTCGTGCTCGTGTAATTGTTTGGTCCTCGGATGATCGACGGTATGCCTCAAATTTATTCTAACAGCTCGTGCTCATTATCTAAGGAAGACATGAGCCTTTTTTATCCAAAGTGTATCGAGAGGCAAAGAAAATCAAGTTCACATCATATGAATAGCAGATAGGTGATAATTTACTAGGTCTGTAAGAAGATGCTTACACATTCCACAGCTGCAAATAGAAGATCCAAATTTAAGTTACAACGATAAGCATAGGAGACATGCCTTTTCCCAATGATCATCCTAGAAGGTTGGCTTAAATACTATGGAAACCCAACATGGGGATCTACTGTCGTGAAGAACCATTTCTGTGAAGAGGCCAGTACATAAAGCAGGTAGTTCATTCCAATTTCGAACAGCAACCTAGGAGCAATAACCAAGTTAGCTCTAGAATGAACCAACATTGCTCAAAACAAAAGTAGGCAGGCATGCCAAGCCCACTGCTACATGGCAAGAACAATGCCTCCTATTTAGGATCCACTTGTTATAATGGAACCAATCACATATGGGTGTCATATGTGCAAAGCCTGTAACTCCGAGAACAATGGCACATACAGAAGATATGTCTCCCGAGTGTCAGCTCCAAGAGTGAATATCTCTTGGACTTGCCGACGATCCATAGTAGGACAACAATATTTTATCCGACTCGAGAGTGTAGAAGATCATGTTACAGTTTGGATGAACTGCAACCCACTCAAACTCCTCTGCAAGATTAATAGAATTATTCCATCCAGGTTCATATAAACCACTTGGCCATCCAAGTATATATGGAGCTTCAGCGGGATGCTCCAATGTCCATCGTTACCTGTCATAGTCCTCAAGAACATAAACCACTAGTCAAACCACCTCGTCTTCATGGTCTGCCTCAAAATTGGCATAATGCAAACGTCCTTGGGACAGCTGAATGAAACCGAACTCCTGCTCACCAGGGACAGGGACAGGTATGTATTGGCAAGCTTCCCCCCCGGTGTCCACCACGGCTATAGAAGCCTTGTTGGTGAGATAATGCATACAACCGTTGAAAAAGACAACTGGCAACCTATGGGGAAAGCTAAAATCATTGGCCACTTCATTCTCCTTACGAACCCATCCTCCTGTTTCAGATGAATACACCTCCCCAATGACCAAGGGGGCTAAGTGCCCATAGTCTCTGAAGAACTCAAACACGTAGAAGTCGGGTGACACGGTTGGATTAAAACCTAGACGTGAACACTGCCATTTGCCCGGTAGTGCAACCTACTCCTTTGTGGCGGGATTACACACAAAGTGATGGTAATCTGTCAAATCCCATTCCCCGGTACTAAACTGGGTTCCGTAACACCTGCAGAGAAGAAGGCCATTGCAGCTGTCCAAGAGAAAAATGTGTTTGTGGACCGGTAGGAAGTCAAGCGAAGGGGAGACCAACGGGAGGCCTCTGCCAGAGACGTTGGTGAAGCGGGGAACTGACCATGGCACAGTTTCACTATCGTGCTTCGTGAAGAAGCCGGTCAGGGTCTGGGGAATCTTCATACGGTTCACGGGGTGCGAGATGAGGTCCCGCCATGTCGTGGACACGCACTTGAAGCGGCAGACCGATCTGGCGGGAGGCGAGAGAGGATTTCAACGACGAGATCATTGGTGAGGTTAGCCGCCGGGAACCTCCGTCTGTTGGACCTTCTCCCCTTAACCACCCTGAGCAAGAAGTTCTGAGAAATGCAAATGGAGAAGAGTATGATATACGAGTGACCAAGAAGAAAGGAGCTAGGTATGAGATGGAGGATGCTATTTTGCTTATCATAAACAAGTTTGCATACCATTTGCAGAAGAGTGGTGGCGAGGACCTCCCAACTGGATGGTAGAGCAACTGGAACAGAGGCCACGACCAGCAGGGAAGGAGAAATCACTTGGAGCGAGCGAAGAAGACATCTATGCTCGACAAGAAAGTCAACTCGATCGTTGAATGCTTCTTGCTCCCATTGATGGCCCATGGCACTTCCGTGCATCACTATTTGAGGGATACTTGTGCCTTCCTATGCACGATTTGAGCACCAATATGATGACGTGCATATGCACGCTGTGCTGGAAAAACAAATGGAGTTTGTAGGTCTAGGCTTGGAAAGAAGTTCATTACTTAACTGAAATGTATGACAGGTGACCTAACAAATAAAACTGGGGGCAATAATGGAGATGATCAAGAGCATCGATACAATGAGATGCCTTGGTGGAAAAGGAAATAAACTATTTTAAGGGTCAACTCTTTTAAATAAATAGTGCGCCGCCTTACATTTAAGAACAGAGGTAGTGTACATCTTTTGCTTCAAGTCAAATGAATCTTCTTTTTAGCAAAAGGAAGATCTAACAAAACCTGAATGCTAAGATTGGAATGGAAAACTCTGAATGCATATGTTGATGCATACCTGTTCCTTTTTTCACCATGGAGGTTCACACTGTTTTCTTATGGAATTGCTGCTCGGTAGCAAAAGGCCAAAAACAGAAAACCTGGAGTCCTTATGCTGTCAATATCCTTTTGAATTCAAAAGAATTCACAGTCCACGAGAAGGGACCAACCAAAGAATTCTTACCTGGTACAGTGTCCTGGGTCAGTACATCATTCTGTTGATTTTGTTGAATTATTCTTTTTCCTCACAACTGAAGAGTAAAATTATCTTTTTTTCAAATAAGACTGAATTGAGTACAACTTGCTTGCACCAAATGATACATAGTGCTTTATTCTTGCATCCAACTGCAACTTCTAGTCCCCTGCTGTTAGGAGTTGGGCAACATCACACTTGTCTTAGAGCAACATGGCTAGGCAAAGGCATCTTCACTATTTTAATCTTGCTGCATCAGTGGACTCTGTTAGATAATAACGAGAAATAAACGAGACAAAAGAGACACAGGGATTTAACGTGGAAACCCTTGCGGGAGAAAGCCACGGACGCACGAAGGCGCAATCACTATAAGGAGGAGTATTACAAGCACGAGACGACAGACCGTCGGAGGTGCGACTACATGGGGTATATAAGAGGGCAATACATGAGAGTCCTTGGAGGACAAGTAAACGAAGTTGTACTCAGACGCTGCGACGCTAACGCATACGCCCACACCGTTGTACTATGTCTAGTCCAACACGGTACTAGAATTTAGATCATAATTTAACAATCTCCACCTTGATCCAAATTCCCTCCAAAGAGTCGAAGAAAGTGAATAACTCCATCCAAATCAGCATAAACACTTTGTGCGCCAAAGTCCATAGGACTAATGAGAAATACCAATTAAGCTCGAGCAAAGCTCAAACTTATTGGTCGGAACTGCTTTGTCATCATATCGCAGGATTATCATGAGTACTTATCTTGCATACCTTCAAAACACCTTCAAAGAACAACATCTCGAATATAGTGATATCGACATCAATGTGCTTTGTCCTCTCATGATACATTGGATTCTTTGTAAGATATATGGCACTTTGACTGTCACTAAATACGGTAGGGCAAGATGAATCTCCACAAAGCTCGCAGTACAAACCTTTCAACCAGATAGCTTTTTGCATGCCTCGTAAATAGCCATATACTCGCATCGTAGTGGAACAAGCCACAATAGATCGCAAAGTTGCTCTCAACTCATAGCACAACCACCAATGGTGAAAACATAACCTGTGAGTGATCTTCTCTTATCCAAATCACCAAAGAAAATCAGAATCAACAAAACCAACAAGTCCATCTCTAGTTTTCCCAAATTGTAAATAAGCATTAGAAGTACCACGCAGTATCCGAAAATCCACCGAATCGCTCTCCAATGCTCTTTTCCAGGATTAGCCATGTATCTACTAACAACACTCAATGCATATGATAAGTCAGGACGAGAACAAACCATGGCATACATAAGTGAACCAACTGCACTCGAATAGGGAACTCTAGACATGTACTCAATATCCGCATCCGACTTAGGACATAAAGTCGATGATAATTTGAAGTGTGCAGCTAACGTGTACTCACCGCTTGGCATTATGCATATTAAAACGATGAAGAACTTTATCAATATATCCCTTCCGACTTAGATATACTTTTCCGCACGGTCTGCATCTCGGATATTTCCATGCCAAGAATTTTCTTTGCTGCACCCAAATCCTTCATCTCAAATTCATTACTCAATTGCTTTTTAGTTCATTAATCTCGACATACTCTTTGCAGCAATAAGCATATCATCAACATAAAGGAGCAAATAAATAGTTGAACCTTTGACAGTTTTCAAATAAACACAACTATCATAATTAGACCTTTTGAAACCTTGAGAGAGCATAAAGGTGTCAAATCTCTTGTACCACTGCCTAGGGATTGCTTCAATCCATAAAGAGATTTCTTTAACTTACGCATGCTTTTCTTTTCCAGAATAACAAAACCTTCAAAGTTGTTCCATATAAATATCCTCTTCTAATTCTCCATGTAAGAATGCAGTTTTAACATCCAATTGTTCAAGCTCAAGATCATGCATAGCAACAATACTAAGTAAAGTGCGAACAGAGCTATGCTTCACAACAGGAGAAAAGACTTCGTTATAGTCAATACCTGGAATCTGACTGTAACCTTTAGCAACTAACCTTGCTTTATATCTTGTCTCATCATTATGAGAAACACCTTCTTTCCTCATGAAAACCCACTTGCAACGAATAGGTTTCTTCTCTCTAGGCAATTTTACTAAATCCCAAGTGCCATTCTTTTCAAGTGATTCCATCTCATCATGCATAGCAGTCATCCACTAATTACTATCACCAGAAATAATAGCCTCGAATATGAAGAAGGCTCAGAATTACCTTCAATTTCTTCGCAATGATAAAGCAAAAGAAACAATATTGCACTCTTCAATTAACTCGTCAGTTTATTAATACCCCGCCTAACTCACACGCAAGATTCCAACTGGGTGGAACAATAGGCTGATTTGGAGTGGGAGTGCATTATCATCATCAACGACGGGTTCATCATGTGCAACAATTTCATTACCGATGTATCACCGAATCAATAGCATGCTCCACCAACAGTAGGCTCTCGAACAATAGGCTGCTGTTCACTCAACGGGAACATTAGTAGATGAAACATCATGTAACATAGCAGATTCATTGAAGATAACATTTCGCTAATAACAACCTTCGGGTTTCAGGATTCCACAATTTAAAACCTTTAACACCGGACTTATAACCAAGAAAGATGCACTTAACAGCCCTAGGCTCCAATTTTCCATTATCAACATGAGCATAAGCGGCAACCAAAAACTCTCAACTGTGAATAATCAGCAGTGAGCCGACCATACCTCAATTGGAGTTTTCTTATTAAGAGCAATAGATGGTGAACGATTAATGAGATAACAAGCGAGGAAGCGGCCTCAAATTTCAAAAACGCCTATGCAAACCTCGCATTGGACAACATGCAACGGCTCGAAATAATGGTCCTGTTCATACGCCAAGAACACCGCTTTTGTTGAGGAGTATAAGGAACGTGTAATGTCCGACAATGCCTTCAGACTTGCAATAATTTTAAATTGCTTAGAACAGAATTTCATACCATTATCGGTCATAAGTATTTTTACCTTCCTTTCAGTTTGTCTTTCAACCATAATCTTCCACTCCTTAAAAGCTGAGAATGCTTCATATTTATGCTTCAAGAAATAAGGCCAAACTTTTCTCGAATAATCATCAATAATAGTCAAGATGTAACTTGCACCACCTAGTGACTTCTTGTAGATGGTCCCCATAAATCGTAATGAACATAATCAAGAATACCTTCAGTTGTATGGGTCAAGTATTGAACTTCACCCTCTTGTGTTTGCCAAAGATACAATGCTCACAAAATTTCAATTTACTGTGTTCATATCCATCAAGAAGACCTCTCTTATTTAACTCGCTAAACCAAGTTCACTCATATGTCCAAGACGATATGCCAAAGGTTAGCAAGATCACAATCGAATTCTTTGAAACAATCGGAGTAGCATTACCTGAAACGGTAGAACCTCGAAGGTAATAAAGACCATTGGTCGAACTTAAATCACCTTTCATGACAATAAGGGAGCCTTCGGTGACCTTCAAAACACTATCTCCACCTGAATACTTGTATCCCTTTGCATCAAGGACACTCATAGAAATAAGATTTCTCTTCATCTTCGGAATATACCGAACATCTGTCAAAGTTCTGATTATGCCATCAAACATCTTGATTCGAATAGAACCTATGCCTTCAATCTTGCATGGTGAATTATCAAAACCCAAAACGGAACCAGCAGAAGTAGTGGAATCAAAAGTATTAAACCAATCTCTATGTGGAC
The DNA here is from genome assembly GCA_021437245.1 of Aegilops speltoides. Taxonomy (NCBI): domain Eukaryota; kingdom Viridiplantae; phylum Streptophyta; class Magnoliopsida; order Poales; family Poaceae; genus Aegilops; species Aegilops speltoides. The sequence goes on from CM038141.1 coordinate 74,070,156, forward strand.
ACATATGAAAAGTGCATGCAAGGTCAAGTACCCACTCATCATTAGTCTCAAAGACATCCAAAGAATAACGACAAGAGCATCATCGAACTATCATCACGAGCAACATTAGCAGAATTTTCACCTTGTTTGTTACCTTTCCTCTTTTCTTTATTCTCGCAACTTGAAACACTCGAGATGTCATGCCCGCTCTCTTGCAATACCTGCAATACTTCTTGTCTCTCGGATTGCGACCGCCCCTATAGCCGCTTTTACTTTTGCCTTTGTTTCCATTATTGGAGTTCTTCTCCTTTGTCCCGCCACGAGCAGATAATCCTCGCTTGGGATGAACTCGAACCATCATGAGGCACCATTAATTTCATCTTCTCCTTAGAGTTCAAAGCTTCATAAACTTCATTAAGTGTGAGAGTATCACGATCAGATAATATGGTGTCTCTAAAATTGGTATAAGAACTTGGCAAAGGAACAAAGTAACATTAAAGCAAGATCTTCCTCTTCATACTTAACCTCCATTGCAGCTAGATCAGATATGATCTCTTTAAATTCTGAAATATGATTCAAAACATTACCTCCCTGTAACTCAGCAGAATAACTTTTGCTTCAGATGCATCTTGTCGGTGAGATCTTTAGTCATGCAAATCCTTCCAAATTTTAACCATAGAGCGGCGGCAGTTTTCTCGCTCAAAACTTCCTGCAAAATATTATTATGCAAATGGAGTTGAATTTGTGACAAAGCCTTACAATCAATTCTTTTCTCCTCATCATCCAGTCCTGAATTCTGTTCTTCCCAAAACTATCCAAAGGCATCATCATAGTCGGCTCAGTGCCAACAACGCCTCGCATCTTGACTTGCCATAGGGTAAACCTTGTGTCACGGTCCAGCAGCGGAAGATCGTACTTCATGGATGCCATGAGTAGATAAACTGTGCACAAAGTAGTACAAGCCGGTAGAAAAATTCTTGATAGAATTTAATATGCGGAGCAAATAGAACAGAGTAAATAGCGCTTGGTAATATTGGACAGTGAACGTAGCAAACAAAGGACGAAACAAGGATCAGCATGTAGTACTCCTGTAGCCGTCACGTGAGCGGTAGTGCTAGTAGTCAAATCAGCCTTGTCTTCACGTGAGGAATAGAGATCAATCAGATCTCGATTTGTGTGCGTGTAGCACAAGTAGTGCTCACCACCGATGGGATTTGGTCTTCACGTGGAGGAAAAGTAGTACTAGCAGCAGCAACGACGGTTGATTTCTCAGGAGCAGCACACGGGGTCCTGCGTACTGGATCAGCAGCGGCAGCAGGTCGCGTCGGGACTTGAGTAGACGGAAGACGTGGCAGCGAGGAACTTCTGTCGCCTGTCAGTTTCGGCGACGTGCGGCAGCAGTAGAAATCGATGCAGCTTCGAATCGGCGGATCGCCTGAAGACGCGTGCGGCGGCTCGCACGACAGAACCCTAATCTTCTGTCTCAAAAAACTCGTATCTGTCACCTCAGCTCTGTATACCACTTGTTAAATAATAATGAGAAATAAACGAGACAAAAGAGACACAGGGATTTAACGTGGAAACCCTTGCGGGAGAAAACCACGGACGCACGAAGACGCAATGACTATAAGGAGGAGTATTACAAGCACGAGACGACAGACCGTCGGAGGTGCGACTACATGGGGTATATAAGAGGGCAATACATGAGAGTCCTTGGAGGACAAGTAAACGAGTTGTACTCGTACGCGTCGACGTCAACGCAACGCCCACACCGGTTGTACTACGTCTAGTCCAACACGGTACTAGAATTTAGATCATAATTTAACAGACTCACCAACAAGATACAAGCTTGGAACCAAAACGAATGTATAAGGAGACTGTCAAACATATGTAGCTTAATTTTTCTGGCGTTTTTAGCAAATTGAATTTGAATAGTTACTTGGGGATTTCACGGCAATTTCTTCAAATGATAGTCACCAAAGATTCAGTAAAATTGGTTGTTTGATTAGATTTTTCTCCACGGCAAGGTTTGATCGATGATCACTGACAAAGGGATGTAGTTTTCACTCGGCACCGCAGTATGTTCAGCTAAGGTTAATTGATCGTAATGTTTTCATCTACTATTTTAGATAGGAGGTTATTTACCAATTCATAAAAATTAAAGCTCATTTATAACAGATTTTTTTTCTTTACACTCCAGGGTGTCCAAAAATTTCATCTTGAACAAAAGTAATACAAAGAAACAGAGGGCTGAAGAAACAAAAGTTACATCGGGACGGTTCCAAACAATGGTGGCAAACTGAGCTCATGCTCGTTACCTAAGGAAGACATGAACTTGTCTTTATCCAAAGTGTATCGAGAGGCAAAGAAAATCAAGTTCAACATCATATGAATAGCAGATAGGTGATAATTTACTAGGTCTGTAAATAAGATGCTTACACATTCCACAGTTGCAAATAGAAGATCCAAATTTAAGTTACTAGGTCTGTAATAAGCATAGGAGACGTGCCTTTTTTCCAATGACCATCCTAGAATGCTGGCTTAAATACCATGGAAACCCAACATGTGAATCTACTGCCGCGAAGAACCATTTTTTTTTTTGAGAGCTAGAGTAGGATCTACTCTACAGAAGGTACATATTCAGACACCATCAGAGGTCCGAGTCCTTCCGGTACATTGGCGAAGATCTCCGATCGCTCAGTAGTTCTTGTGGTCAAGAAGAAGCCCATGGGCTAGCTCATTGCATGATCTTCCCACATGGTTAAAACTGTAGCTCGCAAACACAGATAGAGCTTGTTTAATATCCTTGATCAAAGCATAGCATTGGGACCGAGGCTGTCCCGTCAGATCGCTAGTTCTTTTATGATTGCTGGCAGTCCATCTCCGTGGATCGAGGGCCTCAGTAATACTTTGCTAGAGTAAGCAGCCCAAGAAGTGCAGCTTTCGCTTCGCCTCCTCGACACAACGGCTAGTTGACAAGCTTCGCAGAGTGAGACCACCACATGGCCTTTGCTGTCCTCGGCGATCGCTCCAAAGAGCGGACTCGCTCAATTAGCTTGGAATGCTGCGTCGGTATTCAGCTTAACTGTGCCTTTGTATCGTCCCGCCCATCGCATGCTTTGTCCCCGTATGTGGTATGTTTTATCCACCTCTCCAACCCCGACTCATTATCACCATTGCCGCCAGAACTAACTCCTCGTCAGATTTCTTTAGGAATTGTACCGAGCCCAATATAGATTCTTTGCCGTTGTGTCTTAATATGTCCTCTCTTAGGTGCCAGACCTCCACAATGTAAGTAAAATTTTTGACCGCATTTCCATGAGGTTCTCATTCAAAGCAGACTGCAGCCGACCGGCCTCAGATTTAAAGGATTTCTCTCAAGGTAGTGTCCACTCCTTTCTCATCGCCTCTGAGGGCCCCGCTCTTTGAGCATGTGATCACTTGCATGATGTTCATCCTCCACCCGCTGTCAGCAGATATTACACGCCGAGTCCACCTCGAAGGCCCTCTTGAATTTATTACTTTTTGTGGCTGTGGTATTTGTGGCTACTCTCCACCCAAAATTCTGACTTTCTCGTGCACCTTGGCCTTCCAAATAAGATCCCAAATACTCCGTCACCCGCATCCCTAGTCGAGCTTGAAGGGTTTGAGTTTTCATTTTGGGATAAGGTTGCGCCAATTTGTACGCACTTTCGACCGAGAACACTCCGCTCTTTTCACCATGCCAAGCTATGCAATCTCTTGTGTCCGCCCTGGAATGGGTATCTTGCATATTTCTTCAAAGATCAAACTGGTGGAATATTTGTCGAACCAAATTTACATTCCATTCCTTCCCATCCTCTTCCATGAGTTGGTTCACCCATCGGAGCCGAGACCTTCTAATAAACGCTGCAATCATGAGGCCTTCTTTTCTAGGAATCCATTGATCTCGTTGAATCTGAATATTTTTCCCATCGCCCACTCGCCAGATCAAACCCTTCTTCAGCAGTTCTAGGCCAAATTCAATTGCCTTCCACACCGGGAGGTATCCGAGGCAAAGACGGTGTCTAAAAGGTCACCATTCGGTAGTACTTTGATTTCAGGACTCTCGCAAGATAAGCTATCCGGGAATTGGATTAGCCTCCAACCTTGTTTAGCAAGGAGTGCTTGGTTGAAAAGATGCATGTCTCTGAAGCCTATACCACCGCCCGCTTAGGTTTAATCATGCGCCCCAAGCCATCCAATGTACCCTTCGTGGCCTTCTTCGTCCCCCCACCGTAAGTCCCTAATCATTCTTTCATATTTATCACGAAACCTTTCGAGAGCTTGAACACGCCATTGTAAAGGTTGGGAGCGCTTGGACAACTGATTTGACGTGGACTTCTTAGCTGCATACGACATGAACCTCTCGCACCGGTCGTTACATCGCTTCCCAAATCTATCCATGATGGGTTGGAAGTATTCATCCTTCATTCTCCTTCCGCATGGGCAGTCCCAAATACTTGCTCTCAAAACCTCCGACTGCACCCCAAGAACTGTCTTAATTCCGCCTCTTGTTTCGCCGGACATAGTTCGCTAAAAGGATCGAGCACTTGTTTGCACTTAGCAATTGTCCTGCACTTCGAAGGTGTCCAAAACCTTCTTGATCGCCTTGGCCTGCTCTATGGATGCCTTGAAAAATAACAAACTGTCATCGGCAAAGAGAAGATTAGAGATTCCAGGGCTGTTGCGAGCAATCTTGATAGGATTCACCCTTCCGGCCACGATCTCCCGATTTATAAGATTTACTAGACCTTCCGCCACAAACAAAAAAAGGTAGGGGCTGAGTGGGTCCCCTTGCCGTAGGCCTCTAGACGGGCAGAATGGTTCCAGAAGCTCACCATTACATCTTACTGAGTATCTCACTGATCGGACACACTGCATCACCCAATTTGTCCATTTGCTGCAAAAACCACTTTTCCGTAGTACACCTTCCAAGAAGCCCCAATCCACCCTATCATAGGCTTTGGCCAAATCCAACTTGTACGCACAGTATGTATCACGCGAATTTTTGCTATGCTGGATTTTATGGAAGCACTCAAAAGCAATGATTGCGTTGTCCGTAATCAATCTGCCCGGATGAAAGCGCCTGGTTTCGAGATGATTTCATCCAGATAGGACGTAGTCGGTTCACGTGCACTTCGACACCACTTTGTAAATGACATTGCATAGACCGACGGACGGTAATCTTTCGTGGATTGAGGGTCCTTTCCTTTGGGATAAGTACGATAACAAGGTCATTTGTGCCCTCGTGAGTACCCACCATCAAAGAAATCCATTACCGCCTTTGGTCACATCCTCCCTAAGGACAGCCCAATTCCTTTGGTAAAACGCGTTGAAATCCATCCGGCCGGTGCCTTCAATGGCCAATTTGAAACAAGGCATCACCGATTTCGGTCACGGCAGAAAGGTTTGGTCAAGATATCATTCATTTCTTGTGTTACTTTCACATCAAATAACTCCATTATTTCATGCGGCGTGACCCGCCCTCCTTCCCATACAGCTCTTTGAAGAAAGACTTTGTCATCTCTTCCGTGCCTAATCATCCTCTATCCAAACCCCACTAGGGTCTTTCACTTTTATTATATTATTCTTTTCTTCCTCCACGCTTGCTTTTCTCTCGAACCATTTGGAGTTTCTATCACCTTCTCTAATAAAGGTCACTCTTGATCTTTGCCTCCACATTAGTTCCTCCCGCAGGAGAAGTTCATCCAGTCCTTTGATAACTTGTTTACCTCACGCTGTTGTTCATGGGAGTATGGAAGGTTCCACAAGCTGCTCAAACGCTTTCTAATTTCTGCAGTTTGTTTCAAAACCGACCAAGTCCTTCTCGCTTGAGCCCGCAAATCACTTTGCAACGTAGAAAGCTTCTCTCCAACTTGCCGCAGATTTCCAACTTGGCCTCCCTTCTTCCATGAATTCTCTATTGCCGACTGTAACGTGTTCACCCTTTCCCACATTTGTTCGTATCTGAAAATCTTTGGTCCATTCTCTCTTTTTGGTCTCCATTCCTGCCTCTTCCCAAGGCGCAGCAGGATGGGCAATTCTGTGAAGAGGCCAGTACATAAAGCAGGTGGTTCATTCCAATTTCGAACAGCAACCTAGGAGCAATAACCAAGTTAGCTCTAGAATGAAGCAACATTGCTCCAAAGAAAAGTAGGCAGGCATGCCAAGCCCACTGCTACATGGCGAGAACAATGCCTCCTATTTAGGATCCACTTGTTATAATGGAACCAATCACATATTGGTGTCATATGTGCAAAGCTTGTAACTCCGAGAACAATGGCACATACGGAAGATATGTCTCCCGAGTGTCGGCTCCAAGAGTGAATATCTTTTGTACTTGCCGACGATCCATATCGTAGGACATCAATATTTTATCCGACTCAAGAGTGTAGAAGATCATGTTACAGTCTGGATGAACTGCAACCCACTCAAACTCCTCTGCGAGATTAATAGAATTGTTCCATCCAGGTTCATATAAACCACTTGGCCATCCAAGTATATATGGAGCTTCAGCAGTATGCTTCAATGTCCATCGTTACCTGTCATAGTCCTCAAGAACATAAACCACTAGTCGAACCACCTCGTCTTCATGGTCTGCCTCAAAATTGGCATAATGCAAACGTCCTTGGGACAGCTGAATGAAACCGAACTCCTGCTCTCCAGGCACAGGGACAGGTACGTATTGGCAAGCTTTCCCCCCGGTGTCCACCATGGCTATAGAAGCCTTGTTGGTGAGATAATGCATACAACCGTTGAAAAAGACAGCTGGGAACCTATGGGGAAAGCTAAAATCGTTGTCCACTTCATTCTCCTCACGAACCCATCCTCCTGTTTCAGATGAATACACCTCACCAATGACCAAGGGGGCTAAGTGCCCATAGTCTCTGAAGATCTCAAACACGTAGAAGTGGGGCGACACGGTTGCATTAAAACCTAGACGTGAACACTGTCATCTGCCCGGTAGTGCAACCCACTTCTTTGTGGCGGGATTACGCACAAAGTGATGGCAATCTGTCAAATCCCATTCCCCGGTACTAAACTGGGTTCCGTAACACCTGCAGAGAAGAAGGCCATTGCAGCTGTCCAAGAGAAAAATGCGTTTGTGGACTGGTAGGAAGTCAAGCGAAGGGGAGACCAACGGGAGGCCTCTGCCAGAGACGTTGGTGAAGCAGGGAACTGACCATGGCACAGTTTCACTATCGTGCTTCGTGAAGAAGCCACCCAGGGTCCGGGGAAGCTTCATACGGTTCACCGGGTGCGAGATGAGGTCCCGCCATGTTGTGGACACGCACTTGAAGCAGCAGATCGATCTGGCAGGGAGGCGAGAGAGGATCTCAACGATGAGGTCATCGGTGAGGTTAGCCGCCGGGCACCTCCGTCTCTTAGACCTTCTCCCCTTAACCGTCCCAAGCAAGAAGTTCTGAGAAATGCAAATGAAGAGAGTTGAAGATGCAAGGAGCGAATAAGAAAGGAGCTAGGCCTCTGAAGATGGATGCTATTCTGCATATCGTACACAAGTTTTCATACCATTTGCATATGAGTGGTGGTCAGGACCTCCCAACTGGTAGTGGTAGAACAGCTGGAATAGAGGGCACGGCCAGCAGGGAAGAAGAAATCACTTGGAGTGAGCGAAGAGGACGCCTATGCTCGACAGTCGAAAGGAAAGTCAACTGGATTAGCTGATTGCTTCTTGCTTGTATTGATGGTCCATGACACTTTGGTGCATCATTATTTGAGGGATGCCTGTACCTTCCTATACATGACATGCCTATGCATCCTATGCCTTAAAACAAATGGAGTTTGTAGGTCAAGTCTTCGAAACAAGTTCATTACTTAACTCGAAACGTATGACAGATGACCTAACAAATAAAAATGGGAACAATAATGAGATCAAGAGCCTCGATGGAGTAGGAGAAAACAACTATTTCACGGGTCAGCTCTTTTATCCTTTTGTTTGCCATGTAAGTTCACCTTTCTGCCCAAACGAACCCACCGCGGCTCTTCTCTCGCGATCAAGATCAGCCTCATGGGCGATCGTCGCTGCGTCCCTCCTCCTCCCTCCAGCCACCCTCCTCCTCCTCCTCCCGCCGCTGCCGCTAACGCCGGCGCTGCGGCCGGCTTTGCCCCGGTTGCTGGTGGCGGCGGCCTCCTCGCTTCTTCCTCCCGGCCGCTTCTCCGTGCGGTGAGCTGCCCGGGGTGCACTTGGCGGCGATGGTCCAGCGTGGCGGCGGGCTCGTGGCGCGACGCAGGGACAGTTGGCGGCGGCGCCGCCGCCGCAGGTGGCGCGGCGCGATCGTGTCGTTCGCTCGCTGAGATCTGGCCCTTCGCCCCATCTGGCTTTGGCGGGCGGGCGAGGATCGCTCTGGCGTGGCTTCGGAGGCGGGGAGACGCGACGAGTGGCCGAGTCTTTGGCGGCGCCGACGCCGCTCGCTGCATCGTGGCCGGCGGGCTTAACGGGCCTGCTGCGGACTGGCTGGGCTGGGGGTGGCCCGGCATGCCCCGCGCCATGTCCGGACGGGTTACTGCGACGGTGCGGAGGTATGGGCCTCCCGCACGACGGCGGTGGAGGTGGTTCCCTCCCGCCGGCGCCGGTGTTGCTGCTTCCCGTCGTGGTGCGCTTCTCTCGGTCCTCTTGGCCTCGTGGTGGTGTTCGTAGTGGCGCGCGTTGGTGGCGGCGTTTCGTTGTCGCATGGGGGTGGGTGACGGTTTGGCGGGTCGGTTTCATCCGGTTGGGCGGTTGGAGTGCAGGAATGCGGCGAATCTCCTGCGGCCTGCTGCCCGACGCTGTGACACTCTGGCGGTGCCACCATTCCTTCCTGGAGGCTGTCGGTGGTATCCTCCCCTCACCTCCCTCCGCGTGCCGGGGGAAACCCTAGGACTCGTCCGGGTAGCAGCGTCGTCGGCGTCGCATTCCTTCTTGAAGGTGCTGCTTGGTACGCGGTGGTTCGGAACCTCGGTCTATGGTGGTTTTTATCCGGTGGGCGCCGCGGTGGCGGGTCATCCGTGCTTTGCCGAGCTGCCGTAGTTGGCATTTGTTTCTTCTTCCTTTTCTTTTGGTGTGTTGTGCTGCTCGCCACAACGATCTCTGTACTCGGTGTTGGTTGCTTTGGAATACAAAGCGGGGGGAAACCCTTTTTCGGTAAACAAATATTACAGTTTGCTTCAGACCCAAATGAAATCTTCATTTTAGAAAAAGGAAGATCTAATGAAGTCTGAATGCTAAGATCGAAGTGGTAAACTCCGAATAGTAACACTAAATTTGGACCACATTCCTGGTGCCTATGCTGATGCATCCCTGTTCAGTTTTTCGCCGTGGAGGTTCTCACTGGGTTTATACCAGTTTGATTCATTCTGGTTGAATATATGTGGGTACTGCTACTGCACGGCCTCATGATATGCAGTAGCAAAAGGTCACAAACGAAAGACCTGGAGTTTTTAGGCTGTCGATGACATTTGAAATTCGAGAAAAATTACGGTCCGCGAGAAGGGTGTACAACAGAAGAACTCTTACCTAGTGCTATATCCTGGGCCAGTACATCAATGTGTTTAATATGATGAATTAGTTTTTGCCTATAACTGAAGATAACAAAAAAGAATTGGAAATGGGACTGATGCATCCCTGTACTCAATAACAGCTTGCTTAGTACAGTAGTTTCTGGCGATTTTAGCCGGTTCGAAGATCGAATTTGCCTAGGCTGAAACAGTTCGTGTGGAGGGGTTGCCAATTCATACGGGAAGTACATCTGAATTTGAGTCAACTGAAGTATTGAACACCTGTAACTTACTAACTGAAGAAGAAGAAAAAAAATATTCTATGCGGCCAGGCGCACCCGTCGAGGAGATGGTACCTTGCGCGCGTCGACGGACTAGTCCTCCGGCGCCGCCGACGCTCGCTCTTCAAAGTTCCAAGTACGCCGCGAAGTTTCGCCTCTCCATCGTTGCCAGCCGAACTTGCGGCAGCACCAAGCTCCGGACGCGCCTCGAGCCTCGGGACTGGGCCCTCTCGCTGGCATCATACCGCCGCGCCCATAAGCAGATTCGCGCCGCCTCTGCTCATCCCGCGCCGGTCTCGATCTGCTGGCGTGTGGGCTTCTGGTGGCAGCTTCCGCGTTCCACCTCCGCGCAGCGGGCTTGGCTTTGCCGACCAATCGCTGGCCGGTGGCATGGAGGAAGGAGAAGACGCACTGGTGGAAAAAAGGCCTTTGGTCGCGGTTCGAATCGCCATTAGTCGCGGCCAAGAATCACGACCAAATAAGCGCGATTAAAGCCTCACCTTTAGTCGCGGCTGCTTAAGAACCGCGACTAACGGCCCGTCCCACGGGCGCCAGGGTTGTCAAGGGGAGGACCTTTAGTCGCGGTTCTTCGCCAACCGCGACTAAAAGCCGCAGCAGTTTAGGGTTTTAGCCCCCCTAAACCTGTTTTTTCTGCTTAATTTGTATTGTTTTATTTCTTTTGTACTTTATTTTAATTTTGAAGGAGTTTCATATATTCTACGGTACTACATACATGCATATGAATGTACAATTTCAAATAAATTTGAAATTAGAACCAAAAGAATTCAAGAGGAATATACAATATATATTCAATATCATCGGATGACCATATACAATTTTGAACAAGTTTCCATACATGATTTAATCCATATAAATTTCTACGTCCTCGTAATAGTGTTCTCCTTTAGGATGGAGGACTTCCTTCCGAACCATCCAAATAGTTCCTCTTGAAGTGGTCGGAAGCGAGCTCGACTAAGCATCCACCGGAGGTTATTCCTCCGAGCATTGGTATCACTCGAAACCCGCCAGAGGTGTATCTCGGATCATCTCACGAACATAGTATCCACATAGATTGGTCAACGGTGGCTGAATATCCCAACATTCTTAGGCTTTAACCTTTTGAATTCTAGCTTTTTTTGAATTCACCGACCTTTGTATCTACTGAACCGTCTCCAAACCCTACGAGGCAAAGAAAATTAAATGAACAAGAGAGTTATTAGTTACTTGATATTAGGAAATGAACGAAATAGGCCGATCGATATAGAGCGCAAATGAATGAAAATAATTACTTCGCAGATTTTTCTCATGTCGTCCCAAAGCTTTGGATCCATATTCGAGAGTCGTGGGCGAGACATTCGAGGTGTTAACTTTAATTACTAGCGTAATCCAAAGGAACTGCGGACACGATACATGCACAAGACGTCATGCATAACTCATCGATTAGCCGCCACATACCATGCATGGAGTAAACAAAAGAGAATGTGCTCAAGACGAAACACTCACCCAAAATGGTAAGGAAATAGAATATCACTTTTGAGTTCCTGCTTTGTAAGAAATCGCCAGTGTCCGCCTCCACGTCGGCGGGTAATGCTTCAACACAATTCCATTAACGATGTGTGGGTCAATGAACCCAACATCATGGATGTTCCTTACTCGCATTCCTTAATCTTCATTCTGCATGTATAATAGCGACACAACAATATAGTTAGGACATATATATAGTGCGAGCAATATGAACGAGATGGGGTAGAAATTAATAAATCACTTACGTAACGTAGCAACCGATGATAGATTTGTCGAGCTCATGCAGATTGAAAAGTGGAACAATTCACTCAAAGGCAATTTGTACATAGTAATGTTTGAAGTGATGCTCATGTCTAACTTCCGCATAAATATATTCTTTATGGCGTTTTTATTTTTATGTAACCCTTGTACCAATTCAGCAGACCTTTCATTTGGTCGTAGATCCTTTTCTGCTACTGGCTCGACGAGAGGCCCATTCTTGACATATGTAATTACTACCTCCTTCAAGGCGCCTCATCAAGGCCTAATAGTTCACGAAGAGTAATACCTAAGTTGGCGCTTGTTCTCGCACTCGTTCTGATCAATCCTGTGTTGCAGCAGCTTGTATGATCTCGGGGCATCCGGACGAAAGGCTTCCACTATAAGCGGGCAATCGATTGTTTACTTTGTTCCCGAGCTGGGCAACTTGTTTCCGCTTTTTTACTTTCGCCTTCTCCGCTCTTTGTTCTCCTTGAACATGAGTGCCTGCTGCAAGTTCACGTGCATAGTCGTTAGGCGATTCTTCATGGCTTGGGACGGTGTGCTCAAAATGACTTAGCCCACTTCTTTTGCTCATCGAAAATCTGGGCTTGGGCTCGGGCTCTCTTTTCTTCTTGCAGTCCGCCTTCCATTTCTCCAAATCAGCAGCCGCATGCGTCGACTTCCTCGGCACTACGCTCCCAAGGCCTTGTGGGGAGAGGCTTGATGATGGCTCCGTACCTTTGTGGTCTTAGGTACATAAGGGTCCGGTTAATAATCCAGACTATTCGCTTCTTTGCCGTAGGTGGATTGGGGCGGCGTCGATCACCCGCGGGACGAGGATCGGGGCGGCGGATGATCACCCGCGGACGTTAGGGGTCGGGCGGCGTCGGTGATGTGACGGAGGTGTAGGTGAACCGCCACCACCACCACCACCACCACCACCGCCACGCCACCACCACCACCGTAGGGGTGGACTTGTTGTCCTTGGCGCCTCGCTGAAACTTGATAAACTTCTTTTGCCATAGAATGTAATGGCGCTTGACATCTCCAAGTCTTTTCTCCCTTCGTGTAGCAATGTCAATCTCCGTGTCCTCAAACCCTTGGACTATGTCCTCCACCGTGACACGAGCATAGCCATCTTGAATGGGGTTGTTGTGGTGGAGTGCTCCGTAAACATGGTAAAGCACTTGCCGATGGCTACCTTCATGGACATGTTCCCGATAGGATAATACAGATGACATTCTTTCATCTCCTTTATATCGCCCACGGGTAGCGAGGAGGCTCCGGTGCAGTAATTTCACCACCGAGGCTCCGGTGCAGTAATTTCGATCACCGAGGCTCCGGTGCAGATAATTTCGATCGTCGGTGCATCTGCACCAGCCGGTGGGCCTCCGTGGAAGCCACGCCGCTTCTTCGCTCTTGGCTTCCGAGATCCGCCGGATGATCTTCATGCTGCACCCGAGCTGCATCTCTTTCGCTACTAGTACACTCATGGTTTTCTTCATCACATCTATTTCCGATGCCAACCGCGCCACAACATCCGCTTCCCGATCCATCTTTCTCTTACGGCTTCAGAATCAGACGGGTCATCGCTCGGGGAACCCTATTTTCCACGGAATGTGCCCCATGCCTCGTGACACGCCCTCCGTGTTCAGGATTCCCGAGGGCTTTTGTCGGTAGCGTCGTTCTCTCTGTTGAACTTGATCTTCCCTGTTGAGCATCCTTCATTGCGCCAATAAGGGCTTGGGTGGGTTTAAGTAATTTGCCCGTAAACACACTCCCTGTCTCCGGTTCAGCGTTCCCCATGCCCGTACCACCAGCTTTTGGCCCTTGGGTCCCATCCTCCGCACTGGACGGATTCCTCACGCCTCACTCGTTCTCCATCTTCTCCAACCTAGGCACCCAAATGCGATACCCTCCGGCCCCATAACATGATTGTACTCCTTCTTAGCCGCATTTTCCTTATTTTTTTCGATATTTGAATGAACTGCTCCGATTTCTTTTGCTTCACAAATTCTGGCCAATCATGTTTCAGCTTTCTCATATTGTCCTTTGAAATCCGGAGTCTTGTTCTGCTTGACAAAGTCACGGGCTAGATTTTGCTTGAATTTCCTAATCGTCGGCCATCTTATGAAGAGCGAACTGTTTGACTAGCCTCCTCCTCTCCTTGTTTTCCTCAATCTTGTTACCCTCCTCATCGAATTTGTTGTATTCCGGAGGTAGAACGAAATGTTCCATAAGCTTCTTGAAGCAATCTTTTTGTTCTCTTATCGACAAAAGTGAAACCATCAATTCGTGCCTTCTTTGGCTCATTCCACTCTGACGGTGATCGAGACGTTGTCTCTAACAATGGCTCCGCATTGGTGACAAACTTGGTGGCGTTCTTGCGGGGCTCCAGCTGCTCGCCGGTTGCCCGTCGACAACCTCGATGGTGCATGTTTCTCCTTGTTTCATCGCCTTGGTTGCGCCACGCTTTGACGATGTACTCGATTGTTTCGACGATCCGCCGAGGGCTAAAATAAGAAAGAGAGTCGCGCTTAGTACACACATATTTATTCAAATCGGTTAGTTTGTATCACCAGAGGCTCAATGTATATATATACCTCGGCGCGGAGGTGGTTGCTACTTCCATTTGAAGATCGCTGCTTTATCGACGTTTCTTGACATCATCTTGTTGACGGCGCCCTTCATCTTCACCGTCAAGGTTCGGGATAAGAAGAGATATCATCTTCTTCTTCTCCGTCGGCACATATAGAATATCGCCGTTTATGATGCCGAACATATGTGCTTCACCGTCCGGATCATAGTTGTCCATAATCGGTCACTCTATCGTCCGCCATTATGTCACCCGAAAACATGTAGTAAAAACAAATTAATTAAGTGAAGAAGGGGGCGGTGGCGGTGGCGGTGGCGAAAGGCGGTGGCAAAAGGAGGCGAGGAAGGGTGGGAGAGGGTGTCGCGGTAGAGCGAGACGGGCGGCAGAGGGCGGCGTCACGGAGAGGGAGGCGAGGACAACACACATGTATAACCCTCGCCGCCTCTCGATCCCAAAAAACACGCGCGCATCGCCGCCCCCTCGCCGCCCTCGCCGCCCCTCCATTTTATTTTTTGTTTTTCTTTGGCGGTTTTCATTGTTTTTGTTTTTCACTTTATAAGCATCACAAAGCATAACATGACAATACGCTGTGCTAGGTGTGCCCTAACGCTGCATTAGGTGGTACCGACGAAGGGGAAACATCCGGAAAGTATCCCGGTGTTTAGCGCTTTTCAGACAGTGATCCGGAGGGGAAAGTTGCAGGTTTGCTATGCTAGGGAGGTGTGGCGGTCGAACAGGCTGCGTGATCCGGATTCGTCTCGTCGTTCGAGCAACTTTCATGTACAAAGTATTTTCATCCGAAGTTACGAGTTATTTTATACTAATTTTTAAAGTTTTAGGACATTTTAGAATTAATGTAATTAATTAAATTCAAATTGCAAATATGATGTCAAGATGACGTCATCGGCCAACTGTGGGCTTTGACTAGTCAATGCACCAAGAGGTCCCACATGTCATTCACACTAACTAACTAACCAAGTTAATTAGTTTAATTAATGATTAATTAGGTTAATGTTAATTTAATTAAGTTAATTAATTAATTAATTAATTAATATTTTAAATATTTTTTTGTCTCCTCTTTTTTTTGATCTGGTAGTGGGCCCTGTTTGGCGTTGGCCTAGAGGGCCAAACGCTGGCGGGTTAGCGGGCGCGCCTGGCGGCTGGCGAGCCGCGGGCGTCGGGCGCCACCGCCTGACAGGCACCGCGCCAGAGGCGAAGGGCGACGGCGTGGCTCATCGCCGGGCGCCATGGCTGGAGCGGGCGACGCGGCGTGGCTTGGCCGAGGCCGGCCGAGTCTGGGGCGATGGAGCGACGCGGGCGCCGCCGGAACGGAGGCGGCCGAACGGAGGCGGCGGCGGCGGTTGCTTTCGAGAGAGGGCGGAGGGGTTCTGGGCGAAGCGAGGCGGCAGACCGAGGTCGCCGGTGGCGCGCAAGGGCGAAAAGCGACGGGCGGGCGCGCCGAGGGCGAGGGCGACGGCGGCAATGCGCGAGGGCGCGGCAGATTTAACAGCGAGAAACGGCGGCGCGCCGAGGGCTTGTATTATAGCCCCTTTAGTCGCGGTTGGCGATGAGACCGCGACTAAAGGTACCCTTTAGTCGCGTCCGCCTCCCAACCGCGACTAAAGGGTTTTGCCGCTTTCGTCACAGAAGATCCTTTAGTCGCGGTTGGGACAACAACCGCGACTAAAGGGTACCTCTTTTTTTTTTTTGCCTGTTTTTGTTTTCATTTTGCTTTATTTTTTGCCTGTTTTTGTTTTCATTTTTGCTTTATTTATTTTGTTTTGTTTCTACTTACAACAAAAAACTTATTTATTTTATTTTATTTTGTTTCTAATTACTTATTTATTTTACTTTATGATAATTATTTTTGCTATTAAAGTTTCTAATTACTTATTTATTTATGTTATTAAAATCTTAAAAATACAATTATATATCAAAAAATCAGAAAATAAAACTAATTCATTTTAAATTCTTGTTTTTCTTCTGCTTTTTTCTTCCTTTTTTCTTCTTTTTTTTTTCTTCTTTGTTTCTTCCTTTTCTTGTTTTTCTTCTTTTTTTTCTTCCTTTCTTCCTTTTCCTTTTTTCTTCTTTTTTCTTCTGCTTGTTTTTTTCTTATGTTTTTCTTCTTTGTTTTTTTTTCTTCTTTTTCCTTTTTTCTTCTGCTTGTTTTTTTCTTCTGCTTTTCCTTTTTTCTTCTGCTTTTTTCTTCTGTTTTTTTCCTTTTCCTTCTTTCTTCTTCTTCCTTTTCCTTTTAAAATCAGAAAAATAAAACTAATTCATTTTAAAATCTTAAAATACAATTATATATCAAAAAATCAGAAAAATAAAACTAATCCTTGAAGGTTTTACAAAAGGTTTGATACATCATTCAGTTCATCGACCAAATACAAAGTTTGGTACAATAAATTATTACACATCAATTCTTCCCTTGTGTCCTCGCTTGCTTACGATTGTGCCAGATCCATGGAGCATCCTCATCATTTAACTTAATGCTTGGGTCGGTGTTCACTTTGAAGGGCGGAATTTCAGCAAACATATTATAATCTTCCGACATGTCTGTCTTGTCCTCCACTCCCACGATGTTTCTTTTCCCGAAAGAACAATGTGGCGCTTTGAATCATCGCATGATGTAATTGATCGTTTTCTTATCTTTCCGCTTCCTCGGTTTGCTACTCATGTCCTTCACATAGAAAACCCGAGCGACATCTTTCGCTAGGACGAATGGTTCGTCAAGGTAACCAAGATTGTTGAAATCCACCATTGTCATTCCGTATTGCTGGTCCACCTTTACCCCACCTCTGTTAGCTTGAACCATTTGCACCGAACAAAGGGACCTTAAAGGAGGGTCCATAGTCAAGTTCCCATATCTCCTCTATGTAACCATAATATGTGACCTTTTGCCCATTCTCGGTTGCTGCATCAAAGCGGACACCACTGCTTTTGGTTGGTGCTCTTTTATCTTGGGCGATCATGTAAAATGTATTCCCATTTATCTCGTACCCTTGGAAAGTCGTTATAGTCAAGATGGTGTCTTGGCCAACATGTACAAATGATCTACAACATCATTGTCATTCATTAAATGTTTTCTCAACCAACCGCGAAAGTCTCCATGTGGGCCTTCCTAATCCAGATTCAGCTTCCCGGGTTGTCCGAGCGTAAAATATTCTTGTGTTTCTCAAAGTACGGAGCCACCAAGCTGGAATTGGTCAAGACAAAGGTGGTGTGCTTGATCGAGAGAATGGTCGTCCATACATATCGTTGATTTCCTTCGATCGTGCCTTTTCCACTTAGTCTCCCCTCGTGCGCGATCGAGGAAGACCAATCGGCTTAAGGTCGAACAAAGTCAACACAAAACTCAATTACCTCCTCATTTCCATAGCCCTTGGCGATGCTTCCTTCGCCCTAGCACGTTACTTAACATATTTCTTTAATACTCCATGAACCTCTCGAGGGGAACATATTGTGTAGAAATACAGACCGAGAACGGAAATCTCTTCGACTAGGTGAACCAGAGGTGCGCCATAATATTGAAGAAGGATGGCGGAACACCAACTCGAAATCGACAAGACATTGGATCACATCGCTCAGAACCGTGGTAGAACTTCGGATTGATTACCTTCGAGAGATTGCATTGAGGAATGCACATAGCTTCACAATGGCTACTCGAACATTTTCCAGCGAGAGCCCCTCAAAGCAATCGGAAGCAATTGCGTCATAATCACGTGGCGCCGTGAGACTTCGTGTTTTGGAACTTTTCTCCGCCATGTTTATTATTCCCTTTATATTGGGCGAGAATCCAGACGGGACCTTCATATGCTCGGGCATTCAAAAAGATGACCTTCTCTTCTTTGGTCGAGCGTAGTGGCACGACCTTGAAACCATTCCGATGCCGGTCATCGTGGTCTTTCAAACGTTCTGGTCCCGCCGTGCTTCCTTTGTATCATTTGTCTTCCCATACACGCCCAAGAAGCTTAGGAGGTTCACGCAAATATTCTTCAGAACGTGCATCACGCCGATTGCAGAGCGGACATCTAGGACTTTCCAATATTCTAGCTCCCGAAATATAGATTTCTTCTTCCACATGGCTGCGTGCCCGTCGGCTCCTTCGAACCGATTGTCCGCCAGACCCTTTCCAAAGATGACTTTCAAATCCTTGACCATATCAAATACCTCGGCACCGGTCGTTCCGCAGCTTCGCCGGTGATCTGCCTTGCCGTTGTAATGCTTGCCTTTCTTTCTTCTTGGATGAATTTTCGAAGAAATCGACGATGCCCAAGGTACACGTTCTTCTTACAATTTGGCAAATGTACACTTTCGGTCTCATGTAAGCGGTGCGTGCATGCATTGTATCCCTTATTTGACAGTCCCGAAAGGTTACTAAGAGCAGGCCAATCGTTGATGGTTACGAAAAGCAACGTCAGAGGTCAAATTCTCTTGTTTGTGCTCATCCCACACACGGACACCACCCCACAGCTGTAAAAGTTCATCAACTAATGGCCTTAGGTACACATGGATGTCGCCGGGTTGCCGGACCTTGGATGAGCACGCATCATAATGAACTTCCGCTTCATGCACAACCAAGGAGGAAGGTTGTAGATGCATAGAGTCACGGGCAGTGCTATGGCTGGAGCTCGCTCGCCAAAAGGATTCATGCCATCCGTGCTTAGAGCAAATCTTATGTTCCTTGCGTCGGTGCAAAATCTTTGAACCATCCGTCGATCTTTCTCCATTATGCTCCATCTGCGGTGTGTCTCAACTCCCGTCCGACTTACGGTCCTCTTTGTGCCATCGCAACAACTTGGCATGCTCTTTGTTCATGAACAGATGTTTCAACCGTGGTATTATAGGAGCATACCACATCACCTTGGCGGAACCCTCTTCCGGTTTCGGCCCTCAACATCGCACCGGGGTCATCGCCTCGATCTTATAACGCAATGCAAGGTGCATACCGGCATTCATTCAAATTCTCGTATTCATCATGTAGAGGATGCGATCGTTGATGCATGCATGTATCTTCGTAACCTCTAAACCTAGAGGGCGTACAACCTTCTTTGCTTCAGACGCGTCAAGGCGGGCAACTCGTTATCCTTTGGAAACATATTCTTCAACATTTTCAGAAGTTTTCAAATGCCGAGTCAGCTACACCTGCCTCGCCTTCCATTTCAGCAAATCCAGCAGTGCAGCCCAGCTTTTTCGACCATCATCGCATCCGGGTACAGCGCCTTTCGTGATCCTCTAACATGCGATCCAAATTCTCCTCTCCTTTTCGGTTTAGCAGCGTCTCCGCATCAAGAATGGTCCGACCAAGATCATCAACGGGATCATCACGCGCCTCTTCTTCACCTTCCCTTCACCTTCAAAGATCCTCCATGAAAGTATCACCGAAATGAGCAAGATAGCTTTCATCGATGAAATCATCCCTTCTTCATCTTCTTCCATTATAACCCTCTTTCTCCATGCTTGGTCCAACAATTATAGCTTGGCATGAAACCCTTCAAGCGGATGCATGTGAACAACTCTTGAGGAAGAGTAACCCTTCTCATTCTTCAGATAACACATGGATAGATAACAAAACCCCCGCTTGTTCGCATTAGCCACTACGAGGAAATCTTTCAAACCCGTAGTGAACTCACGGAGAGTCGGTTACAGACATCCATTGCCGATTCATCTGCATTATTATAATATAAAATATATAATTAACCATCATGCATTTGTTATGAACTACACACATGCATATTGACACATCAAAGGTTCATCAAGTTGCTAACATGATCAAGAGTGTGGCTCCAACACTTCATGTCATGTTTGTTTCATGCTCTTGGGGCATTTCATCAAACACCTTATGTGCATAAGAGGAACCAAAAGCAAACCTACACCCACTTGTGAAGAGAATGGCTCCAAATGGCTAAGTGTTGGCTGCTTTGGATGGGTATATATAGGGAGGGCTTTAGTTGCGGTTGGCACAGCAAACCGTGACTAAAGGTGCCCGAAACCTTTAGTCGCGGTTGTCTGGCCAACCGCGACTAAAGCCCTCACGTGCACCACCGCCACAGAGCGCCTGGCCTTTTTGGTCGCGGTTCACCTCGAATCATGACTAAAGGTCCCATTGGTCGCGGTTCCTACAGCTTCGCGACTTATGGGGCTGGACGGAAAGCCTGTTTTTCCACCAGTGACGGAGGAGATCCGACCGAGGTTGTCGACCTGAACCGAAGAACACCCAACTGTCGACCCCAACACCTTCAGTTACTGTCGAACCCAACATCTTCAGTTATCCAATGGTCAGAATGAAGGAGGGAACGAGAAGACGATCAATGGCCCGGATGCTTCCTCACCGTTTCACTGCTTTTAAACAGTTGCTGTTATTTAACCGTTGTAACAGTTCTTTTGATTTTACCTAGCTGAGCTGGAAAGCGGCAGTATAAAGCCTCTCTGATCCCCAGAATGGAAGGCAGGTTGTAATTTCCCTATTCTAGTCTAACCTAAAACCCTAGCTATTGTACTCTCTCTCTCTCTCTCGACGGGGTCTCCTGCCTATGAATTACTCAAATTTTACCTATGAAATTCATCCAATACTTCCGTTCTTCTTTACTAATTTGCATAGATCGGTTGATTTTTGGTAGTTTGATCCTCACAAAGGTATCAAATCGACGATCGTTTTACTCGGCAACGGCGTGTCAACAGTGATTCGAGCGGTGGAGATCAGGTTGTTGGGGTCTCTTGTTTCCCTCCCGCCCCTCCCTGCGAAATAGTGGCAATGTGTGTTCCTGTGGATGCGGCGTTTTGTTCGGGAGCAGATCCTCGAGTCCAAGGCAGTTGCTAGGAGACACTCTCCTGGTGGTAAAATTCCGGTCACAGCTCTAGAGACCACTTAGCAAGCAGCGCGATCGGGATAACATCGACATGATAATCACGGGACTTCGCTCCACCGCCAGCTCCATGGCTCCACCGACTCCACCACCACCTCCGGAGCCTGATTAGCTAGTAGCTTTATTTCATTTGCAGGGGTTTGATGTGCTGTGCCCCCAACTGAACCTTTATTACTGTATTGTTGCATTCTTTTGCTTTTGCTTGAACCTGAACTTGTATGTTGTCGGATGGTTGGTGCTGCTGCGATATAATATAAAGCGGGGGAAACCCTATTTCGTCAGTAAAATTCCGGTCTCTGAAGTGGATCTGTGTGCTATTGGAGGTGTGGAGTTCAAGCTCGACATGCAGGTTTGATTGTAAAATTCATGTGTCTTATGTTGATCTTTAGGAGTTGGGACCATACCAGTGTTAAGGGATGAGAGTGTTAGCCTGTTTTCGCCCTTAACTGATTGTGATGACGGACACACGCTCTAAGGTTCAAATTACGGTGGATCACTTGGAAGGAGAAATGTCTCGGAGACAGGGACACACATCTTATTCTCGTGCACAATGGCAAGATTTCTTTAGAGCTTTGTCCGCGAGGCTCTGGGCCTGACTGGGAGGCCCTGGACCTGTCTGGGTTCCTCCAAACCAGTGCCAACCAAACCGGAATGAGGAGACGCCTCTTCTGGCTTGTGTCCGCGGCGCTAACTTGGACCCTGTGGATGACGTGTAACAAGATGATTATTGAGCGGGTCTTTCTTAGACGGGCCTCTGACTCTATCTTTAAATTCTTTGCACTTTTGTAGCACCAGCATCCACATTCTAGGCAGCGTGATCATGTCCGGCCTAGCCATATTGGACGCCTTGATCGTGGCTGCACGCCGTATTGCCTCGCTGCAGATCTCCTGAGCTAATAGCCACTTGTTGGTCTTTCCCCCTTTTCTTCTATGTTTACTTTTTTGGTGTGTTTGATTCCAGAGCGGAACTTGTAGTTTCTCTATAGATGTGGTGGTTGTTTTATACTCCCTCCGTAAATTAGTATAAGAGCGTGTAAAATACTAAAATAGTGATCTAAATACTCTTATATTAGCTTACAGAGGGAGTAGTATTTATAAAGCGGTATGAAGGGAAAGCTTGACTAGAGCGGTATTAGGACGTAAACAATAAAAATATGTCCGATAGACCAACAGATTTTGGCATGGTTGCCTTGCATCAAAACTTTAATAAAGCTAGATGTGTACATCATATAGTGATGCAGAGGCCTAGAGTTTCATCCTAATTTTTGGAAAAAAATAATCGAGCTGATTGACGATGTTGAATCTTTTGCCCACCTTTCCAATGAGATTCAGTTAAACAGTTCAGTAGGCTACAAATTATTCCGCAGGTATTATTTGAGAGCGTTGACAGCCATGGTTGCAAACGGGATAACAGCAGCAGCGACACAGAGATGAGCACAGAAAGAAGCAACATTAGCAGCCTTCTCCATGGCACGCGACGGTGCCGCCGTGTGCGTCAAGAGCCTCCAACCAAGGCCGGTGATTACAGCTGCCGCGGTAAGGGCAATGAACGCATGGCTGTAGTTGTTGAGCGAGCTGTTACTGAAGGTTGGCACGGAGACCGCCAAGAAGCCTGTGAACGTGACCTTGGTGAGCTCCATGGACGCCGGCTTGACCTGTCCCCGTCCGCTCCCACCGTCCCCGTCGAGAATTAGGAACAGCCACACCATGAATGAAACAAGCGGCGGAATGAACACTAGCCACGCCAGCTCTTTCAGCGCCGCCGACGCGATCAAGAACACGGTCATGGCGATGGCGATGGCCAGAACGACGTTCAGTATCTCGACGGCGCGGCACATGCTGCTGCTCTCGCCATTGTCGGCGATCAGCGGGGGGACTGCCCCCAGGAGCATGATGAAGACGCCCACGACGCAGGTGATGAAGCTCACCCCAAGCGAGACAACAAGCAGGCGCTCCAGCCCCTCGGCGCTGCTGCTATGCCCCTCCAGTGCCAGGCCTTCCAAACCCAGGAACAGGATAGCGGTGACCGCAGCCGAGAAGTCCAAAGATCTTTCGAGTGCGTCCTCGCAGCCTTGGTACCTGGTCTCATCGATCATCGGGCCGTTTTTCACCGACCAGTAGCAGCGCCACAGGGTGAGAGCCACGAAGGGGATCAGGAATAAGAGGTACAGAAGATTCTTCATGCTGATGAGAAGTAGAACGCCGCAGGCAAGCGCCATTTGGAGCAGAGCACAGAGGTGGATGAGAAGCTTCGAGGCACCAAATAAGCACCTTGACAGCCTTGGGTGCAAGTCGACCAAGTTCTTTGATCCACAGAGACAGAGGAACGGGAAAATGCCGGCCTCAAGGGTGACCGCTGCGAGTGGGGAAATGCTGCCCCGAACAAATTTGTTTCCCTCGGTCTTCAAGTTAACCTGGCCGAATGCTATGGCGAGGAGAACCGGGCACACCATGATCAAGATGCCCTCTGCGAAAGCTCTGGCGCGGTTCTTCAGCGCATCCTGATGAACAGACAGAACAACAATGAGATAATTTGCACCCGCAAAAAAAAGCAAAAAAAAAACAATGAGATAATTTGGGCGATGTGCGAAACACAGAAGAACATTTTTGTTCGAGACAGAACAAAAATAATTATTTCTAGCACAGATATACACATTTTGAGATAATGGAAAACAGAGCAGCAAACGAGAAAATAAATGGCATATCTTAGTTTTTTTGTTTTCTTCGCAGCGAGGCATGCATATCTTAGTTCTCTGATCATAGATACATATCTCCTTGCCCCGCTGCCACATGATAATTAACCGGGCATTCCTTTGCTGTTTGAGCTAGGGACTTTGGATGAGAAGGTACATGAATGCTCGTTTTGCACTTTGCCTTGCTTTAGTAAACCAGATACTTTCTGCAAAGTAAACTCTAGCTGATATCCGGTGCTAGTGGTGCATCATCAGTTGATGACTAAAAGTTTCGCTTTGCAGTTGGGACAATACTAGAGGGAGAAGAACAAACTGTGATATGATGCACCGCATACTGTATTTTTCTTTGCCTGTTATTGGTACTGCATGAAGCAGATTGAACACTACAATCGCAGAACGGATTTTGAGAACAAAACGGTGAAATGATAGCTCATGGGATTAATTTCTTCCATCAAAATGGGGAAAAAATGACAACAGTGACGAATCAGTTGCTTCAAAGATGGAGACTTACCATCTCAAGCTCCCCGGAGGATATGATGGCAGACTTAAAACTCCACCGCAGTACGTACTGTATCTGCAAGGGGAAGAAATCACAGCCGAATGAAACATGGAAGAAAGAGCAATGGTCGAAGGGAGACGGAGCAATCAAAAAACGCGCAGGATGATGTTACGCTGGTTGAACCTTTAATGCTTGTCTTCTTGGTGCTTCAGTGCTGCTGCCTGTGTATAGCTGGCAACATCTAGGACTGTTAGCTCGCAAGAGATTGGACTGAGATTGGAATGCTTGTGCAGCCGCGTTCTCGGAAATTGCTGGTGAAGACGAGGAACTCTCGGTCAAGTCAACGTTGATGTGGGGAACGGGATCCTGTAGTCTATAATATCCTGGGAAATGCTTGTTTATGTTTCCTGTGTCCCTTGTGTGATAAAAAATCCAGCCGGCCGGCCGGCAACAAAGAAAACCATAATATTTTTTTTTTTTTTTTTGCGGGCAATGAAAGAAAACCATAATAGGGTTAGGTTTTACTCCCTCGGTTCCTAAATACCAGTGATTTCAACACGTACTACATACGGAATAAAATGAGCGAATAAACACTATAAAATATATCTATATACATATGTATATAGTTTTTTATTGTAGCTCAAATTTGTAACATGATATTTCGAATCAGCACCACAACCTTCCTACAAAAATCTACCTCAGAATCTCTAAAGTTCAGCATAAACTCCCCCCGCCCCCCACCTTAGGCATTCCTACCCCAACTGAGTGTAATACTTTTTTTTCTAAAAAACTGAGTGTAATACTTGTAGCGAATATTAGTGTCAAAGTTTACACTGACTTAGCTCTGCAGATGTTTTTCAGGACGAAGACGGTGATACGATACCACTCGACAGTGATGATAAGATTCACTCATAGCATAGGTGGAAGAGTAAAACACAGTGATGATAAGGTTCCGGCGGGGGCAAAAGTGACTCCTTCAAGGCGATTCTAATACCGCTTACTTCCAGGCAATCGCTAATGGACGGCGTAGGAAGTGCTCCATCCCGTGCCTATGGGAAGGGGACACCCTTCTGGAGCATCGGGATGAGATTAGGGCCCATATTTACTCCTTTTTTATGTGGCTTTTCTCGGCGGAACCCCGGGGTGTGGTTTCTTTGGATGATGATTTCTGGCCCCTAGCGGACAGAGTATCTGACAATGAGAATGCGGAGCTAACTATCCGTTCTCGCCGGAAGAGGTGGGGATGGCGATCGCCTCTATGAAGGCGGGGTCGGCACCGGGGCCGGACGGCCTACCGGTTGCCTTCTTCCAGAAGTTCTGGAATGTCCTAAAACCTGTGATCATGCCAATGTTCCATGAATTCTACATTGGAACATTTGACATGGTGCGAATAAATGTTGGTGTTATCACCTTGATCCCCAAAGTATTTGGGGCGACGGACATTCGCCAATTCAGACCTATCACAGTTATCAACGTTCTGGAGCGCATCTTCTCTAAAGTTTGAGCGATTAGACTCGCGCCAGTAGCTGAGAGAATGAATCACCCTCTTCAGACAGCTTTCTTGAAAGGGAGACGAATCCATGATGGGATTTTGTCCCTTCACGAGATTGTGCACGAGGTGCGATCGCGTGGCCAGAAGGGTGTCTTTCTCAAGCTGGACTTCCAGAAAGCCTATGATCGGCTAGACTGGGACTTCCTACGACTAGTTATGCAGCGTAGAGGCTTCGAGGACAGATGGTGCAACTGGATTATGCAGTTGGTACGGTCTGGTAAGACTGCGATTAACATTAATGGTGATGTGGTGCCGTTCTTCTTGTCCTCTGTGGGAGTGAAACAAGGGGATCCGATATCCCCCCTTCTCTTCAATATCGCTATGGATGCTCTGGAAGGCATCCTGGACAAAGCTAGGAGGGCCGGCCACCTCTCGGGTGTTGTTGGTCACCTCATTCCGGGAGGAGGGTTCACGCATCTTCAATACGCCGATGACACCATGATTATGGTGGAGGGATCCACACTTGACATAGTTAATCTTAAGTTCCTACTCCTCTGCTCTGAGGCGATGTCGGGACTCAAGATTAACTTTGACAAGAGCGAGGTCATCGTTTTAGGATATCCCGCTGAGGAGCAACAAAGGATCGCGGATAATCTGAACTGTGGACTATCCTCATTCCCCATGACCTATTTGGGGATGTCGTTGGCTGACTCCAAGATCTTATTTAGTGCGTTCGATCCTCTAGTGGATTGAGTGGCAGGCCGGGCTGAACCCTGGCGAGGGTGGTTTACCTCCAAAGGGAGCAAATCGATCCTTATTATCTCCAACCTTGCGAGCCTCCCCATGTTCATGATGGGGATGTATATCCTTCCGAAGGGCGCTCATAGTGCCTTCGATAGGGATCTCGCGAGGTTCTTTTGGCAGGCAGCCAATGGCCAACAAAAGTACCACATGGTTAAATGGGCGGATATCTGCATGCCCAAGGAACGAGGTGGACTGGGCATCGTTGCCTCCCGTCGTACGAACGTGGCGCTCATGTTAAGATGGGTTTGGCGCATCTTACGAGGCGAGGGAGGATTATGGCTACAGCTCATTCAAGCGAAATACCCGAAGGGAGACCCGCACTTAGCATGCAATCGGACGGAAGGCTCACAATTCTGGCGAGCCATCCAAAGGATCAAGGATGACATCCGCCTAGGGATCTCCTCTCCTTAGGGAACGGGAAAGGGATCCAATTCTGGTTGGATCCCTGGCTGGATGCGGAACCCCTACGCATTTCCTTCCCTGGCCTATTCTCGATATGTGCAGATCCGTCTGTCCTAGTGGCTACGGCTTTCCAAGCTGGACAGGGGAACATCGGGTTTCGTCACACCTTTGGACAAGCAGAGAATAACGATTGGACCACTACTAGGAAAAGGCCTACTAATGGCGCACTGGTTTTGCCTACTAATGGCGCATTACCAGTGCGCCATTAGTAGCACGCCACTAGTATTTTTTACTAATGGCGCACCAGGTAGTGTGCCATTAGTATGTAACACCATGCGCCATTAGTATGCCTCCCAGGGGGCCATACGTAAGCATGTGCTTTGTCATACTAATGGCGCATGTTGTGTGGATGCACCATTAGTTTCCTTTGGCATACTAATGGCGCACCTGGTGGTGATGCGCCATTAGTATGAATATTTGGTTTTTTTACTTTTCTGATTTTTGCACAGGTTACAAAATATATTATTGGACAGAATATAGACAGCAGCACACAGCAACATCAGATTCATCGAATACAATAGAAGATTAGTCTCCGAATACAATTCATCATATTAGTCTCCGAATTCAAAAGAACGAACAAAGATAAAACATTACAAGTCTCAAGACCGCGAGTATCGAGTTTGTCTTCACATTACAAGTCGATATCGATCATCTAAACTACCATCACATAGAAGAGAGTTGTGGTCATCACGATGAGCATCATCACGATCAAACTGGTCTTCATCCGGTTCCTCCAACGCTCCCTCCTCTCTCCCGCTAGATAGCGGGCGTATCTAGATTCGGCCTCCGCCCTAGTGGTGTACCCTTTGTAACAGTTACCGCTGAAACGGTGAACCTGTCTCCGACACTCCTCCCAGTCGTCGTAGACTCCGGGAACCTTACCCTTGTACATGACATACGACGGTATCTCTATGCACAAGCCAAACAACAGACAATACATAAGCAATATGTAAGTATGCAACAAAAGGATCGGAAGAGAAAAGCAAGACATTAATAGCACGATTCATGGTCCTACTAATAAATAGCATCGATTACATCTAAGTTGAACGACTGTCCAAACCAAAGAGACATACGAATTCATTAAAGTTTAACTACAACATGAGCCAATCAATGTTTCAGAACTACACATCACTACTTTCGACTTGACTCATCGGACAGGAGCGTGGATGAAGCCGCCGTCTGTCGTGATGGTCATGAAATCACGGTCGTTGTCACCCTGCATTTGTAGCATTCCATCTATCTCATTGTTGGACGGTTGATATCTGAGGAAGAACTGCCCTGAGGTATGAAGGACATCTTGATGGATGATGTCCACAAACTCCGACTGGATGCAAAAGAATTCTTGTCTGAGGTCCGCGTCCTAGATTGCCGACAAGTTCGCGGCCCAACCTTTGAGATTATCTGGTAGCAGAAGTTGATGATGGTCCCTTACGATCGCCCGCATGTGATGGAGGGCGTAGTTGAAGGAAATATGCCCTAGAGGCAATAATAAAGTTATTATTTATTTCCTCATATCATGATAAATGTTTATTATTCATGCTAGAATTGTATTAACCGGAAACATGATACATGTGTTAATACATAGACAAACATATAGTCACTAGTATGCCTCTACTTGACTAGCTCATTAATCAAAGATGGTTATGTTTCCTAACCATAGACATGTGTTGTCATTTGATTAACGGGATCACATCATTAGGAGAATGATGTGATTGACATGACCCATCCCGTTAGCTTAGCACTTGATCGTTTAGTATTCTGCTATTGCTTCCTTCATGACTTATACATGTTCCTGTAACTATGAGAATTGTGTAACTCCCGTTTACCGGAGGAACACTTTGGGTACTACCAAACGTCACAACATAACTGGGTGATTATAAAGGAGTACTACAGGTGTCTCCAAGGTACATGTTGAGTTAGCATAATTCGAGATTAGGATTTGTCACTCCGATTGTCTGGAGAGGTATCTCTGGCCCTCTCGGTAATGCTCATCACCTAAGCCTTGCAAGCATGTAACTAATGAGTTAGTTATGAGATGAAGTATTACAAAGCGAGTAAAGAGACTTGTCGATAACGAGATTGAACTAGGTATTGGATACCGACGATCGAATCTCGGACAAGTAACATCTTGATGACAAAGGAACAACGATGTTGTAATGCGGTTTGACCGATAAAGATCTTCGTAGAATATGTAGGAACCAATATGGGCATCCAGGTCCGCTATTGGTTATTGACTAGAGACGTGTCTCACCATGTCTACATCGTTCTCGAACCGTAGGGTCCGCACGCTTAAGGTTTCGATGACAATTATATTATGAGTTTATGTATTTTGATGTACGAAGTTTGTTGAGTCTCGGATATGATCACGGACATGACGAGGAGTCTCGAAATGGTTGAGACATAAAGATTGATATATTGGACGGATATATTTGGACACCGGAAAGGTTCCAGGAGAGTTTGGGAATATACCGGAGCTCCGGGAGGTTACCGGAACCCCCCGGGAAGTATATGGGCCTTATTGGGCCCATGTAGGAGTAAGGGAGAAGGAACAAGGGAGGGGGGCGCGCCCCCCCAAGCCCAATCCGAATTGGGGAGGGGGGCCGGCCCCCCCTTTCCTTTCTCCTTCCCCCTCTTCCTTTCCTACTACTAGTACTCCTTCCTACTACTAGTACTCCTTCCTTCCCCCTCCAAATAAGATTAGGAAAAAGAGGGGAAACCTACTTGGAGTAGGTTTCCTCCTCCTATGGCGCGCCCTCCTTGGGCCGGCCACCTCCTCCCTCCCTCCTTTATATACGGGGGTAGGGGGCACCCTAGAACACACAAGTTGATCATTGATCGTTCCTTAGCCGTGTGCGGTGCCCCCCTCCACGATATTACACCTCGGTCATATTGTAGCGGTGCTTAGGCGAAGCCCTGCGACAGGAGAACATCAAGATCATCACCACGCCGTCGTGCTGTCGGAACTCCCCTCGGCGCCTCTACTGGATTGGAGATCGAGGGTGCGTCATCGAGCTGTACGCGTGTCAAGAACTCGGAGGTGTCGGAGTAACGGTACTTGGATCGGTCGGACCGGGAGGATGTACGACTACTTCCTCTACGTTGCGTCAATGCTTCCGCTTCGGTCTACGAGGGTACGTAGACAACACTCTCCTCTCGTTGCTATATCATCACCATGATCTTGCGTGTGCGTAGGAAAATTTTGAAATTACTACGTTCCCCAACAGTAGTAGGCATCCTTCTGACCACCAGGCGGCTGCTTGATGCAGCAGAACTTCGTATTGTGTGAGAACATGTGCTTGCCGTACTTACAAAACGCCCTGGTGAAGGTGCCTCCAGATTGGGCGTAGCCGGGGAGAACATCATCAAGAACTTTCTTGACATTTGTGTAGTCTATCTTGGAGTTACGGTTGAATTGAAATCGTGGCCATGGAATATTTCAGGCTTAATAGGATGAGTGTGCAATGTGTCACCGCACGTAACACGAATGTTAGAAAAAAAGAATGATCAAATCTAAGAAATCATATGTTACGGGGCGGTTAAGGGATGACTTACTCAGGAAAGTAAGCCACAAGGAAGTTATCCTTATCTGGGTTTGCTAGAATGACACCTTCGAGGTGTGAACTCGCAACTTGGCGGTCCCCAGCGCTGCTCAAGTGCTTGGCACGCATGTAGAAGGGGTCGACTATCACGATGTCCGGGGTCTTGTCTCTAATGATCCGCATCTCCATAGTCGGCGAAAACAGCCGAACGAAGGTGTAGTGCAGCGGATGAAGGTTAAACATAGCAAAGATGTCATCAAACCGCAGGACGATCGTACCCCCGATGTCGCCATCCACAAAGCCCTTGCCCTCTGGCACCTTGGCCACGAAAACCGGGTATGCCACATCCTTCTCTCTGAGATGCCGTGTAACGCCCCGGATCCGATGCGCCAGGTGTCCGCCAGTTATTCGCCGTCGTTGCCATGACATATGCATTTCATATCATGTCATCATGTGCATTTCATTTCGCATACATGTTCATCTCATGCATCCGAGCCTTTTCCCCGTTGTCCGTTTTGCAATCCGGCACTCCTATGTCCTCCGGCGTCTCCCTCTTCTCTCTTTTCGTGTGCGGGTATCAAACTTTCTCGGAATGACCCGAGGTTTGCCAAGCGGCCTTGGTATAGCACCGGTAGACCGCCTGTCAAGTTTCGTGCCATTTGGAGGTCGTTTGGTACTCCAACGATTAACCGGGTAACCGCAGAAGCCTCGTTGTGTTGCAGCCCAACACCCCTTCCAAAGTGGCACAAAGCCCAGCAAACTCCTCTCCATGCTCTCGGTCGTTCGATCACGATCGCGTGGCCGAAAACCGCTCCTCATTTTGACTCTCCTAGGTCCCTCTACCTATAAAACTAGCCCCTCCCCCGAAATTCGCGGTGCAAACCCTAGTCTTCTTCCCCTCGCGCCGCCGGACATTTTCCCCACCGACGGCCAGACATGTCCGCTCCGTCCGCGCCGCCGCCCCGGACCAGTGGCACGCTGCCACGTGTCCCCGCGCCATCCTCCGCCATGAGCCATCGAGCCCATCGCCCGGCCAGCGCTGGCCTGCCGCGCGCGCCATCCCGTGCGAGCCGCTTCGGCCTCGCCACCGGCGTGCCTCGGCCTCGCCACGGCGTCTTGCCGCTACCGCTCCGGCCTCGCCGGTGCCGCGCCGCCCGCCGCCATCTTGCCATGCCGCTGCGCCGCCTTCCGCGCCCGCCGCGCCCCATGCCCCAGCGCCGCCGCCGTCCCTCGCCGCCAGCGACTTCGCCGCCGCGACCACTCCGGTGCCGCCGTCCCCCTCCGACGCGGATCCGGGTCCCGAGCCGGATCTGCCTGTTCCCTAAACCCGGCCGCCTCGAGCCTCCCGTCGCCGGCCTCGCCTTGGCGCCGCCGCGCCACGCCATAACCTCGTCCGCTTCGAGCTCGGGGCGAGTGCCGCTGACCGGCCCGTTCGCGCTGGGCCCCGCAGCCCAGCCGCCGGCCCAGCCCATCTCCTTCCACCGCCGGCCTGTCTCCTCCCCGGCCTGGGCTCCGCCCATGGTGAGCGTCCCTATCCTCCGCTCTGTGCATCTTTTAACTATATTGCGCTCGATCTGTTTTTTTCAGAAAACTGCCAAGTCCCAGATATTTTGCAAAAACATGTCATGTTCATCGCATCACATCTCTGCATCCGTAGCTCCGTTTTGCGCGTATAATATGTCAAATTGTTCGTCTCGACGAGTACTTCATTTCATTCCATTGCATCATTTTCATTTGAGCTCATCTTTATGCCCGAAATGCTGTTAGAAGAGTGCATGTTGATGTTAATCTGCTGAAACTGTTATAACTTGCTGTTTTAAAATTTTTGCCATGATTTATGTGTGCATCCTATGAGGTTGAGCTCTACATGAATGTTGGACTATGCCATGCCATCTTTCCAGGGGTGTCAACCATGTATTTTTGTGATGCTTGTAGTGAGTGCATTGAGCTTGTTAAGTAGGGTAGTTGCTGTTGCTGTTTTCCTGACAGATTCTGTTATATTTTGTTGCTATGTTAACATGCTTCCACTAATCATTCTATGCATAATCTGGAGATGCTCTATAAACATGTTTTTATATAAATGTCATGATCTATCCATTCATGCCCTTGGTTGCAATTATAGCCTGCTGGAACATGTTGTAATATTGCTCTAAATTTGCTTGAAAATGTTGTTTGTCAGCCTGTTAACATTAAGTTCACTTGTTCCCATGTGTTTTCCTAGTGATCCATGCACCCTATGACCTTGCTCTTGCCATGCTTAGCTTCATAAACATGCCTTCTTACTGTTGGGTGCCTTGCCATGCCATGTATTGCTCTGTAGTGAGTGGTTCAAGCTCACGAACATGCCTACTTATTGTTGTTCTTGCCATGTCTAAATCTGTAATATAACTTGCCATGTTTACATGGGTGCCATCATATTTTCTATGCCTTTTTGGCTCATGGTCAGTAAGGGTCTTTTGATCAATGCAATTAGTAGATTCATGCCATGCCTTTGTTTGCCATGATAAGTTCCTGTAACATGTGGTTTGATAGCTCTAAACATTGCAACTTGATGTTATTTCTGCGAGTCAAGCTGTTATTATTTGCAATATCTCCATATCTTTTTGAGCATGTTCTAGTTGTTTCTGGAGATAGCTCAGTGTTCATGTTTTGTTATGCTTTACGTGTACTTCATGACCATGCCTTTTTTTATTATGTTGGGGTGCTGTAGCTTGTTGTTTTGATGCTTGTAATATGCCTAGTTGCTGTATGGACAGATTGTTGCTATGACTTGTATAGTGTGCATGTGTTGAACCGTTGCTCCGTTTTGAGTGTGCTCTATATGAAACTTGCTTGATTTTGCATATAGTTTCATATTATCATGTTGCATCCTTGTTTTGGTGTGTTTGCTTGATGTTTGAGTGCATTTTGCATCAATGTCATGCTTAACTTGTTTTGCTCATATCTTCTAGCCCGTAGCTCCGAATCTAATGAACTTTATATGTAACTTGACTAGAATTTCGTGTAGATCATCTTGGTGCATCTTAACTTGCTGTTTAACAACTTGAACATAAGGTTTATTCAGTTCTGGACCAATTTCGAAATATGCATATGAGGACTTACCGGAATTGTTATATGTTGTTCCCGGCCTCATTTAAGCTTGCCTTGATGTGTTACTCTTGTATGCATCATCTCTTGCCATGAGTAGCTTCATGTAGCTTGGTCATGCATCATGCTTGTTGTGCATCATGCCTTGTTCATGTGTGGTGGGTTTACCATGTTGTGTGCTTCTTCTCGGTAGTTCCCGTTTCATTGCGACCGTGAGGATTCGTTCGTCTACGATTGGTTCGGCTTCATCCGTTCATCTTCTTCATGGATTCGTTCTTCTTCCTTCCGGGATTTCAGGCAAGATGACCTCTACCCTGGATCTCACTACTATCATTGCTATGCTAGTTGCTTCGTTCTATCGCTATGCTGCGCTACCTATTACCTGTTTATCGAGCCATCCCAAATTGCCATGAACCTCTAACCTTTGACACCATTCCTATGCAAACTGTTGTTTGGCTATGTTACCGCTTTGCTCAGCCCCTCTTATAGCGTTGCTAGTTGCAGGTGAAGTTGAAGATTTCTCCATGGTGGACAGGGTTTTTGTTGGGATATCACAATATCTCTTATATTATTAATGCATCTATATATTTGGTAAAGCGTGGAAGGCCCGGCCTTATGCCTGGTGTTTTGTTCCACTCTTGCCGCCCTAGTTTCTGTCATACCGGTGTTATGTTCCCGGATTTTGCGTTCCTAACGCTGTCGGGTGATTTATGGGACCCCCGACAGTTCGCTTTGAATAAAACTTGTCCAAAAAGGCCCAACATTGACTTTTACCATTTGCCTCACCACCACCTACCTTTTCCCTTGGGAGTCGCTCTCTCGAGGGTAATCTTTATTTTAGCCCCCGGGCGTTGCTTGTCTAAGTGCTGGTCCAAACCGAGCGATGTCCGGCGCCCCCTGGGCAACCAGGGTCTATGCCAACCCGACGTCTTGCTCATCCGGTGTGCCTTGAGAACGAGATATGTGCAGCTCCTATCGGGATTTGTCGGCCTGGCGGAGGCTTTGCTGGTCTTGTTTTACCATTGTCGAAATGTCTTGATGTATCGGGATACCGAGTCTGATCGGAGTGTCTCGGGTGAAGGTCTATTCCTTCGATGATCGCGAGAGCTTGTCATGGGCTAAGTTGGGACACCCCTGCAGGGTATAAACTTTCGAGAGCCGTGCCCGCGGTTATGTGGCAGATGGGAATTTGTTAATGTCCGGTTGTAGACAACTTGACACTTGATCCGATTTAAAACGCATCAACCGCGTGTGTAGTCGTGATGGTCTCTTCTCGGCGGAGTCCGGGAAGTGAACACGGTTTCTAGGTTATGTTTGACGTAAGTAGGTGTTCAGGATCACCTCTTGATCATTGCTAGCTTCACGACCATTCCGCTTGTTCTCTTCTCGCTCTTCTTTGCGTATGTTAGTCACCATACATTGCTTAGTCGTTGCTGCAACCTCACCACTTTACCCCTTCCTTCCCATTAAGCTTTGCTAGTCTTGATACCCATGGTAATGGGATTGTTTGAGTCCTCGTGGCTCACGGATACTTCAAAACCAGTTTGCGGTGCCTATGTTACGAAAGCGGTGGCGCATCAAGCTCAAGGAGGAGCTCGATGAAGATCTTGCCCTTTGTGTTGTTTTGTTCTAGTTGATCGATAGTGGAGCCCGGTTGGGGTCGATCGAGGACCTTTATCATTTGGGGTTCTTCTTTTATTTTGGTTCCGTAGTCGGACCTTGATTGTATCTGGATGATGTAATGCTTTATTCATGTATTTGTGTGAAGTGGCGATTGTAAGCCAACTATGTATCTCTTTCCCTTATGTATTACTTGGGTTGTGTGAAGATTACCTCACTTGCGACAGTGCTTTCAATGCGGTTATGCCTCTAAGTCATGCTTCAACACGTGGGAGATATATCCGCATCGAGGGCGTTTCAAGTTGGTAATCAGAGCCTTCCCCGACCTTAGGAGCCCCACTGCTTGATCGTTTTTAGCGGCCGAGTTGTGTCTAGAAAAATGTTTTGAGTCATTTAGGATTATATATATCGAGAGTTAGAATTCTTTTACTCCTCGGTCCTTAAATCGCTCTGGTGAGGTCTCCCGACGTAGTGTTTTGACTCTTCTCTTCTCAAATTTCACTAAAAAATTTTAGGATCACGCTGGTATCTTAGAATCGTTCGATGGTTTTATGATGACAACATTGTCATGGTGCCTCCGTCGGCGGGGTTTTTTTAGTGGAAGTGTCCCGGAGTTGAGCTCGAGGTGTTGTCGTCATAATTTTATCGTTGCAGCTCGGAATACCGAGTTTAGTACGCCGACATCGAAAATCTCTTTTATGCAGTTGTTGGTGAGATAACCCGATAACCCAAAGATCTTGAGGTGAGTACGGAGTATTGCCATGACTCGTATAACGGATGCTTTTGAAGGTTGAGGTACACGATTTCGAAGGTTTCTTGGTTATGTGTTGACGGATGGATACTGCTTGGATGTAGGTATTGTTAGTTTGGGTGAGATATATTGCTTCCTGTATCCCCAACACCGCATCGCATAACCGTAAAGTTTCGGGAGTTTATAGGTGGGAATTCAAGTAGCTCCTAGAATATCTTTTCGACAGATGCATGATATGGGATTGGGTAAATCTCTATCATATGTATTTGTTCCGGCTTATTCTGCAAGCCAAATCCTTTGTTTTCTTTTATTTGTGGTATTCGAGTTGCTTCGAAGTCAAATGTTGAATCCATACCTTTCCTAAACGGTGTTCTCATATTGCTATGTGAATACTAATCCTTTTGATCATTGATTTTTGTCATGTCAACTCCTTTCCAACCGGTGTGCTTCTCTTCAAGTGATCCCATCATTCTCCCCATCCGCAAGATCATTCCTAAGTTTTCTCAACGGTGTTTGTTTCATTCGTCCCAAGTTGCCTTTGTTTTCCCGCCCTCCCACCCTTTTTCTTCAAGGACACAGATTTCTTAATCAAGTATCCATTTATTCATGTGAAGTCTCTTCATTCTTTTCAATCAATGTTCATATCCGGAGTACTAGATATCTTACAAGACTTGTGTTTCCATTCTCAATCCGTTCAAGATATTTCGAGGTTGCTATCTCATTCAAGCCATTTAATTCAACCGGTGCAATATCTCTTTAAATCATTTCAATGGTGTTTTCTTTTGAGTGGGCCCTAACCCACAGGTCTTTTCCCAGGATCTTACCTGACTCTTCTAATTTCCCCGGAGTTATTCTTAAATGCTTTTCAAGTGTGACATAAGATTGGGTTATCATCAGTCATATGTCTTTCTCCAAGATCTTTCAAATTCTTTTCATCTTTGGCTCAACCTTTCCTCTTTTAATTCTCCCGGAGTATCTCATACAATTCATGGTGGTGTTACTCATCATCATTCTCAACATTTGAAGACCGAAGAAGAGTTTCTCTTTAATCTTGCTCTATTCTCTTCAAGATTCATGGTGCTAGCGTGTTGCCATCCTCTCATAATTGTTTTCGATTGTGAGAATCTTTTTCACCCATCAGGAGATATTCAAGAGTCTTCTCGGTTTGTCATCCGGAGTTCATCAATTCAGGTTTATTCATTCTAAGCTGTCAGTTATCATTCTCCTATCTTGCCGGTGCATCAATCGAATATCCTCTAATCAGTTCTTGATCTCTTTGTTCTCATGTATCTAAATCCCTTCAAGTATCTTCATTCGTTTTCAAATTCTTTCCGGTGAATTGTGCCCTTGCTACTCTCTTTTTCAATTCTTACGGTGGTTCTTTCAAGATATCTCTTCCTTGTTCATCATATCAATTCATTTGTTGTTCCAATCCTACCGGTGGTTCGTTGAAGAACTTCTCAAGTTTTGATATATCTCTTTTAATCCTTTCTACGGGAATAAGTAGTATGCCAAATCCGTTGCTTGTCATCAATTTAAATTGGTGAAGGATATGCATTACGTAATTCTTATCCTTGTTTCATCCAAGTGTTTAATTCTTTTCTTCCGAAGATTGTTCATGATGAAGTAATTCTCGGTTTTAGTTGTTTCATCTTTTCTTTTCCCGGAGTTCCAAGCTCTCATCATCACGAAGATCCATCTAAATCATTGCAAGGATTCACCTTGTGTTGTCAACCTCTCTTTCTTTCTATCATCCTTTTATTACCGGAGTTCTCCATGGAGGCTCTACATGGTGGTTTATCAAGGATTCTTTTCATTCTTCAATTGTTCTTCAAGATTTCTCTTGAAGTTATGATCCCCCAAGCTATACTCTAAAATAAACATGGTGTTCAACACATGTTTTGTTTTGAGGAGCTCAAGTATTCTTCAACTTGCATTCCAAAGTGCAATTCTTTCTACCTTATCTTTGAGGTGGTGTTATGTCACTCTTGACAACTTGAGTTCGCGTTTCATGTTTCACATGCTGTCAAGAATGAGATATTTAAATCCATCATTTTCTCTTTGTTCAAGAGATCTTTTCATCCATCAATCTCCTTGTTGGAGTTATCTTGTGTCATATTTCACGTAAAGCCTTCCCTAAGGAATGTAGCTATTTGTGGTGCTTATCAATGATCCAATTTTCTCCTTCTCATCTCGGTGAAGAAGTTTTTCATCTCTTTGGTGCTCTCAGTCAAATCAATTATTTCCGTTAGTGGCCGTTTGTCACCTCATAATTTTGAGATGTTTCCATAAGCCCACTACAAGCTTATTCTTTTCGTTTCGTTGTTGGTTTTCCAATAACTCCGTTCTATCCTTCTTTTTAAAGATGCTCTCTCAAATTCATTTGAGTTAGTACATGTTGTTTTCTTCTACATTCTATTATTCCAATGATCTATCTTCTATTCTTTCTTCCGGAGGCATTGTGATGTTGCTCTCGTTGACCCATCAGCTCGTTTTCTCAAGATCATGTTATTTTCTTGCTTATCCATTTAACCGGAGTGTTGTGTTCTCATTCAAGTTCTTTCATCTTATCAAGTTTTGCCTCTCGTTTCAACCAGAGTGGTTCCAATTCCTTCTTGTCCATTGTACTCGGCATTAATAGCTTTGCTACCTCCAAGGTTCACATGGTGTTCCTTGTTTCTCTTTTCTACCGCAGCGCTCTCAATTGTGGTTAACTCCGTTGTGTTCTTTCTTTCAAATTTTCAACCTCTCAAGGTTCTTTGCTTTCACTCATTGGTCAAAGAAGCAACTTAGTTTTACCTCTTCTCTTCCTCTTCCGTTTTTCCCTCCGGTGCCATTCTAGATCTCGGGACGAGATCCTCTCGTAGTGGTGGAGTGTTGTAACGCCCCGGATCCGATGCGCCAGGTGTCCGCCAGTTATTCGCTGTCGTTGCCATGTCATATGCATTTCATATCATGTCATCATGTGCATTTCATTTCGCATACATGTTCATCTCATGCATCCGAGCCTTTTCCCCGTTGTCCGTTTTGCAATCCGGCGCTCCTATGTCCTCCGGCGTCTCCCTCTTCTCTCTTTTCGTGTGCAGGTATCAAACTTTCTCGGAATGACCCGAGGTTTGCCAAGCGGCCTTGGTATAGCACCGGTAGACCGCCTGTCAAGTTTCGTGCCATTTGGAGGTCGTTTGGTACTCCAACGGTTAACCGGGTAACCGCAGAAGCCTCGTTGTGTTGCAGCCCAACACCCCTTCCAAAGTGGCCCAAAGCCCAGCAAACTCCTCTCCATGCTCTCGGTCGTTCGATCACGATCGCATGGCCGAAAACCGCTCCTCATTTGGACTCTCCTAGCTCCCTCTACCTATAAAACTAGCCCCTCCCCCGAAATTCGCGGTGCAAACCCTAGTCTTCTTCCCCTCGCGCCGCCGGACATTTTCCCCACCGACGGCCGGACATGTCCGCTCCGTCCGCGCCGCCACCCCGGACCAGTGGCACGCTGCCACGTGTCCCCGCGCCGTCCTCCGCCGCCTGAACCGCCGAGCCCATCGCCAGCCAGCGCTGGCGGCCGCAGACCGCCCGTCCGTGCGAGCCGCTCGGCCTCGCGCCCGGCATGCCTCGCCTCGCCGCCGGCGTCTTGCGCCAGCTTCTGCTTCCGGCCTCGCCGGTGCCCCGCCGCCCGCCGCCATGCGCCGCCGCCCGCCGCCGCCTTCCGCGCCCTCGCCCGCGAGCGCGCCGCCCCGCCCATGTCCTGCGCCGCCGCCGGGTCCCTCTGCCGCCAGCCGCTGCTTCGCCGCGCGCCCACTCCGGTCGCCGCCGTCCCCTCCGACGCGGATCCGGGGTCCCCGAGCCCGGATCCACCTGTTCCCTAACCCGGCCGCCTCAAGCCTCCCGTCGCCGGCCTGCGCCTTGGCGCGCCCGCCGTATGCCATGGCCTCGTCCCCTTTCGAGCTTCGGGGCGAGTGCCCGCTGGGCCGGCAGCGTTCGCGCTGAGCCCCGCAGCCCAGCCGTCGGCCCAGCCCATCTCCTTCCACCGCCGGCCTGTCTCCTCCCCGGCCTGGGCTCAGCCCATGGTGAGCGTCCCTATCCTCCGCTCTGTGCATGTTTTAACTATATTGCGCTCGATCTGTTTTTTTTTCAGAAAACTGCTAAGTCCCAGATATTTTGCAAAAACATGTTATGTTCATCGCATCACATCTCTGCATCCGTAGCTCCGTTTTGCGCGTGTAATATGTCAAATTGTTCGCCTCGACGAGTTCTTCATTTCATTCCATCGCATCATTTTCATTTGAGCTCATCTTGACGCCCGAAATGCTGTTAGAAGAGTGCATGTTGATGTTAATCTGCTTGGCTGTTATAACTTCTTGCTTTTAAAATTTTGCCATGATTTATGTGTGCATCCTATGAGGTTGAGCTCTACATGAATGTTGGACTATGCCATGCCATCTTTCCAGGGGTGTCAACCATGTATTTTTGTGATGCTTGTAGTGAGTGCATTGAGCTTGTTAAGTAGGGTAGTTGCTATTGCTGTTTTCCTGACAGATTCTGTTATATTTTGTTGCTATGTTAACATGCTTTCACTAATCATTCTATGCATAATCTGGAGATTCTCTATAAACATGTTTTGATATACATGTCATGCTCTATCCATTCATGCCCTTGGTTGCAATTATAGCCTGCTAGAACATGTTGTAATCTTGCTCTAAATTTGCTTGAAAATGTTGTTTGTCAGCCTGTTAACATTAAGTTCACTTGTTCCCATGTGTTTTCCTAGTGATCCATGCACCCTATGACCTTGCTCTTGCCATGCTTAGCTTCATAAACATGCCTTTTTACTGTTGGGTGCCTTGCTATGCCATGTATTGCTCTGTAGTGAGTGGTTCAAGCTCACGAACATGCCTACTTATTGTTGTTCCTGCCATGTCTAAATCTGTAATATAACTTGCCATGTTTACATGGGTGCCATCATATTTTCTATGCCTTTTTGGCTCATGGTCAGTAAGGGTCTTTTGATCAATGCAATTAGTAGATTCATGCCATGCCTTTGTTTGCCATGATAAGTTCCTGTAACATGTTGTTTGATAGCTCTAAACATTGCAACTTGATGTTATTTCTGCAGAGTCTGAAACTGTTATTATTTGCAATATCTCCATATCTTTTTGAGCATGTTCTAGTTGTTTCTGGAGATAGCTCAGTGTTCATGTTTTGTTATGCTTTACGTGTACTTCATGACCATGCCTTTTGTTATTATGTTGGGGTGCTGTAGCTTGTTGTTTTGATGCTTGTAATATGCCTAGTTGCTGTATGGACAGATTGTTGCTATGACTTGTATAGTGTGCATGTGTTGAACCGTTGCTCCGTTTTGAGTGTGCTCTATATGAAACTTGCTTGATTTTGCATATAGTTTCATATTATCATGTTGCATCCTTGTTTTGGTGTGTTTGCTTGATGTTTGAGTGCATTTTGCATCAATGCCATGCTTAACTTGTTTTGCTCATATCTTCTAGCCCGTAGCTCCGAATCTAATGAACTTTATATGTAACTTGACTAGAATTTCGTGTAGAATATATTGGTGCATCTTAACTTGCTGTTTAACAACTTGAACATAAGGTTTATTCAGTTCTGGACCAATTTCGAAATATGCATATGAGGACTTACCGGAATTGTTATATGTTGTTCCCGGCCTCATTTAAACTTGCCTTGATGTGTTGCTCTTGTATGCATCATCTCTTGCCATGAGTAGCTTCATGTAGCTTGGTCATGCATCATGCTTGTTGTGCATCATGCCTTGTTCATGTGTGGTGTGTTTACCATGTTGTGTGCTTCTTCTCGGTAGTTCCCGTTTCGTTGCGACCGTGAGGATTCGTTCGTCTACGATTGGTTCGGCTTCATCCGTTCATCTTCTTCATGGATTCGTTCTTCTTCCTTGCGGGATTTCAGGCAAGATGACCGCTACCCTGGATCTCACTACTATCATTGCTATGCTAGTTGCTTCGTTCTATCGCTATGCTGCGCTACCTATTACCTGTTTATCGAGCCATCCCAAATTGCCATGAACCTGTAACCTTTGACACCATTCCTATGCAAACCGTTGTTTGGCTATGTTACCGCTTTGCTCAACCCCTCTTATAGCGTTGCTAGTTGCAGGTGAAGTTGAAGATTTCTCCATGGTGGACAGGGTTTTTGTTGGGATATCACAATATCTCTTATATTATTAATTCATCTATATATTTGGTAAAGGGTGGAAGGCTCGGCCTTATGCCTGGTGTTTTGTTCCGCTCTTGCCGCCCTAGTTTCCGTCATACCGGTGTTATGTTCCCGGATTTTGCGTTCCTAACGCGCTCGGGTGATTAATGGGACCCCCGACAGTTCGCTTTGAATAAAACTTGTCCAGCAAGGCCCAACATTGACTTTTACCATTTGCCTCACCACCACCTACCTTTTCCCTTGGGAGTCGCTCTCTCGAGGTCATCTTTATTTAGCCCCCGGGCGGTGCTTGTCTAAGTGCTGGTCCAAACCGAGCGATGTCCGGCGCCCCCTGGGCAACCAGGGTCTATGCCAACCCGACGTCTTGCTCATCCGGTGTGCCTTGAGAACGAGATATGTGCAGCTCCTATCGGGATTTGTCGGCACAGCGGGAGGCTTTGCTGGTCTTGTTTTACCATTGTCGAAATGTCTTGATGTATCGGGATACCGAGTCTGATCGGAGTGTCTCGGGTGAAGGTCTATTCCTTCGATGATCGCGAGAGCTTGTCATGGGCCAAGTTGGGACACCCCTGCAGGGTATAAACTTTCGAGAGCCGTGCCCGCGGTTATGTGGCAGATGGGAATTTCTTAATGTCCGGTTGTAGACAACTTGACACTTGATCCGATTTAAAACGCATCAACCGCGTGTGTAGCCGTGATGGTCTCTTCTCGGCGGAGTCCGGGAAGTGAACACGGTTTCTGGGTTATGTTTGACGTAAGTAGGTGTTCAGGATCACCTCTTGATCATTGCTAGCTTCACGACCGTTCCGCTTGTTCTCTTCTCGCTCTTCTTTGCGTATGTTAGTCACCATACATTGCTTAGTCGCTGCTGCAACCTCACCACTTTACCCCTTCCTTCCCATTAAGCTTTGCTAGTCTTGATACCCATGGTAATGGGATTGCTGAGTCCTCGTGGCTCACGGATACTTCAAAACCAGTTTGCGGTGCCTATGTTACGAAAGGTGGCGCATCAAGCTCAAGGAGGAGCTCGATGAAGATCTTGCCCTTCGTGTTGTTTCGTTCTAGTTGATCGAGAGTGGAGCCCGGTTGGGGTCGATCGAGGACCTTTATCGATTTGGGGTTCTTCTTTTATTTTGGTTCCGTAGTCGGACCTTGATTGTATCTGGATG
Source organism: Aegilops speltoides (assembly GCA_021437245.1). Classification (NCBI taxonomy): domain Eukaryota; kingdom Viridiplantae; phylum Streptophyta; class Magnoliopsida; order Poales; family Poaceae; genus Aegilops; species Aegilops speltoides. Next base: position 74,113,472 of record CM038141.1, read on the forward strand.
ATGTAATGCTTTATTCATGTATTTGTGTGAAGTGGCGATTGTAAGCCAACTATGTATCTCTTTCCCTTATGTATTACTTGGGTTGTGTGAAGATTACCTCACTTGCGACAGTGCTTTCAATGCGGTTATGCCTCTAAGTCGTGCTTCAACACGTGGGAGATATAGCCGCATCGAGGGCGTTTCATGCCGCTTCTCCAAAGAAAGAACACTGTCATGCAGACTCCGTATAGCACCGGTTGCAGCATTCAGCATATTTGGCGGTAGCATCGCCCTACGCGTCACATGCACCCTCCTCGAGATATCCTTAGGTGAAGGTGGCCCGTCCTGAGCACGGATCGAACTTGGTGCCGGCTGGCTCGCACCGGCGTCCTTATTAGTCTTTCGTTTCCGTCCCTTCTTCTTGATCTCCTGTAATGGGACCGAGTTCTGCTTATAGACCGCCTTCTTGAGCGTGTTGGGGCTGATAATATTTCGCACCTCAGCTATCTGAGTCTCGGTGAAGGCGGGAGCTGGAGGCGTCTCCTGAGAACTGAACGCCAGACGACGCCTGTTGCAATTGGATTTCTCCGCCGTACCAGCTAGATTGCGGTCGTCTTGGTTGGGTTCTTGAGAAAGAGGCTCGCAGAACTCGTCAGCGTACCCATGTTCGGCAAAGTACTTATCGACTTTGGTAAATGTACCGTCGTCATTGTTGTCGTCGTCCGGATCCTGTGCCATAGGGATGTCCGGCAGGTGCGGTAGCGTTGCGGCGTTCTTGCCATGGCTTGGCGCCGGCACGACTGGCGGTCTTGTCTGTGGGGTGGTGTCCCCCGCCCCCAAACGAATCTGGCTCTTCGGCCAAAGTAGCGGCCAGTTTACGCAGGCGCTGAGGGTCATCTCATCTTCTTCGTCGGCCCCAGCGGGTCGAACCGGAGGTAACAGCTCGTCGCAGCCTGGCAGCACCCGAACCACTTCAACCCTATACACTGTGGGTGGCATCAGATTACCGTGGAACATGGGGTTGCCCGGTTGAACGATTCTGCCCTTGGCGACATCGACCAACTCGGCGCCCACGAAGTGCATAAGAGTGCAAGGAACGTCGGCGGTGCCTGCGAAAACATGTCTGGCGTCGAGGATGCCCGATCAAAACAAGGAGATGAAGTCATCGGCCGAGAGGCTTAGTTACCGTGATGCCATCGAGCTCGGCTAATGTCGAGGCACCGCCAACGGCGGGCGTCTAATCGACGGAGGGTGCTTCTGGCGAGTGCGGCCGGCGTACACCCGGTGCATTAAGCTCATGCCGTGCGGCGCCGGAGACACGAATACTGCCTCCGCCGGAGACACCAATGGCGCCGCTGCCAGAGACACCAATGGCGCCGCCTGCGCGCTGTGCGAGTTGCTGGCCGTGAATCTGGGAATCGAGGGAGGCCCCTGTTGACCGCCCGCAATCCACGTCGTCAGCCCATGAATCAACGTAGGCACCATGACGTTGAGCTTCGTTCCTAGTTGTTGTTCCACTTGCTCGTGGACAAGCTCCGAAATCCGCGCCACTTGTGCCTTGAGTGCTTCAACCTCGCGCGTCTGGCTTTCCGAGCTGGCCTTTTTCTCCTTCCGCACACCAGCGGTATATTATGACCCCCATTTTGTGGACAAGCCTTTGCCGGCCACACGGCCAGCTGACTCGGCTTAGTGAGCTTATCCTTGCTTTTCATTATGTTCAACGCCCTATTTAAAGGGGTGTCGAAAGGGGAGCTCTGAGACGACCCCGCGCTACTGCTTTCAGTGTCCTACGAAAGGAACGTGAACCATTTAGAAATATTGGGGATTAATTAGAGTGCAACCATATGGAGCTAATTACGCGGGGGTGTATTCCTTACCAGAACAAGCTCAAGCGCCCTGGTCTTCACATCCGTGGTAAGCTCCTTTGTTATCGGGTCCTCCTTGTACCGGGCCCTGACATAGTTCCTGGTCTGCTTGTCACCACTGTATTTCTCGAAGCGAGGTGGTAGGCCTTGCTCGGCACGCTCCGCGTCCTCCTTGTCCCATATAGGCTCCGCCACTCTGTAACCGCCGGGACCGATTTTGTGTTCCCCTAAGTTCAGCTCCCGCATTTCTTTCCCCCACTGACTTGATTCGGAGGTTGCGCTGCTCTCGCACTTGATCTTGAACTCCTTGTACTCATCTTGGCTCATCAAAGGATATTTCGCCTTGATCTTCTCATAACTATCACCTTTGTCAATCATTCTCTTCACCGCGCTTCTCCAAGTAGACAGGGCCGTGCTCATCTTCGTGAGGGCGGCACTGTTCACTTTATTCCCTGAGAGGCGTGTGTTTTCAAATTGGGCGGGGAACTTGTATCGTTCGTGCTGCTTCGTGAAGAGGAGGTTGCGCAAATTCACGTGGTCCTTATTCCTAAGGTTATCGGTGTTGATCGAGACAGTGCTCCGAAGAATGCACCCGAGCTGAAGCGCGTACCCCTTGACTATATGTTTGGGCTCCGTTGGATTCCCGTCGGAGTCCACTTGAGTGAATTCCTCCTTGAGGGTCCGGAGCGCATTTGGGCGCCAGTCCTTCCTTTGCTTCTTCGGTTGGCTGCCATCTGTGTGTGCGCCGCCATCATCAGTGGTGGCATCCTCGGTGGCACCATCAGTGGTGTCATCCCACGCCACTAGGGGTTGTGTAGTCGAGATCGGTGTCTTCCGCGGCGTCCTCATAGCGGTGAGTTGTTCCTCCATCTCTGGGACAGCTCCTGAAATCGCTTGCCGCCCGAACCACCGGCCTCATCGTTGTGGGCCATGTTTTGCTCTAAATAGGAAAAAAGTTTGGTCAAAAAGTTGGTTATTGTCAAGGAACAAGATCATGGTCTCATCATTTAGGGTTTGTCGACACCGAGGCATCCTAAAAGCTAAGCTTTTATCATTTAGGGTTTGTCGACGCCGAGGCACCCTAAAAGCCTAAGCGTACATCATTTAGGTTCTCATCGAGACCGAGGCACCCTATAGAAGCCAAGGTTTCATCATTTAGGGTTTGTCGACGCTGAGGCACCCTAAATGCTAAGTTAAGTTTTCATCATTTAGGGTTTATCGATGCCGAGGCACCCTAGGTTGGGCCACCTATGTTGGGTTTATCATCTAGGGTTTATTGATGCTAAGGAGAATTCTAAGTTGGGCCTAATCACTTGGCTCTATTGCCACTATGGTTTAATGCAGCAAGAATGGCGGGCGAGTTGATGCTACTTAACTAAGTACTAAGATACCCGGCCCATGCATTAGTCGTAAGTACCCCATATGTCCTATTTTTAGCAAAGTCATGCTAAAATTCACGGAAAATTTCAGCATGACCTTTGCTGAAAATAGGACATATGGAGTACCCAAATTTGCTTGGAGCGGAAGTTAATCGACATTCCGCAAACTCAAGGGCCTCTCGGGTACCTGCAAAATCATTATCCCAGCGTAATGAAGTCGCCAATGGGTCATTTCGTAAGATCACAAGTAGCATCATCACAAGTACAACATCATCACAAGTACAATGCAAAGCAGCAGTGAATCTGAGCATAACAAAGAGCAAAACTGACTTGCTATTAATGAACAGTGGCTAAAGATATATAAAACTACATTGCAAATGTGCCATCTCAATAAAACAACTCATGGAAGTAAACTACTAGCAGGCTCAAAAGTCAAGTAAACTGAAGATTATGACAGCTTGCAAACACAGGACCATGTCATTATCATGGCAGTCCACTATATATTTTTATGACAAAATACATCATTATCAAGGCACATTATGGCCATTTTCTTACATGATGCTAACTGTACCTAACTGAATTTTTTGACAGTAGCTCAAGTTTTTGACAAGAGCTCCTCACTTTACATTGCTCGCAACACTTTTTATGCTAGCAGCTCAAGTTTGTGCCATTGGAGCAAATAAGCAGGAACCAACATATGTAAGGTTTCAACAAGACGCATCATCAGTATATATAAGGAGGATCTTTGTAAACAAGCGAACACCAAGAGCAGAATGTTCTTGCAACAAACATTATTGTGTGACATCGAAAGGCATCACTCTGCTTAAAGGGAAGGATGACTTAAGTGGCAGATGTATATGATTGCACCACTTGATCTGCACTTCTCTATATTATATGATGTACTGAAGAACTTGAGCAAAAAAAGATAAATAGGAACATATTTCTCACCTTGGAAGTGTTGCTGCTGCTGCACTGTCTGAACTTCACTTCCTTTACCTCCTTGGAAACCTGAAATATGCAGATGTTAGAAAGGTTCTAATTTGTATATGATGATTCTAATAAAAGGGAAAAGGAGTATCAAGAACATATTCACATGTCTGGTTGTTAGCCATTATAAATGAATAATAGTATTATAGTTCAGCAGTAAGTTGCAATATTCCCCCTAATTGCAAGATGCATAATTTCTAATAATTAGGAAAACCTACCTAGCGAGTCTCTGATTCGTTTATACCATCAATAAAAAAATTCTACAAGAAAAAAAAGGTAGGCCAAATATTCATGTCACTTCCATTAGGGCATCATCTTCCTACAACTACTCATCTTCAGCAGCACATGATACTACTATTGTATCTAATACAACAACATGACACTTGTTACTGTATCTAATGTTCCTACAACTAATGTATCTACAATAGTAGCATATGATACTGCTACTGTATCTACAACTACAACTACTACAACAACATAAAACTACTATGCATCATCTTCCTACTATAATTGCTACTCATCTTTAGAACCAAACACCAGCAAAAACAGAACCAAACTACTATCCATCCATCTAGCAAGCAACTAGCACAACTCATCCATCCATCCATCAAGCATCATATACCTAACTATAAACCCCACAATGAGGAACATATGGAGCATGATAAGCCATTTTCTTATGGATTCACTCTCTTGACGGAGCAGGAGCAGGAGCAGGAAATAGGTGTTTGTCCTATGTTTTGCTCGTAAACAGACTCTCACATTACATATGTTGGTTGACAAGTAATTGTGTCGTTGCATTAAACAGGTACTAGCTGGGCTTATTGGGTTGGATTTAACCTAATCCATCCAACCTAATCCATCCAGGCAAACCAAACCTACATAGTTGGCGATGAGGCTGCTAGCCATGGCCAGCAATTCTACTGCGCGGAGATGGAAGAGGCAAGACACCCCGATCTGGAGCCCGTATCCCCAGGGTCGAGGAACCCTAGCACCCTTTCCCCGCCCCCAACCCAAATTCCAACGATGGCGTGGGCATGGGCGCGAGATCTCTAACCAGGCCGGATGGACGATTCGATTCGAACCACGAGGGAGGGCATGCAACTAGAATCGGAATCGGAATCGGAGCGCGGGTAGGGAAAGACGATTGCTGAATTTGAAATCGCCTACCTGGGCTTGAGGGAGGTGTGGGCGGCGAGGTCGCGGGAGGAGTACTTCCTTGGCTCGCCGGATGCTGCGGAGGTGACCAGTGGTGGAGGACGGCAGGGGCAGCTGGGCAGCGTCGGGTTCGGCCGGCTGGGCGCGCCAGGCGCAAGGCCGGCAGCAGTGGCGGCGGCTAGGAACCCTAGCTGTCGCTTTCGAGAGGAGGTTAGCCTTGAGCGGGGCATGAGGGGGACGGCGAGCGGCGCGGCGTGGCGGAGGGGGACGGTGAGGGAGGTGGTCGGGTGCGGCGGGGGAAGCGAGCACGGCCGGGGACGGCGAGCACGGCGAGCACGGACGGGTGTGGGGGGAGATGAGGCAGGGGAGGGATTAGAGAGAAATGTGAGGGATTGGGGATTTTAATTTAGTGTGGGGGGAGGCTTAGCAATGGCGCACCGCCCAGGGGTGCGCCATAAGTACATCCATAGCAATGGCGCACCACCGAGGGGTGCGCCATAAGTAATTTAATCTAGCCCGAGTTGTTAGGTTATATACCACCTAACCCTATATACAACAGCACCTGCCCACTAGCCCGACTGGTCAGTACATAGCACCCACACCAGGAGGTCTTGGGTTCGATTCCCATGCTCCCCAATATTTTTTATGCATTTTAAATCCTGTTTGATATTTATTTGTGTTTAAATATGTTCAAACTTGTTTAAATCATAACAGTAATATTTTTTATAAAAACAGTAATAATTTTTTTAAAATATGTTCAAATTTGTTACTTGAAAAAATCATCGGCGGCGGTGGAGCGGGGAGGTGCGGGGTGCCGTTGGCGATGGAGTGGGGAGGTGCGGGGGTGCCGTTGGCGGTGGAGGAGGAAGGTCTGGGGGCCGGGTGCTCGGCGGCGGTGGAGCAGAGGAGGGTTGAGGTGGGTCGTCAGCGGCGGTGGAGCTAGCGGGGGAGGGTGCGGGTGGGATCGAGATCAAGTGTCCTCATGAATTCAAAAAGTGCCCATGAAATTTAAAAATATTCATGATATCAAAAAGTTCCCATGAAATACAATTGAGAAATGAAGACTACGATTTAAATACAATCGATCTTAGCTAGCTATCTATTCACAATCTTCTTGCCCTTCTTTTTCGCAAATGGAGTTCTTCTGTGGAACGGACGTCCTTTAGGTAGGGTGGTCCTGCTTCTTCTTGTGGTATGTGCTGCTACTTCATCGTCGTCGTCATGTTTAATTTTCGGGTCGCCGTACTTGTCAAAGTCTTGCTCATTGGCTACTCCATCCATTCCGATGATCTTCCTTTTGCCTCTCCTCCGACAACACGGTTGGGCTTTGTGGTCGGTAATGAAGAAGCATTGGTCCACTTGGGAAGCCAGTACCCATGGCTCATTTTTCATGGTGGCGTTTATGCCCGCATCTTGGATTTGGCCGGGTATAACCATGGTGGTGAAATACCGGTCTTCTTTTAGGACGCTCTTGGCCCATCTGACAAGGAACATCGGGACCTTCTCTCCAGCGTAGCTCAGCTCCCAGATCTCCTTGATCCTTCCGTAGTATCTGTCCTTGTCGTTGCCGGTGTAGGATTCCATCGTTACCCCGGAGTTCTGATAACCATCGCTCTTCATGTCATTGTTCTCGATGTAGAATGTGTAGCCGTTGATATCGTACGCCTCATAGGTCATCAGGTTGTGCTCGGCGCCATGACAAAGGCGAATATGAGTTGTTCTTCCGCGGAAGAATCCTCATGTAAAGGGTGCACGATGAAGCTTCGCTTGAACCAACACGTGAAACATGAGTTGTGCTCTTTGATTATATCTCCGTCCGTCCTCTGTTGGCCTCGGTCATTGTCGTCTTCTCAATAAAGGTTTTGTGCTCTACCACCCAAGGATCGACCACGTATATGTGTTGTAAGCGACTAGGTTTGCTCTTTCAAAAGTCGTGAGTCGACCCTCGAAGTCGACATGCATTTCGCGGCGACCCTCACGGTGACCCCATCCAGCGAGCCTGCTGAGGTGCCTGTTGACGGACAGACCAACGGGGTTCTCGATGCCTAGATAATTCTTTATCACGCCCAATATGTGACCCTATCCAAAAGGAACTCGAAGGTCCCACCAAGGATAGACCCGCATATTGGAACGCTTTTGCAAGGTGGATATCATTACATCAACATTACATAATAGATGGGGATACATACATAAGGCATACAATGCCACACAAATACAACATCACAATACATAAGAGCAACATCCGACTACGGATGAAACACAAACAGAAGCTCAAACGACAACCACCCTGCTAGCCCAGGCTGCCGACCTGGAACCTATCCCCTGATCGAAGAAGAAGCAGAAGAAGAACTCAAGCAAGCAAGCATCGCTCTCGCGTCAGGATCACCGGATCAACCTGTACCTGCAACTGTTGTTGTAGTAATCTGTGAGCCACGAGGACTCAGCAATCCCATTACCATGGGTATAAAGACTAGCAAAGCTTAATGGGAAAGGAAGGGGTAAAGTGGTGAGGTTGCAGCAGCGGCTAAGCAAGTATGGTAGCTAACATACGCAAATGAGAGCGAGAAGAGAAACAAGCGGAACGGTCGTCAACTAGTAATGATTCAACAAGTGATCCTGAGCTCCTACTTGCGTCAATCATTACACAGAAACCGTGCTCACTTCCCGGACTTCGCCGAGAAGAGACCATCACGGCTACACACGCGGTTGATGCGTTTTATTTCGGATCTGGTGTCAAGTAATCTACAACCGTACATTAACAAATTCCCATCTGCCACATAACCGCGGGCACGGCTCTCGAAAGTTTATACCCTGCAGGGGTGTCCCAACAGCCCATGACAAGCTCTCGCGATCAACGAAGGAATAGACCTTCTCCCAGAAGACCCGATCGGTCTCGGAATCCGGTTTACAAGACATTTCGACAATGGTAAAACAAGACCAGCAAGACCGCCCGATCGCCCGACAATCCCGATAGGAGCTGCACATATCTCGTTCTCGAGGCAACACCGGATAAGCTAAGCGTCACAGTGCAAGCGAATCCAAGTTGCCAAGGAATGGTCCCAAGACGGTGCTCTAGTTTGGACCAACACTTAGACAAGCATTGGCCCGGGGCCTATAATAAAGATGACCCTTGGGTTAATTACTCCCAAGGGAAAAGTAGGTGGTAGTGAGGCAAATGGTAAAACCAAGGTTGGGCCTTCTTTGGCAAGTTTTATTCAAAGCGAACTGTCGGGGGTCCCATAAATCACCCGACCAAGCGTTAGGAGCATAAAATCCGTGAACATAACACGGTATGGCGGAAACTAGGGCGGCAAGAGTGGAACAAAACACCAGGCATAAGACCGAGCCTTCCACCCTTTACCAAATATATAGATGCATTAATAATATAAGAGATATTGTGATATCCCAACCAAAATCCTGTCCACCATGGAGCAATCTTCAACTTCACCTGCAACTAGCAACGCTATAAGAGGGGCTGAGCAAAGCGGTAACATAGCCAATCAATGGTTTGCTAGGAATGGTGTCAAAGGTTAGGGGTTCATGGCAATTTGGGAGGCTTGATGAGCAAAAGATAGGTAACGCAGCATAGCGACAGAACGAAGCAACTAGCATAGCAATGATAGTAGTGAGATCCAGGGTAGCGGTCATCTTGCCTGAAATCCCACAAGGAAGAAGAACGAGTCCATGAAGAAGATGAAGCCACGAAGGCGAACCAAGCGTGAGCGAGCGAATCCTCACGATCGCATAGCAAACGGAACTATCGAGAAGAAGCACACAACATGGTAAACAAACCACACATTAACAAGACATGATGCACAACAAGCATGATGCATGACAAAGCTACATGAAGCTACTCATGGCAAAAGACGATGCAAACAAGAACAACACATCAAGGCAAGTTTAAATGAGGCCGGGAAAAACATATAACAATTCCGGCAAGTCCTCATATGCAAATTTCGAAATTGGTCCAGAACTGAATAAACATTATGTTCAAGTTGTTAAACAGCAAGTTAAGATGCACCAAGATGATCTGCACGAAATTCTAGTCAAGTTACATATAAAGTTCATTAGATTCAGAGCTACGGCCTAGAAGATATGAGCAAAACAAGTTAAGCATGGCATTGAAGCAAAATGCATACAAACATCAAGCAAACACCTCAAAACAAGGATGCAACATGATAATATGAAGCTACATGCAAAATCAAGCAAGTTTCATATAGAGCACACTCAAAACGGAGCAACGGTTCAACACACACACACTATACAAGTCATAACAACAATCTGTCCAAAACAGCAACTAGGCATATTGCAAGCACCAAAACAACAAGCTACAGCATCTCAACATAAAAACAAAAGGCATGGGCATGAAGTACTGGTAAAGCATAACAAAACATGAACAGTGAGCTATCTCTAGAAACAACTAGAACATGCTCAAACACACATGGTAAGATTGCAATTTATAACAGTTTCAGACTTATCAGGAAATAACATCAGGTTGCAATGTTTAGAGCTATCAAACAACATGTTACAGGAACTTATCATGGCAAACAAAGGCTTGGCATGAACCTACTAATTTCATAGAACAACAGTCACTTACTGACCATGAGCCAAAAGGGCACGGAAAATATGATGGCACCCATGTAAACATGGCAAGTTATATTACAGATTCATACATGGCAGGAACAACAATAAGTAGGCATGTTGGTGAGCTTGAACCACTCACCACTGAGCAATACATGGCATGGCAAGGCAACCAACAGTAAGAAGACATGTTTGTGAATCTAAGCATGGCAAGAACAAGTTCATAGGATGCATGGATCACTAGGAAACAATCATGGAAACATTGAACTTAATGTTAACAGGCTGACAACAACATTATCAAGCAACTTTGGAGCAAGATTACAACATGATACAGCAGGCTATAATTGCAACCAAGGGCATGAATGGATAGATCAAGACATGTAGATCAAAACATGTTTATAGAACATCTCCAGATTATGCATAGAATGATTAGTAGCAGCATGTTTATATAGCAACAAAATATAACAGAATCTGCCTAGCAAAACAGCAACAGCAAGTGCCCTCCTTAACAAGCTCAATGCACCCAGCATACAACTCACAAAAATACATGGTTGGCACCACTGGAAAGATGGCATGGCATAGATCAAAACACATGTAGACATCAACCTTATAGGATGCACACATCAATCATGGCAAAAATAACAAAACAGCAAGTTATAACAGTTTCAGCAGATTAACATCAGCATGCACTCTTCCAACAGCATTTCGGGTATCAAGATGGACTCACATGAAAATGATGCAATGAAATGAAATGAAGTACTCGTCAAGGCGAACAATTTGACATATTACACGCATGAAACGGAGCTACGGATGCAGAGATACAATGCGATGAACATGGCATGATTTTGTCAGAAATCTGGGACTTGGAGAGATTTTACCCCGCGAAAAAAAACCGAAGCGGATCGGCGAGGAGGCAGAGCGGGTCGGGCGGACCAGGCGGGCGACGAGGCTCGCGAGAGGCGGCGGGCGGCGGAGGGGCACCTTGGCGCTGGGCGGCGAGGTCCGGAGAGGCAGCCGGTGGCGGGATCGGCGAGGCGGCGGCCGTCGGGCGGCCTTGATCGAAGCGGCAGGCGGCGCCGCGTGAGAGCAGGCGAGGAGGAGCGGATGCTGGCGGCGGAGCTCATGGGGCTCGGGCGAGCCCGCGGCGGCGCGAATCCGTGAGGGCAGCGGGAGCGCAGGGGCGGCGGAGGCGGGTCTGGGGGCGGCGGGCGAGGCGGCGCCTCGGGCCCAGTGGCGGTGGCCCAATGTGCGGCAGCCAAGGTGCTGTGAGGCATGGCGGGCGGCATGAGGCAGGCCGGGCCAGTGGGCAGGCGGCAGCGGGCGGCAGGGCGAGCCACGTGGCAGGCTGCGGTTGGCCGGGCGGCGGCGGCGAACGTGTCAGCGGCGCGTGCGGGCGTCTGTGGGCGTGAGGAGCGGGGCTAGGGTTAGACCGAGAATTTCGGGGAAGAGGGTCTATAAATAGGGAGAGGGAGCTAGGAGAGTCCAAATGAGGAGCGGTTTTCGGCCATGCGATCGTGATCGAACGACCGAGAGCATGGAGGGGAGTTAGATGGGTTTTGGGCCACTTTGGAAGGGGTGTTGGGCTGCAACTCAAAGAGGGCTTTACGGTTACCCGGTTAACCGTTGGAGTATCAAACGACCTCCAAATGGCACGAAACTTGACAGGCGGTCTACCGGTGCTATACCAAGGCCGCTTGACAAACCTCGGGCTATTCCGAGAAAGTTTAACACCCGCACAAGAGAAGAGGCAAAGGGGGACGCCGGAGGACATAGGAGTGCCGGATTGCAAAACGGACAACGGGGAAAAAGCTCGGATGCATGAGACGAACATGTATGCCAATGCGATGCACATGACGACATGATAAAATGCAACACGCAAGCAAATGACATGGCAACGAAGGCGAATAACTGGCAGACACCTGGCACATCGAATCCGGGGCGTTACAACACTCCTCCACTAACAAGAGATCTCGTCCCGAGATTTTAGGACCGAGACGGAAGGGAAAAGGGATGAGGTGAAACAAGAACTCAAAAGAAGAAGCAAAGAGTCGAGAGCCTCGAGAAGAAGAGAGGTGCGACGAGACTGACAAGAATCGAAAACTCACGGAATCAGATAGACTATGAAAACACTCGTTCTAACCGGAGTGGTTAGAATGAGAAAAGAAACGGATAAGACTGAAAGGATTTAGGCAGAACTCAGACTGAACATGGAAAGAATAGAACACGAACTTGAGAGGATGGAATGATACTTGATGAACTCTTGAAGAATGAATTAAATCGTGAAGAACCATCATGAAGAACTTCGGTGACAAAAGGATGATGAGATAGAAATGAAGGATGAAAGAATAAGATGAGCCTTGCGATGATTTAGATGAAGGTTCCGACGCGATGGCCGAGGAAATTTGAACTCCGGAAAAGAAAAAATGAAAGCACCGAGATAATAGAGAACGATAACTGGAATGATGGCCTCCGGTGAAATGAAAAGAAATCAACTCCTGAAATACTCCGGATGGGTAAGAAAGAATATCTGACAAACGTAATAAATCGAGAGGATAATATGAAGCTAGAACCACGAATCTTCGAGAGAACAGATAAGATTTAGAGGAAAAACTCTTCTTCAATCTTCAGATGTCGATGGAAAACACCACCAAAATTACTGAGATACTCCGGGAGAATGAAAAGCGAAGAGGTTGAGCCAACAATGAAAAGAATTTGAAAGCAATCTTGGAGAAGGCATGTAACTGATGAAACTCATTCTTACGTCACACTTGGAAAGAATTGAGAATAACTCCGGGGGAATTAGAAGAGTCAGGTAAGATCCTGGGAAAAGACCTGTGGGTTAGGGCCCACTAGAAGAAAACACCGTTGAAAAAGATTGTTGAACAGATAGATGATGCACCGGAATAATTGAAATATTTGAATGAGGTGACAACCTCGAATTAATTGGAACACAGACGAATCTCTTGAGATGTCATGAGCACTCCGGAAGGATTAACTGGCGAGAGGCGAACGAGCAAGGAAAACACTTGAACCGAGGAAAAGAATATGATCAACACCGAATACTTGAATTGAATCCACCGGAAAAGAAAAAGAGATGAGAATAATGAGCGAGGCGAGAATGCACGGTTGAGATAATTCTGAAAGTGAAGAGGCTCTGCACGAATGAAATTGATGGTCGAAACAGACTCAAACTCCGGGAAGAAGAGGGTGGGAGGGCGGGAAAAACAAAGACAACTTGGAAGGGAAAACCGACGAATATCTTGAAGAGAAAACACTGGTTGAAATCATTGAGGAAAGAAGGCAAAGACTTCGCACGAGTAGAATGGATACTCGATTACAGACTCTGGCTCCAAGAAGAAAAGGGTGGGCGGGTGGGAAAAGAAAACAACTGAGGATTGAACTTGGCAAAGATGAAGAGGCTCGAGTCAACTTGACGAGAAATGCACCGGATGAAAAGAGCTGAGGAACAAAGATCGGAAAACCAACTTCGAGATCCTAAAGAAAAATTTGAAAGGGAAGAGGAGTAGTTCAAAACACCTACGTCAAGATTCCTTCCAGAGCGACGAAGGGGTAGAGGAGTAAAAAGAATACCTACTCTCTAATATAACTAAACTCCGAAAACAGTTTTCTTCTAGACTCAACAACGGCCAAACTACACGATCAATCAAGGGGGTTCCTAGGGTCGGTCGAGGCTCTGATACCAACTTATCACGCCCAATATGCGACCCTATCCAAAAGGAACTCGAAGGTCCCACCAAGGATAGACCCGCATATTGGAACGCTTTTGCAAGGTGGATATCATTACATCAACATTACATAATAGATGGGGATACATACATAAGGCATAAAATGCCACACAAATACAACATCACAATACATAAGAGCAACATCTGACTACGGATGAAACACAAACAGAAGCTCAAACGACATCCACCCTGCTAGCCCAGGCTGCCGACCTGGAACCTATCCCCTGATCGAAGAAGAAGCAGAAGAAGAACTCAAGCAAGCAAGCATCGCTCTCGCGTCAGGATCATCGGATCAACCTGTACCTGCAACTGTTGTTGTAGTAATCTGTGAGCCACGAGGACTCAGCAATCCCATTACCATGGGTATCAAGACTAGCAAAGCTTAATGGGAAAGGAAGGGGTAAAGTGGTGAGGTTGCAGCAGCGGCTAAGTAAGTATGGTGGCTAACATACGCAAATGAGAGCGAGAAGCGAAACAAGCGGAACGGTCGTCAACTAGTAATGATCAAGAAGTGATCCTGAGCTCCTACTTACGTCAATCATTACACAGAAACCGTGTTCACTTCCCGGACTCCGCCGAGAAGAGACCATCACGGCTACACACGCGGTTGATGCGTTTTAATTCGGATCTGGTGTCAAGTAATCTACAACCGGACATTAACAAATTCACATCTGCCACATAACCGCGGGCACGGCTCTCGAAAGTTTATACCCGCGAAGTGTCCCAACAGCCCATGACAAGCTCTCGCGATCAACGAAGAATAGACCTTCTCCCGGAAGACCCGATCGGTCTCGGAATCCGGTTTACAAGACATTTCGACAATGGTAAAACAAGACCAGCAAGACCGCCCGATCGCCAACAATCCCGATAGGAGCTGCACATATCTCGTTCTCGAGGCAACACCGGATAAGCTAAGCGTCAGGTGCCGACGAATCCAAGTTGCCAAGGAATGGTCCCATACGGTGCTCTAGTTTGGACCAACACTTAGACAAGCATTGGCCCGGGGCTATAATAAAGATGACCCTTGGGTTAATTACTCCCAAGGGAAAAGTAGGTGGTGGTGAGGCAAATGGTAAAACCAAGGTTGGGCCTTCTTTGCAAGTTTTATTCAAAGCGAACTGTCGGGGGTCCCATAAATCACCCGACCGCGTTAGGAGCATAAAATCCGAGAACATAACACCGGTATGGCGGAAACTAGGGCGGCAAGAGTGGAACAAAACACCGGGCATAAGGCCGAGCCTTCCACCCTTTACCAAATATATAGATGCATTAATATTATAAGAGATATTGTGATATCCCAACAAAATCCTGTCCACCATGGAGCAATCTTCAACTTCACGCAACTAGCAGCGCTATAAGAGGGGCTGAGCAAAGCGGTAACATAGCCAATCAATGGTTTGCTAGGAATGGTGTCAAAGGTTAGGGGTTCATGGCAATTTGGGAGGCTTGATGAGCAAAAGATAGGTAACGCAGCATAGCGATAGAGACGAAGCAACTAGCATAGCAATGATAGTAGTGAGATCGAGGTAGCGGTCATCTTGCACGAAATCCCGCAAGGAAGAAGAACGAGTCCATGAAGAAGATGAAGCCACAAAAGGCAACCAAGCGTGAGCGAGCGAATCCTCACGATCGCAACAAAACGGGAACAATCGAGAAGAAGCACACAACATGGTAAACAAACCACACATGAACAAGACATGATGCACAACAAGCATGATGCATGACAAAGCTACATGAAGCTACTCATGGCAAAAGACGATGCAAACAAGAACAACACATCAAGGCAAGTTTAAATGAGGCCGGGAACAACATATAACAATTCCGGTAAGTCCTCATATGCAAATTTCGAAATTGGTCCAGAACTGAATAAACATTATGTTCAAGTTGTTAAACAGCAAGTTAAGATGCACCAAGATGATCTACACGAAATTCTAGTCAAGTTACATATAAAGTTCATTAGATTCGGAGCTACGGCCTAGAAGATATGAGCAAAACTAGTTAAGCATGGCATTGAAGAAAAATGCATACAAACATCAAGAAAACACCTCAAAACAAGGATGCAACATGATAATATGAAGCTACATGCAAAATCAAGCAAGTTTCATATAGAGCACACTGAAAATGGAGCAACGGTTCAACACACACACACACTATACAAGTCATAACAACAATCTGTCCAAAACAGCAACTAGGCATATTGCAAGCACCAAAACAACAAGCTACAACATCTCAACATAAAAACAAAAGGCATGGGCATGAAGTACTGGTAAAGCATAACAAAACATGAACAGTGAGCTATCTCCAGAAACAACTAGAACATGCTCAAACACACATGGTAAGATTGCAAATTATAACAGTTTCAGACTTATCAGGAAATAACATCAGGTTGCAATGTTTAGAGCTATCAAACAACATGTTACAGGAACTTATCATGGCAAACAAAGGCTTGGCATGAACCTACTAATTTCATAGAACAACAGTCACTTACTGACCATGAGCCAAAAGGGCACGGAAAATATGATGGCACCCATGTAAACATGGCAAGTTATATTACAGATTCATACATGGCAGGAACAACAATAAGTAGGCATGTTGGTGAGCTTGAACCACTCACCACAGAGCAATAAATGGCATGGCAAGGCAACCAACAGTAAGAAGACATGTTTGTGAACCTAAGCATGGCAAGAACAAGTTCATAGGATGCATGGATCACTAGGAAACAATCATGGAAACATTGAACTTAATGTTAACAGGCTGACAGCAACATTATCAAGCAACTTTGGAGCAAGATTACAACATGATACAGCAGGCTATAATTGCAACCAAAGGCATGAATGGATAGATCAAGACATGTAGATCAAAACATGTTTATAGACCATCTCCAGATTATGCATAGAATGATTAGTAGCAACATGTTTATATAGCAACAAAATATAACAGAATCTGCCTAGCAAAATAGCAACAGCAAGTACCCTCCTTAACAAGCTCGATGCACTCAGCATACAACTCACAAAAATACATGGTTGGCACCACCGAAAAGATGGCACGTCATAGATCAAAACACATGTAGACATCAACTATCATAGGATGCACACATCAATCATGGCAAAAATAACAAAACAGCAAGTTATAACAGTTTCAGCAGATTAACATCAACATGCACTCTTCCAACAGCATTTCGGGCATCACGATGGACTCAAATGAAAATGATGCAATGTAATGAGATGAAGTACTCGTCGAGACAAACAATTGGACATATTACACGCATGAAACGGAGCTACGGATGCAGAGATACAATGCGATGAACATGGCATGATTATGTCAGAAATCTGGGACTTAGAGAGATTTTACCCCGCGAAAAAAACGAAGCGGATCGGGCGAGGAGGCAGAGCGGGTCGGGGCAGACCCGGGCGGCGGCGGCGGCTCCGGCGAGTGGCGGTCGGCCGTGGAGGGCTGGCGCTGGGCGGCGAGGTCCGGAGGCAGCCGTGGCGAGATCGGTGGAGGCGGCGCGGCCGGCGGCAGCCGGAAGTGGCGGCGCCGGGCGGGCGTGAGGCCGGGCGTGAGGGAGCAGGACGCCGGGCGGCAGAGCTCATGGGCTCTAGGCGGAACCAGTGGCGTCAGTCCGGCAGGCGGCGGGAGGCGAAGTCCGTGGCGGCGGGCGGGTGGGCTCGGGCCAGGCCGCGGGCGGGCCTGGGCGGGCCTGGCGGCCACGGCGGCAGGCGCAGACGGGTCATGGGCCGGCCAGGCAGTGGGCAGCGGCGCAGGGCGCGGCAGGCGAGCCACGTGGCAGGCTGCGGTTGGCCGAGCGGGCGCGGGCGGACGTGTCCGCGCAGTCTGAACGCGTCCCGTGGCCTGAGGCCAGGGCTAGGGTTAGGCCGAGAATTTCGGGTAGAGGGTCTATAAATAGGTAGAGGAGCTAGGAGAGTCCAAATGAGGAGCGATTTTTGCCCCGCGATCGTGATCGAACGACCGAGAAACATGGAGGGAGTTAGATGGGTTTTGGGCCAGTTTGGAAGGGTGTTGGGCTGCAACTCAAAGAGGGCTTCTGGTTACCGGTTAATCGTTGGAGTATCAAACGACCTCCAAATGGCACGAAACTTGACAGGCGGTCTACCGGTGCTATACCAAGGCCGCTTGACAAACCTCGGGCTATTCCGAGAAAGTTTAACACCCGCACAAGAGAAGAGGCAAAATGGGGACGCCGGAGGACATAGGAGTGCCGGATTGCAAAACGGACAACGGGAAAAAAGCTCGGATGCATGAGACGAACATGTATGCCAATGCGATGCACATGACGACATGATAAAATGTAACACGCGAGCAAATGACATGGCAACGAAGGCGAATAACTGGCAGACACCTGGCGCATCGAATCCGGGGCGTTACATTCGTGCAGTAGGAGATGCACTCTTCGGTCAGAAAGCCCCTGGCTATACTTCCCTCTGGATGTGACATGTTGCGAACGTATCCTTTGATGACACCATTCATCCTTTCGAACGGCATCATCTTTGTGCGAGGAACGTCGGCCCGAGTTGGATGATATCCTCCACGATATGGACCAGCGGATGCACCATAACGTCGAAGAATGCGGGCGGGAAGTACATCTCAAGCTCGCATAGTATCACCATGATCTCTTCCTGTAGCCTTCTGAGTTTCACGGACGTGCGCGTCCATGATCCCACGGATTGCAACTGGAAGTATCTGCGTCATCAGCACGTGACAGTCGTGAGACTTCATCCCGCTGAACTTCTGCTTCACTGGGTCTAGGTATCTGCTTATCTTCCCCGCGTACCCGTAAGGAAGTGTTACTCCTAGGAGGCAGGTGAAAACCTGCTCGATCTCCTCCTGACTTAGAGTGAAGCACGCGGGAGGGTAGTCACTTCCGGTCTTCTTGGCCTTTTTGCCTTTGCGACGACTTTCTGTGTCCTGCTTTGCCTCATCATCATCATCATCATCATCATCATTAGCGTGAAGCTCCTGCCTGATGCCCATTGATTTCAAGTCTGCCCTTGCTTTCGGCCCATCTTTGGTCCTCTCTGGCATGTTGAGCAGGGTACCAAGCAGACTCTCGCACACGTTCTTCGTGATATGCATGACATCAAGGCTATGAGGCACACGGTGGATCATCCAGTACAGCAAGTCCCAGAAAACAGACCTCGTTTTCCATACCTTCAGCAGCGGCTCTGGCGCCTTTTGCTTCTTTCCCGGCTCTGGCGCCTTTTGCTTCTTTCCCGGCAGTGGGCAGTCTTTCCAATTTTTCAACAGCTCGTCTATTTCCTCGCCGCTCCTCGTACACGGGCATTTTCGGGGTTCGGTTTCACCATCGAATAGATCCTTGCGTTTCCTCCATGGGTCGTCGTCGCGAAGCCACCTTCGATGTCCCATGAACACGGTTTTCGAAGACCCGGGATCTCTATCTAGATGGTGATACATTGTGTCATCCATGCACCTTACGCATCCAGAAAATCCGTGGACTACGGCCCGCGAGATATCCGTAACGAGAGATAGTCGTGCACCGTCGTGAGCGGTCTGGGCTCTCATAGGGAAATATTCTTTCTCTGCGGCGTCCCACGTATTGGTGGCGTTTTCCACAGCATGTCTAGCTCCTCGTTCAGCAGCCCGGATCTGATTGATGTCGTTCCTGGTTGTTTCGGCTCTTCAATTAGCATATTCATGTGAATGTACTTCCTCTTCATGCACAACCGGGGAAGGTTGTACATCCACACAAACACAGGCCGGTGCTATGTGTGCTTCTCGCTGCCAAGCGGATTGACTCCATCGGTGCTCACGCCCAACCACGATGTTCCTTGGATCCTTCCCAAATTCAGGTATTCGAAGTTCAACGCTTGCCAGCGGCTCGCATCCTTAGGGTGACTCAGCATCTTGTCTTTTTATTTATCTCCGGATCATTTCCGTTATCTTCCCTTCTTCTCCTCCCTATCCGCGTGCCAACGCAGGAGCTTTGCTACCTTAGGGTCCGCGAAATACCGCTGCGACGAGGAGATCGAAAAGTACCACACCGATTTTCAAGGAGCTTTCTTCCTCTTCTTGTATCGAGTGGCGCCAAGACACCGGACATATGGTAGACTCCGCATGCTCGTCCCGATAAATGATGCAATTGTTCATGCACACATGGTATTTCACGTCGCGGTAAATCCAGAGGACACACGATTTTCTTCGCCTCCTCGAAACTGGTGGGCACTTGTTCCCCTTGGGAAGGCGTTCGTGCGAAATGACATGTTCTCGTCGAAGCATCGCGCGTTCATTTTGTGTTTTACCTTCATCTCTAGAGCCATTAGCGTTACTTTCAGACGGGTATCCTCGGGCCTGCATGTTGGGTTACGTAGCAGAAATTCAAAATTTTCCTCGTGTCACCAAGATCTATCTATGGAGAAACCAGCAGCGAGGGAAGGAGAGTGCATCTACATACCCTTGTAGATCGCTAAGCGAGCGTTCAAGAAACGGGGTTGAAGGAGTCGTACTCGTCGTGATCCAAATCACCGGAGATCCTAGTGTCGAACGGACGGCACCTCTGCGTTCAACACACGTACAGCCCGGTGACATCTCCCACGCCTTGATCCAGCAAGGAGAGAGGGAGAGGTTGAGGAAGACTCCATCCAGCAGCAGCACAACGGCGTGGTGGTGATGGAGGAGCGTCGTAGTCCAGCAGGGCTTCGCCAAGCACCGCGAGATCTGAGGAGAAGGGAGAGAGGTATGGTTGCGCCAACAGGAGGAGAAACTCATGTCTTGGGCTGCTCCTATGCCTCCAATATATATAGGGGGAGAGGGGGCTGCGCCCCCACCTAGGTTTCCACCCTAGGGGGCGGCGGCCAGCCCTAGATCCCATCTAGGGGGGCGGCCAAGGGGTGGAGAGGGGGAAACTTGCCCCCCAAGCAAGGTGGGGCGCTCCCTCCCCAAACCCTAGGCGCCTTGGGCCTTGGTGGGGGGGGGTGCACCAGCCCACCTGGGGCTGGTTCCCTCCCACACTTGGCCCATGCAGCCCTCTGGGGCCGGTGTCCCCACTTGGTGGACCCCCAGGACCCTCCCGGTGGTCCCGGTACGTTACCGATAAAACACGAAACTTTTTCGGTGACCAAAACAGGACTTCCCATATATAAATCTTTACCTCCGGACCATTCCGGAGCTCCTCGTGACGTCCGGGATCTCATCCGGGACTCCGAACAACATTCGGTAACCACATACAAACTTCCTTTATAACCCTAGCGTCATCGAACCTTAAGTGTGTAGACCCTACGGGTTTGGGAGACATGTAGACATGACTGAGACGTTCTCCGGTCAATAACCAACAGCGGGATCTGGATACCCATGTTAGCTCCCACATGTTCCACGATGATCTCATCGGATGAACCACGATGTCAAGGACTCGATCGATCCGTATACAATTCCCTTTGTCTAGCGGTATTTTACTTGCGAGATTCGATCGTCGGTATCGATACCTTGTTCAATCTCGTTACGGCAAGTCTCTTTACTCGTTCCGCAACACATCATCCGTGATCAACCCCTTGGTCACATTGTGCACATTATGATGATGTCCTACCGAGTGGGCCCAGAGATACCTCTCCATTACGCGCGGAGTGACAAATCCGATCTCGATCCGTGTCAACCCAATGACACTTTCGGAGATACCTGTAGTGCACCATTATAGTCACCCGATTCGTTGTGACGTTTGATACACCAAAGCACTCCTACGGTATCCGGGAGTTACGATCTCATGGTCTAAGGAAGAGATACTTGACATTAGAAAAGCTCTAGCAAATGAACTACGATCTTTGTGCTATGCTTAGGATTGGGTCTTGTCCATCACATCATTCTCCTAATGATGTGATCTCGTTATCAACGACATCCAATGTCCATAGCAGAAACCATGACTATCTGTTGATCTGTGAGCTAGTCAACTAGAGGCTCACTAGGGACATATTGTGGTCTATGTATTCACACGTGTATTACGATTTCCGGATAATACTGATTATAGCATGAATAAAGACAATTATCATGAACAAGGAAATATAATAATACTTTTATTATTGCCTCTAGGGCATATTTCCAACAGTCTCCCACTTGCACTAGAGTCGATAATCTAGTTCACATCGCCATGTGATTAACATTGATAGGTCACATCACCATGTGACCAACATCCAAAGAGTTTACTAGTGTCATTAAACTAGTTCACATCATCATGTGATTAAAACTCAATGAGTTCTGGGGTTTGATCATGTTTTGCTTGTAAGAGAGGTTTTAGTCAACGGGTCTGCAACATTCAGATCCGTATGTACTTCGCAAATCTCTAGGTCATATTGTAAATGCTGCTTCCACGCTCCACTTGGAGTTATTCCAAATGGTTACTCCACTATACGTATCCGGTTTGCTACTCAAAGTCATTCGGATAGGTGTTAAAGCTTGCATCGACGTAACCTTTTACGCCGAACTCTTTATCACCTCCATAATCGAGAAACATGTCCTTATTTACTCCAAGGACAATTTTGACCCCTGTCCAATGATCCATTCCTGGATCATTCTTGTACCCTATAGTGACTCATGGCAAGGCACACTCCGGTGCGGTACACAAACATAGCATACTATAGAGCCTAAATGCGAAACATAGGGGCGACCTTCGTCCTTTCTCTCTTTTCTGCCATGGTCGAGCTTTAAGTATTGACTTCATACCTTACATCTCGAGCAAGAACTCCTTCTTTGGCTGATCCATCTTGAACACCTTCAAGATCATGTCAAGGTATATGCTCATTTGAAAGTACCATTAAGCGGTTTTTGATCTATCCTCATAGATCTTGATGCTCAATGTTCAAGTAGCTCAAACCAGGTTTTCTATTGAAAAACACCTTTCAAATAACCCTATATGCTTTACAGAAATTCTACATCATTTCTGATTAACAATATGTCAACAACATATACTCATCCGAAATTCTATAGTGCTCCCACTCACTTCTTTGGAAATACAAGTTTCTCATAAACTTTTGTATAAACCCAAAATCTTTGATCAAAACGTACATTCCAACTCCGAGATGCTTACTCCAGTCCTTAGAAGGATCGCTGGAGCTAGCATACCTTTTAGCATCCTTATGATCGACAAAACCTTTCTGATTGTATCACATACAACCTTTCCTTACGGCCGGTAAGGAAACTCGTTTTGACATCCATCGCGATTTCATAAATGCAGCTAATGCTAACATGATTTCGACGGACTTAAGCATCGCTACGGATGAGAAAATCTCATCGTAGTCAACTCCTTGAACTTGTGAAAAACTCTTTGCCACAAGTCGAGCTTCATAGACGGTGACATCACCGTCCACATCCGTCTTCTTCTTAAAGATCCATTTATCTCGAATTTTCATGGCTTCTAACCATTTGTCGGAATTTGGGCCCACCATCACTTCTCCATAGCTCGTAGGTTCATTGTTGTCTAGCAACATGACCTTCAAGACAGGATTACTGTACCACTCTAAAGTAGTACGCATCCTTGTCACCCTACGAGTGCAGTAGTGACTTGATCCAAGTTTCATGATCACTATCATAAGCTTCTACTTCAATTTGTGTAGGTGCCATAGGAACAACTTCACGTGCCTGCTACACACTAGTTGTAGTGACGGTTTAATAACCATATCAAGTCTCCACCATCCTCCCACTCAACTTTTCGAGACAAACTTTTCCTCGAGAAAGGACCCGATTCAAGAAACAATCCCTATTCCTTTCGGATCTGAATTAGGAGGTTTACCCAACTGTTTTGGGTGTCCCATGAAGATGCATTTTATCCTTTGGGTTCAAGCTTATCAACTGAAACTTTTTCACATAAGCATCGTAGCCCCAAACTTTTAAGAAATGACAGCTTAGGTTTCTCTAAACCATAGTTCATACGGTGTCATCTCAACGTAATTACGTGGTGCCCTAATTAAAGTGAATGTGGTTGTCTCTAATGCCTAACCCATGAACAATAGTGGTAATTCGACAAGAGACATCATGGTACGCACCATATCCAATAGGGTGCAACTATGATGTTCGGACACACCATCAAACTATGGTGTTCGGTAGTATTAATTGTGAAACAATTTCCACAATGTCTTAATTGTGTGCCAAAGCTCGTAACTCAGATACTCATCTCTATGATCATATCATAGACATTTCATCCTCTTGTCACGATGATCTTCAACTTCACTCTGAAATTACTTGAACCATTCAATAATTCAGACTTGTGTTTCATCAAGTAAACATACTCTACATCTACTCGAATCATCGTGAAGTAAGAACATAACGATATTCCTTTGCATGCCTCGGTACTCATTGGACTGCACACATCAAAATGTGTTACTTCCAACAAGTTGATATCTTGTTCCATTTCTTTGAAAAGCGAGGCTTTTTAGTCATCTTGCCCATGTGGTATGATTTGCATATCTCAAGTGATTCAAAATCAAGTGAGTCCAAGCGATCCATCTGCATGGAGTTTCTTCATGCGTATACACCAATAGACATGGTTCGCATGTCTCAAACTTTTCAAAAGCGAGTGAGTCAAAGATCCATCAACATGGAGCTTCTTCATGCGTTTACACCAATATGACTTACATGGCGATTACCACAAGTAAGTGGTACTATCATTACTATCTTATATCTTTTGGCATGAAAATGTGTATCACTACGATCGAGATTCAATAAACCATTCCTTTAGGTGCAAGACCATTGAAGGTATTATTCAAATAAATAGAGTAACCATTATTCTCCTTAAATGAATAACCGTATTGCGATAGACATAATCCAATCATGTCTATGCTCAGCATAAACACCAAATCTCGATGGTAGAGGGAGCGTGCGATGCTTGATCACATCAACCTTGGAAACACTTCCAACACATATCGTCGACTCACCTTTAGCTAGTCTCTGTTTATTCCGTAGCTTTTATTTGAGTTACTAACACTTAGCAACCGAACCGGTATCTAATACCCTGGTGCTACTAGGAGTACTAGTAAAGTACACATTAACAAAATGTATATCCAATATACTTCTATCGACCTTTCCAGCCTTCTCATCTACCAAGTATCTAGGGTAATTCCGCTCCAGTGGTTGTTCCCCTTATTACAGAAGCACTTAGTCTCGGGTTTGGGTTCAACCTTGGGTTTCTTCACTAGAGCAGCAGCTGATTTGCCGTTTCATGAAGTATCCCTTCTTGCCCTTCTTGAAACTAGTGGTTTCACCAACCATCAACAATTGATGCTCCTTCTTGATTTCTACTTTCGCGGTGTCAAACATCGCGAATACCTCAAGGATCATCATATCTATCCCTGATATGTTATAGCTCATCACGAAGCTCTAGCAGCTTGGTGGCAATGACTTTGGAGAAACATCACTATCTCATCTGGAAGATCAAATCCCTCTCGATTCAAGTGATTGTTGCACTCGGACAATCGAGCACAAGCTCAACGATTGAGCATTTCTACCTTAGTTTGCAGGCTAAGAAAATCGTCGGAGGTCTCATACCTCTTGGCGTGAGCACGAGCCTGAAATCCCAATTTCAGCCCTCGAAAACATCTCATATGTTCATGACGTTTCAAAAGCGTCTTGGTGCCTCAACTCTAAACCGTTTAAGCGAACTATCATGTAGTTATCAAAGCGTGTATGTCGATGTTCACAACATCCACAAGCGACGTTTGGGGTTCAAAGAAACCGGCGGTGCATTAAGGACATGAGCTTTCTCTTGTCGCATAATCGCTCTTGTCAACTTTCAACTATATTTTCTCTAGGAACATATCTAAGCAGTGGAACTAAAGCGCGAGCTTCGACATAATTTGCAAAGATCTTTTGACTATGTTCGGGATAATTAAGTTCATCTTATGAACTCCCACTCGAATAGACATCCCTCTGGTCATCTAAGTGATTACATGATCCAAGTCAACTAGGCCGTGTCCGATCATCACGTGAGACGGACTAGTCATCATCGGTGAACATCTTCATGTTGATCGTATCTACTATACGACTCATGCTCGACCTTTCGGTCTCCGTGTTCCGAGGCCATGTTTGTACATGCTAGGCTCGTCAAGTTAACCCTAAGTGTTTTCGCTGTGTAAAATTGTCTTAGACCCGTTGTATGTGAACGTAAGAATCCATCACACCCGATCATCACGTGGTGCTTAGAAGCGACGAATTGTAGCAACGGTGCACAGTTAGGGGAGAACACTTCTTGAAATTTTGTAAGGGATCATCTTATTTACTACCGTCGTCCTAAGTAAACAAGATGCATAAACATGATAAACATCACATGCAATCAAATAGTGACATGATATGGCCAATATCATTTTGCTCCTTTTGATCTCCATCTTCGGGGCTCCATGATCATCATCGTCACCGGCATGACACCATGATCTCCATCATTGTGTCTCCATGAAGTTGTCTCGCCAACTATTACTTCTACTACTATGGCTACCGGTTAGCAATAAAGTAAAGTAATTACATGGCGTTGTTCAATGACACGCAGGTCATACAATAAATAAAGACAACTCCTATGGCTCCTGCCGGTTGTCATACTCATCGACATGCAAGTCGTGATTCCTATTACAAGAACATGATCAATCTCATACATCACATATCATTCATCACATTCTTCTTGGCCATATCACATCACATAGCAAACCCCGCAAAAACAAGTTAGGCGTCCTCTAATTGTTGTTGCATGTTTTACGTGGCTGCTATGGGTTTCTAGCAAACGTTTCTTACCTACGCAAAAACCACAACGTGATATGCCAATTGCTATTTACCCTTCATAAGGACCCTTTTCATCGAATCCGTTCCGACTAAAGTGGGAGGCGGCACCGCTAGCCACCTTATGCACCAAGTGCATGTCAATCGGTGAAACTTGTCTCACGTAAAATGCGTGTAAGGTCGGTCCGGGCGCTTCATCCCACAATACCGTCGAAACAAGATTGGACTAGTAAGGTAAGCATATTGAACAGAATAAACGCCCACAACTACTTTGTGTTCTACTCGTGCAAAGAATCTCGCAATAGACCTAGCTCATGATGCCCTTTGTCGGGTTACGTGGCGAAATTCAAAATTTTCCTCGTGTCACCAAGATCTATCTATGGAGAAACCAGCAGCGAGGGAAGGAGAGTGCATCTACATACCCTTGTAGATCGCTAAGCGGAAGCGTTCAAGAGAACGGGGTTGAAGGAGTCGTGCTGTGTCGTGATCCAAATCACCGGAGATCCTAGTGCGAGCAGACGGCACCTCGCGTTCAACACACGTACAGCCGGTGACATCTCCCACGCCTTGATCCAGCAAGGAGAGAGGAGAGGTTGAGAAGACTCCATCCAGCAGCAGCACAACGGCGTGGTGGTGATGGAGGGCGTGGTAGTCCAGCGAGGCTTCGCCAAGCACCGCGAGATCTCGAGGAGAAGGGAGAGAGTATGGCTGCGCCAACAGGAGGAGAAACTCATGTCTTGGGCTGCTCCTATGCCTCCAATATATATAGGAGGAGAGGGGGCTGCGCCCCCACCTAGGTTTCCACCCTAGGGGGCGGCGGCCAGCCCTAGATCCCATCTAGGGGGGCGGCCAAGGGGTGGAGAGGGGGAAACTTGCCCCCAAGCAAGGTGGGGCGCCCCCTCCCCAAACCCTAGGCGCC
The DNA here is from genome assembly GCA_021437245.1 of Aegilops speltoides. NCBI lineage: Eukaryota > Viridiplantae > Streptophyta > Magnoliopsida > Poales > Poaceae > Aegilops > Aegilops speltoides. Next base: position 74,140,803 of record CM038141.1, read on the forward strand.
TTGGGCCTTGGTGGGGCGCACCAGCCCACACAGGGCTGGTTCCTCCCACACTTGGCCCATGCAGCCCTCTGGGGCAGTGGCCCCACTTGGTGAACCCGGGACCCTCCGGTGGTCCCGTGCGTCTCTGATAAAACCGAAACTTTTTCGGTGACCAAAACAGGACTTCCATATATAAATCTTTACCTCCGGACCATTCGGAGCTCCTCATGACGTCCGGGATCTCATCAGGGACTCGAACAACATTCGGTAACCACATACAAACTTCCTTTATAACCCTAGCGTCGCCGAACCTTAAGTGTGTAGACCCTACGGGTTCGGGAGACATGTAGACATGGCCGAGACGCGTTCTCCGGTCAATAACCAACAGCGGGATCTGGATACCCATGTTGGCTCCCACATGTTCCACGATGATCTCATCGGATGAACCACGATGTCAAGGACTCGGTCGATCCGTAAACAATTCCCTTTGTCTAGCGGTATTTTACTTGCGAGATTCGATCGTCGGTATACCGATACCTTGTTCAATCTCGTTACGGCAAGTCTCTTTACTCGTTCCGCAACACATCATCCGTGATCAACCCCTTGGTCACATTGTGCACATTATGATGATGTCCTACCGAGTGGGCCCAGAGATACCTCTCCGTTTGCGGAGTGACAAATCCATCTCGATCCGTGTCAACCCAACAGACACTTTCGGAGATACCGTAGTGCACCTTTATAGTCACCCGATTCGTTGTGACGTTTGATACACCAAAGCACTCCTACGGTGTCCGGGAGTTACACGATCTCATGGTCTAAGGAAGAGATACTTGACATTAGAAAAGCTCTAGCAAGCGAACTACGATCTTTGTGCTATGCTTAGGATTGGGTCTTGTCCATCACATCATTCTCCTAATGATGTGATCTAGTTATCAACGACATCCAATGTCCATAGCCAGAAACCATGACTATCTGTTGATCTGCAACGAGCTAGTCGACTAGAGGCTCACTAGGGACATATTGTGGTCTATGTATTCACACGTGTATTACGATTTTCGGATAATACTGATTATAGCATGAATAAAGACAATTATCATGAACAAGGAAATATAATAATACTTTTATTATTGCCTCTAGGGCATATTTCCAACACTGCATCCTTCATACAATGGAGTAACCGCGTCTATCTCTAGTTGATCCAGCTTGGCTTTCTCTCGGGCGGCAGCTCTTGCGTTATCCGTCTGCGCTTGACAAGCGACTCTTGAATATGAGGGTCCTGCACCCAGCCTCCATCGTCGTCTCTCGGCATCTCCATCTTCATGATCATGCCCTTCGTCTTGATCTTCCTCATCATCATGTACGACATCTTCTATATGATGATTGTATGCAACATCACCGCCGTGATCATGTCACGGAGATTCTTCGTCTTCTCGCCCGCCCTACGCGGTGGTACTTGTCTTGTTGCCCTTCCTCATTTCTTGCGGCCCCATGGGCGACTTCATAGTCATCTTCATCACCTTGCCACCGATAGCCATCCATGAAACCACGCAAGAGCGGTGGTCCCTTTGCCGGAATCCGGGTCATAATAAGGCTCTTGACTTGCATCTTCGACACGGACATCTTATCTCCGTCTCGTTCTTTTGAAGCATCTCGGCCTTCGCGGAGCTCAAAAACCTATTCACGATGCCTTTGGTCATCGTGCGGACCATGGTCGCCTGCGGGGTAGAGCAAAACAATATTTTAGAACCAAGAAAAAATTTGGCATGACCTTTCCTAAAAATAGGACCAAAGAGAATGCATAGTGCCAAAATTCTCGCCGAAACGGAAATGAATCAACATTCCGGCGAAATATTGGCAACTATCGCATTTCAAATACCGGTACCTGCAAACACAAACATATATGCAACACCACAAACACATGCAACACCACAAACATACATAGATCTAGCTAGGCCACAAGAAATGCATGTGCACGTTGTTGGAGCGAGCTAGGGAGAAAAAAAGTAGATCTACATCATGAAGATAGCTTTCCCCTTACTTACCTATCAAAAAAAGGTAATTTCGCCACTTAATTTTGATGAATCTATGATGAAAATGAGGTGAGGAGGAGGAGGCAGCCGAAAGCTTGGAGAAGGAGGTGGAGGGAATGAAGTGGGGAAAGTGAGTGGGTAGGTGTGGCTGTCCAAAATATCTAGCTGGTCCCAGGTTACTAATGGCGCACCACCTACAAATGCGCCATTAGTAACCCTGGTTACTAATGGCGCACCTGCAGGTGGTGCGCCATTAGTAGTTTTGCAGAAAAGTAATATATATATATATATATATATATATATATATATATATATATATATATATATATATATATATATATATATATATATATATATATACTAATAGGGCCATAGTGCGCCATTAGTAGTTTAAACTAGTAATGGCGCCTTGTGAAGTGGTGCGCCATTAGTAGTTTTGCAAAAAAGAATAAAAAAAATACGATAATGGCGCGCAGTGCGCTAGTGCGCCATTACTAGTTAGAACTAGTAATGGCGCACTTGACCTGATGCGCCATTAGTATGTATGGAAAAATGAAAAAAAATTAATACTAGTGGCGCACCATGCTGCCGGTGCGCTATTAGTGTCTTTCACGCTAATGGCGCATCACCAACTGGTGCGCCATTAGTATAAAGTAGTGGCGCACTGCTTCCACGGTGCGCCATTAATATCAATCCTATCTATAGCCCTTTTCCTAGTAGTGGACTAGGCTGCGAGCTGCTCTCCTGCTCGTGCTCTCAGACTATCCGGACACGGTATCCTAGTGGCTTGCACCGACGGCGAAGTTTTCTGTGAGCACGGCATACCATGCCCTTTGCCCGTCACAGGCCACTTCTTGGCTGTCCCCATTATGGAAAGCCCCCGTCCCTTTAAAGAATAAGATTTTTGTTTGGCAATTACTACGGGATCGCCTCCCCTCGGGGATAGAGGTTCTTAAGCGGCACGGACCTGGTGATGGTTTATGCTCTCTCTGTGCGGTACCTGAGACCAGGACACATATCCTCTTCTCATGTACCGCGGCGAGGGTACTTTGGACGTACGTCCGCGAGGCGTTTGGGTCTGAATGGGAGGCCTTAAATCTCGTGGAGTTTCTCCAACAAAGAGCTTTACAGCTGTCATGTCACCGCCGCCTATTTTGGCTTATTTTTGCGGCTATGGCATGGGACTCTTTGGACGACTAGGAATAAGATGGTGATAGAGAAGGTTTTTCCAAGGAAGGCGTCTGACTCCTTCAAATTTCTTGCTTTCCTGCAGCACTGGCACCCGCTCTCGAGGCAGCGTGATCGCGACCGTCTTGGCTTGATGATGGATGCGCTCCTGGCTTCGGCGCGTCGACTATCATCCGCGTAGTGCCGCTTCGTGGCCGCCACTAGGTGGCTTTTTTCTATTTCTTTTATGCTTTCTTGGGCTTGATTGTGCTGTGGCCCCAGCCGTAGTTTGTCGAGTGCTGTTGAACTTGGATTGTATGGACCGTTGCTTTATTCATAAAGCGGGGCGAAAGCCTATTTCGAGAGAAAGAGTAAAACACATGTGATGTGACAGAGGCTTTTAAAAAACGAGAAAGCTAAATTCCTGCCGTCTGGAAATCTGCAACAGATCCGCACGACTTAGATGACGTTCATTTTGAATCGGACGGTCTAATGACGCGATGCGCTTTTAACGCGGCGAACCTGGCTTCTTGCGCGCGCCCGCGATCTTCGCTTGCGTTTTCTTCCATTTCTCACCGCCCCGCAATTATTGGATCGCATTAATCATCTTCGCGCTAATTGGTGGATCGGCTTAATTATCGTGATCTCCTTTAAATGCGGCTCCTAATTTTATGCATGCGCATTTAAACTCGATCTCCTTTTAAATTCGGTCAGGATTTTTAGGAAGGTAACTACCTTATTTATTTGCGCCTCCTAATTATATGCATGCACATTTAAACTGCGATTTAGCGCAAAAATACATGTATGCCAAGGGATTCGAACTCTGGTTGTTTGGTTTAAGCTATAGCTAGCCACCCAATCAATCGACCATCTTTTTGGTGTTTATGTCAAGACAACTTGTATTTGATCTGTTGGTTTGAACTACTATCAAATTGCCAAACTGACGGACAACAAAACCGACCAGAATTTTTTGAAAAAAAATTGATCGCTCAACGCACCAACGAATATGAGATCTAAGCGAAGTTGAGTGAATCAGAATTTCGAATCTTTTACCCTCTTTTGCACCAGAATCGTGGAAGAGAGGATGAGATGTGAGATGTGTTGTCTCACTCAACTGCACTGAGACAGAAAGAATGAAATTATTTTTTGATTTTTCATTAGCTGCCTCATGCATCAAGACAGGAAAATAATTTTTTTTAGGGTGCCAACAGAATTCGAACTTGAGCTCTTAACTTATGAAACATCATGGTAACTTTAGTCCGAAGAAGGAGGAGAGTTGTTGAAAACACACCTCTAGAAAATATGTGTAAATAGCATAATATTTTGATCTACAGAAGGCATGGTAACTTACATTCAAACACGATGGTAACTTCGACCCGAGGGGAAATGATTGTATATATGAGACAAGGAGGCACTAGCCACTATGCTAACACAACCATTGGTGCATATCTGAACTACTATTTTAATTGTGCGCTATACAAACAACAAATTTCTTTTCCCATTCAGATTTAATCTTGGTTGCTAGAAACAGAGTGAAGCATCCACCTTAGTCAATTCAGCACATTAAACTATCATCGAGACTTTGTACCTACTTAGTTACTATGTGATATAGTTATCAACATGGTTATTATGTAGTTTATCGGGCTAAATGTACTATAGTTACCTACATGGTTATTTTAATTGTAGTTATCAGTCTAAGATGTATTATAGTTACCAACATGGTTATTTGGTAGTTATTGGGCTAGATGTACTATAATTACCAGCATGGTTACTTTGTAGTTATCGGGTTAGATGTACTATAGTTATCAACATTGGTTACTATGCATTTATCAGGCTATATGTACTATAGTTGTCAACATGGTTACTTTTTGTAGTTATCTGGCTACATGTGGTAGCAGTAGCTTATGCGTAAATAGCATGATAATTTACACATCACGAATTTGATAACTCATGCACAAACACCATAATAACTTTGACTCTAAGAAAAAGTTGTTGAAGACATCCCCCAATAGTTTCTGTGTAAATAGCATGACAATTTACACATCACAGACCTGATAACTCAAGCATAAACACCGTGATAACTTTCATTCGGGAGAAAAAGTCGTTGATAACTTCCATATAAATATCATGATAATATACACATCGTAGACTTGATATTCATGTACAAACACCGTGATAACTTTGACCCCGGGGACGGAAGTTGTTTGAAAATATACTCCCGATAATTTATGCGTAAATATCATGGTAATATACAGACTACATGCATGTTAACTCACGCACAAACATAACTTTGTCATGGAAAAAATAGTTGTTGAAAATGTACCGCTAACTCATACGTAAATAGCATGATAATAGACATACATTAGACCTGATAACCTACTTAGCTCAAGCCTGGTAACTATTTGCAGTAAAAAAAGTCAGCAGAACATATCAACATGAGATCTAGTTTTGAAGGTCTTGTAGAGATGAACTTTTTATGTGAAAACGATTTTTCGATCGGATCAACAGTTTTGAGCTATAAAATATTTTGAAATTTCAAACAGGGGAGAACTAGGATGACATTAATTTTTTTCTCTCTCTAATGCATGCACGCATATGCTTGTCAAGAGAAGGTTGGAGGGACTTTTTTGTGCCCTGATAATTTCTATGTAAACAACATGATAACTTATGCACCACGGACATGATAACTTGTGTAGAACACATGATAACTTTTTACCAGAAAAAAAATCATCGAAACATATCAACATGGGATCTAGTTTCGAAGATCTCGTCGCTACAATTCTTTTATGTGAAAACAGTTTTTCAATCGGAGCGACGGTTTGCGCTATAAAACATTTTAAATTTTCGAATTTGATGAAATCTCTGCTGACATCAGCAATTTTGTCCTACATGCATGCATGCATCAATTAGGGGAAAATAATACTGAATGAGTTTGATTTAGAAAAAAACGGAAGCAATGCGTACACATGATAGATATACTACTGGATTGATTGTTCGGATCTGTCGCTAATGTCCGGATGACTGAAAGTTAGCACAGTCCTTTAAAAAACCGTGATGACTGCATTTTTCTTTCCTTTCTGAGCATCACATATATAATACTCCCTCCGTTTCTAAATATAAGTCTTTCTACAGATTCCACTACAGACTATATACGGGCAAAATGAGTGAATCTACACTTCAAAATACGTATATATACATCTGTATTTAGTCTGCACTGAAATAAACTAAAAACACTTATATTTAGAAATGGAGGGAGTATTTATCAAGGAAAAAAGTACATGAAACCTCTAAAAAACCACACAAAAACTATATACCGGCCATCTTTCTTCATTCACTTATGCATCGCCAACCGAAGCTTAAAAAATACACACTACAAAGCCACTTACTCCCTCCGTCTAGGTGTGTAAGTCATCTTACGAAAATCAGATATTCCCAAAAGTCTTAGGCGCAATACATTAAATTCCATCCTTGTTTTCATCCCAGCCTTGTAGTACTGCCCACGAGAAATATGCATGATAGAAAGAGGAGGCGCCCGCACAAAAATGACCCGTGCATGCATCGCAGCTAGACGTTGATTAGGCAAGAAATTGATGACAGTCTTGCATGCGTTCACGTAGGTGGCCTGAGAGAGCTCAAACGGCATCCTAATAAGTAGCAAATCAATGCTGATTTTGCTTCCGCTTCAAACAGCGCTGTGATTGGAAGTTTTTCTAGTTATGGTGCCGCTCCTCGTCCAATCTTAAGCTACCTAGGTCGTGCTGCTGCTTTTAACGTGACTTACTCACCTAGACGGAGGGAGTAGCATTGCGCGACTAAAACATATCATCACTGACGCGCATGCGGCCCGTTAGTGCTTCCAGGCCGTGATGGTTTGATCATCATAAATGAGCCTCCTGACCGATTAGCAATGAGTAACCAGAGATGGGGCCGGCAGGAGGCGAACTGGGGCCATGACTCCCCCATATATACTAGAAAAAGTTCTTCAAATTATCCCTAGATAATATATGGATTTGCAGAGTTAATGCAAAAATCTTTTATGTGTATGCCCCCTCCAATGATCATATATGTATCATTGCCCTCCCTCATATGAACGTCCCGGCTCCGTCTCCGCGAGTACCACAACTGACCGTCTCTGCGAATTTATTCAAGTGAGAGTGAGTAAATTAGAGGCCCATTGGGAGCCTTATATAGCCTAGGGGTTCTTAATAAACGATCAAGGTTACCCTTGAAGTAAGGAGATGGGACGGCCGGCAGGACATATGCCATAAGTACCAGAAGGGAGTTCACACAAGGGGTTACCCAGGTTCTCGCCCTCATGGTGAGGTAAGACCCTACGTTCTGTTTTGTTTCATATTGATCTGGGAGCACCTTATGCAAGGGGGTTACAAAATGGTGATAGATATAACTACAGAGAGTGTGGTATATGGAATAGATGGGAATGTCTACCCCTAGCCTCGACTTACATACGGGGCAAGAGCTAGGGTTTATAGGGTTCCTAATTGACTTCGTGCCGATGGCATCTTGGTTTGTACGTACGCCAAGATGATCTCCTGACTCCGAGTTGGTCCCCCAGGCTATCTCCTAGAACGTGCTGCCATCAGGCCTCCTGGGTCCCAAGGCTGGCCCAACACCGGGCTTCTAGGCTGATGGGTCACCCCCGCTATGTTGCATCGTCAAATATATTGGGGGTGTCCCATCAACCCGAAAAGCCCGGTATTGGGCCAGGCTCAAGGCCCAAGGGGCATGGTGGCATCACAGCTCCAGGAGGCCGTCCAGGGCCCGACTCAGAGCAAGAACTTCGTCTTGGCATGCAAGTCATGGAGCCCTCACGCAAGAGGTCAGTTTGGATCACTGTAAACCCTAGCTCTCGTCCCCTTTATAAGGCAGGGCTAGGGGTAGCTTAGATCTATCTACTCCGTAGATAGGACTCTCGGTAGTCATATTCACCATCCCCTTGTAACCCCCTCGCACGAGGTGCTACCACATAAATACAAAACAAAGTATGGCATAGGGTATTATCTCACGATGAGGGCCCGAACCAAGGTACCCCACACCGGCCGTCATAAAACTTCTCCCTGATACTTGCAGCTTCGCTCGGTACCCTATTGAGGGATCTGACGGTTTTCTACACCATCAATGACCATTGCATACCAAATATTTGTGCACCCTATTTCAACACATGCGTGGTTATCTAGTTTTTTCTTATGCTATTCAAATTTGACAAACTACCACTGTGTTAATGACATGTTGCCTATACTACGTCCCTGACAAAAAAAATGAATAAAAAATATGTAATGGACATTTTCTATCTGATATTATCAAGAGAAAATGTAGTCTCCTGAAAAAGGACAAAAAGCCACAAAACAATCAGCAAAAAATTAAAATACATCAGAAAACATATTGCTCATCCACTGCCTTTGGTTGTACATCATCCGCTGAAGCTTGATAATTGCACAGAACCGATAGTGAAGGAAAGTTACATCATAAAACGTCTTAACCGTGCTAGACTTTGTAGACTGCAATAGCCACTTGCCGATAGAAACAAAATCTAGTAAATGTTGAAAGAGCGTCGGTTGGGCATCACCCCATGCAGCACAGGCTTGCAATAATTCAATTACCCATCTAAAAGTGTTGTAGAAAGTGGGCCATGTTTCCCTTGATTGACTGACCAACTGTCAAGATCCGAGCAGAATCAGTAGATCTGACAACACCAACCCTCACTGATCGTTACTCGGTGTCGAATCAAATGTCGTCGAGGTAGGAAGAAACCCAAAAAATATCTTATTTTAACATGTTATCGCCGCCACCACCATCAATGCCGCGAGAGAACAAAACCTATGGAAGATAAAGACCTATTGGAACTAAACAAATTAAATGGACAGTCCCGCTCCTCGGCTGGCTACCGACGAGGCCACTGGACAGAATGGGGGAAAGGGATTGAGACGGCGACATGGAGGATACCTTGGGGTGGCTAGGGTTGAGAAAAGAGGGGATTTCAAAAAGGAAAACATTTTACGTCGGCGCGCCGGCCGAACGCTGGGCCGGTCGCGCTGGCTCGCTCCTTATATACTCGCGTCAAACACACATGCATGACTCAGTGGAAGCCACAAAACTCAGCAGGGCCCACCCACCGCCCATTTTTCTTCCTTATCGTCACGCGGAGCACCACAACCACCAATTGCCTATCTCTTCCTCCCCGTTTCTCATCTCCAGCCGGCTCACGCACAACCGTGCTTCCATCTCCCCTCTCCACTCCGGCCAGATGTTGGCTTCCATCTCAACCTCTCCGGCCAGATGCCGTGACCCCTTGAAATTTCTGTTGCCCAAGCCCAGCTGCCACCAGGGCACTGCTGTAGGGACCAACCCGCGGAGGCAGACATGATGCTGATGATGGCCGTGAGCACTGTGGCTGCTGCGTCAGTAGCATTCATGGGAGTGGTCGGTTGAGCACATCCTCACCGGCAGTGCTTCAATCGGCATGGCAGTTTGCTACAAGCGATGAGGATTTTTGCTGCCATCGGCATCAAGTCATGCTGGAACCGGAGTCTCAGCCTCGCCATGGCTGACGATCGCCGCGTGGAAGCTTTGCCCTGTTTTTGCTTCAACCGGCAAAGTGGGGAGCTACAACTAGCACCGCACGGTGCTGGGACCAGCTGCTACTGTGCGCCGGCGATGGCATAGCTGCAACCAGCGGGGGCCATTCCATGGCGGTGGTGACAACGCCCCCGACGGAGGTGCTGCATCGGCAACGCTGGAACTAGTTTTTTTTTTGCTACTACCGTGTTCGCATTTTGCTTGAACCAGCCCAACTTTGCTACCACCGTCTTGCTTTTGGAACCGGCGTCTCATTTTGCTTCCACCATGTTGTGTTTTTGTTGGAACAGTTGTCTCATCTTTTTGCATTTTGCTTCCACCATGTTGTGTTTTTGTTGGAACAGTTGTCTCATCTTTTTGCTTCCACCGTGTGTTTATATGGCTGGCTGGGACGGGCACAAGTTTTTGCTACCACCGCTTTTTGGCTGCGAGCGACGTCGTCGCTCCATTTGATGCTGCAACCGGCGACAAGGTCGGTCGGCAAGGGAGACTACTGGCGACGAGAATGGCCGGCGAGGGCGGCGACCGGAAAGCATGTGCAGCCAGCGAGACAAAAAGGAGGGACGAGATGCAGAGAATCTTTCCATACGCGCGGAAGCGGAAGGGAACCGTTTTTTTTGGTCGCATGGACTTTTCTTCTGCTGCATGCTGTTACGGACATAATCCAAGTGCTACGCGTCGACCGGCCGAAACTTTGGGCCGGCGCGTCGGCGCCTAGTACCGCCCAAATAGGTCAAGGGAAAGATTTGAAAAGTTTATCCATGTGTATTCTACTAGAAACCGTTAACACACGGGCAACCTGTTAACCCGTTAACACCGGGCTCATGTCCTTCCGAAGTCAACAACCTGTTGGTGAGATAAACTCGTCCGATCCACACCAGAAATCAGAAGGCAAGCGAGGTTGGGTTAAGCTTTAGCCCTAAATCCGTGATCACCTTCTCGAGGAATCTCTATTCTCTATTTCTCTAATCTAATAATAAAGCAGCTACGGTTTCTGGTCGTCCGTCATCGCGGCTGTTTTGCAAAAACATCCTTCCGTTTTCTGAAAATTATACCCGCAGTCCCTCTCTAAGTGATATCTAAATAAACGATTTGGTTTTACAAATTAACCCCTGCTCCGTCTCCAGTCGCGGCGGCGCAGGACTTACTCATGCCCTCCCCGCCGTTCCTCCCGCTTTGGCCTCGCCGCCGTCCCTCATACCAGTAGTGGTGCGCCTGCGAGCTTAGGCGCGCCGCCGCCGCGTCATGATGGTCCTAGATCCTACGGAGGGCCTCGCCGACCTTCGATCCCTCGCTTCAATGGCGCTTTTTCCTTCCATTGACCGCCGGATTCGGCCCGACTCGGCGCCTTCCTCGGTGCCGCTCACGAAACGGATCCCCGGCGCCCTCTGGGTTAAATCTGCGGCCGGCCTTACTGCCGCCCAGCGAGCCCGCCACCCGAGGAGGCGATTTGCGCCGCCGTGAGCACCTCTCTCGATTCCTCTCTTCTCTCGCCCGCATCGGCGCGCCCGATAGAACCGCGCCGCGCCGCCTTCCCCATGCTGCCGCTCATCGCCTGCATGTCGTCGGCATGGATGCGACCTAGAAGCTCTTGTCGTCCACGTCTGCGATCGCCGAAGCAGCCATGGACTACCCACAGTAGTAGGAGACGCCACGGCGGCCGCCATGGATCTTGGCCGAGAAGCGCTACGCGCCGAATTGCGGCCGCGCGCTTTGTCGTGTGCCTGTCCTAGGCATGAAATTGCTGCCGCCATCTTTGCCATTGGGCGTCTTTGCTACTCGCCTCTCGGTCCGTGGTGCCTCCCGCTCGGCGGCGTCCGGCAACAGGGAGGCCTTGTGTGCGTTCATTTCTTTGCTCGAGTCGCCTCATGATCGCAACCACTTCTTTGGACCGAGGGCCGCCCAGGCTGCTTGCGCGTCGAGGGAGGCGATCACGGGAGATGGTCTGCTCATTGTCCACCAACACCAGCGAACACCAAGTGCAGGAAGGCCGCAAGAGAACCTTTGGAAAGACACGCCGCCGCCGCAAGGGTTAGCCTCTGCTTCCATGTTTCATGAGGCGGCGCCATTGTTTGGACTTGTGGTGGAGCTGCTGCGTCTGTTCGAGAGAGAAAGAGAGGTGATGAGAGAGAGGTAGAAGGAGAGGAGAACATGCAGAGGAGCTGGCTCACCGGCGAGGTCCTCTGCTGCCGGATCTCCGGGCGGGGGGTCGGGTTCGAGCTCCTGCGAGCACTCTCGCCGCTCGGGCGCCTGGTATATGGGAGACTGTTTTGTGCAAGGGAAACTGAAAATGAGATGAAGATTCAGGCTTTTACAAAGGATAAAAATAGACCACGTGTAAGCACACGGACGATGCGTGCGTGCGTGTCGCTAAGCCTTTTCTCGGGATGTCACACAAGCCACCAGACTTCACCTTGGCGACCACGCTGACCAAACGAGCCACATGAGCAGGGGAGGATTATTAGAATCAGATCGGGTGCACTTCCACAACAAGGAGGAAGGAAAGATACCGGCCAAACCAGGGCAGAACCGACAGAGGTGTATTTTGCTGGCACCGATTTTACATCCTGATGTGCATGCAATAATAATTGGTAGCGCCCTTGGATTAACATGTTCTTGCATATTAAATTACTTCCGGCCTAACAATAATTAACGGGCAAAGCAAATAACAAAATATGACATGTGCAGAAACTAGAATCAAAATTTTGATGCACATACAATTCTCAAAAAAATTGAATACGTGTCAATTTTTCTTCCGTTGCAACCACGGGCCTGTTTACTATCATCACAGTTTGATCAATTCTACCAGATAGTACCTCCGTGTGTGATTAAAAAGCATGTGAGCCAATTCTCTGGAACCAAGGCACGGTGCAGCTTTTAACATAATTTTTATCCCGTTGCAACGCACGGGCCATTGTCCTAGTCAAGACCAAAACTCTGTTCCTCTCATAGCTTCACCCTCCCTCGTCCAATCTGCATGACACCATGGCCTCGGCGACTGAAGCTACAGGGGCGCAGGATATTGCATCAATTTCCAGCAGCGATGGCCAACAGCGGGCTGTGATCTCCGATACGGTAACTCGCGGAACTCTGCCAATTGTGTTCTTACATTTAAGAGTAGCAGATTGGTTTTGTCTGAGAGAAAAGCAACAGAAAAAACAAAAAAATAATTCGAAAAGAGGGTTTGCCCTGGCCTAACAGAAAAAACAAAATAAGTCCTACAATTTAGATTTCAAAAGCTTTGGCACTACTGAAGAAGACTACCTTTAGGCCTTATTAGCCATTTATTGAACTTCTTATTTGCATGCTTTCCGTTTTTCTGGATTCGAACTTGAACTTGTTCTAGTACTTAAACGTTTAGGGCCTCAGTTTAAGGCTTGGCAAGCGCCTCTTTCTAAAAATAACTTTAAATTTAGAAGATGTTGAACACTCCATGGATGATATTTCCAACTTCTGTTTTTTTTAAATGAACGCGGTAGGGGAAGCCTCTACAACGTTTTTGTAAACAGTAAGAACCCACAGTCGCATCTGTGAGGACTTTGAATTTTCATTGTAGGTTAGTACCAACTATATCCCATATTAAACGTTTACAATAATCAAATTAAGTACTTATAGCAGATTAGTTTTGTTTGAGAGAAAAGCAACAGAAAAAAAAATAAGTCCTGGAACTTAGATTTCAAAGCTCTGGCACTACTAAAAAAGACTACACACTTTAGCCCTGATTAGCCATGCATTGAACTTCTTATTTGCTTGCTTTCCGTTTTTCTGGATTCCAACTTGAACTTGATGTTGTACTTGAACGCTAAGGGCTTCAGTCGCCTCTGTATTTTTTTTAAAAGGGGAATATATTAATATCGCGATGATACCAATTACACCCAGCCTCTGCACCTACAAGATGTCGTCGAGACATCTAGGATGCACACAACCAAAAGAGAAAATAAAAAGAAAGAAAACAAAAGTCCCGCCACAGCAATCAACTCCTCTCAACAGCAACACTCATACCACCACCAAATACAACACCCGGGAAACATAAAAGGTCTCCAAAAGCAACGCCTCCAAGAAGAGAACAGTGCAGAAGCGCGTCGTTGCCTGATCCAAGATCTTAGGTTTTCACCCTGGAGAAAGTGCGTGCTCTCAAAACAATTCCTTCAGTAAGGCAATCGCCAGGCACAAGAATGAAGGCCAGACCATAAGTTTTCACCTTGAAAGTCACGACTCGGCACCCGAGGGGAACCACCAAAGATGAAATCCACCAGTGTTGCCGCCCCACTTATCACTGCTGCTCCTAAGAGTCATCTAACACCTGTCTGACTCCATGACCTCCAAGACTACCTCCGTGTAACTGATCCTCCGATCTTGGCCACCATGACCTTCTCCACTGCTGTCTCCACCATGGAAATCAAGAAGCCGACATGTCCCAAGGTGTCATCAGTCAACAGAGCTTCACGCCACGCCCTCAGAACCTCGTAGGCTGATATGGATGTGCGACCGGCAACTAACCGATCGAGATATCCTTAGCAAATTCTCCGGCGGCCGTTCCGGAACATGTCAATGGCCAGATTGAGGAGGACCGATCAAGCAGGGCATTGCCTTGATGCAAGAAGAGCACGAGGACCACAACCGGGAATAGATGATAGATCGCGAGATCCGCCAAACCAGCCACAACCGGCCGACCACCTTCGGCGGAGGAGGAGATCACCACCGCCATAATCCTCGTGATGTGTGGCAGAATCGGAGAACCACCGAGAACCGTAGCCGCAGCCGATGAGAGGCAGCAGTTTGAAGCGACGGCAGTAGCCTGCCTTTGTCAGGTTCCGACGATGGACCATCGTCAGCACTGTAGATCGAGCCCACGCCGCCGCCTCCTGCCATCCCCGCCGACTGCAGCATGCCCACCGACTCGGCCCGGCCACTGCTGCCCGCCATCACCGCCGCATGGGACCAAGATCGGGTCGCCACCACCTCAGATCTGAGACGCAGAGGAGGTGGTCCGCCGCCGCCGCGCCACAAGGCCTTTGCCCGGTGACGTTGCCGGCAGCGGCGGAGGGAGGGGAGGCGCAGGAGGTCGAGGGGAAGCCCGGTGGTGGCCGCCCAGTGTGGTCTGGCGGCGGCCACACAGGGACGGGAGAGTCGGGGTCGCCTCTGTTCTAAACAAAAAAGAAAAACTTGAAATTTAGAAGATGTTAGAACACTCTATGGATAATATTTCCAACTTTTTTTAAATGACGCGGTAGGGGAAGCCGCTACAACGTTTTATTTAAGAATATAAGAATGCACAGTTGCATCTGTGAGGACTTGTGAATTTTCATTCTAGGTAGTGCCCAACTAGATCCCATCTTGAACGTGTACAATAATCAAATTAAGTAACTTATACACCTATCTTCTTTTGTAGATAGAAGTTCATCCCAAACTATCTTCTTATAAAATAAGCCGTGAACTGGTTTTGAAAAGTGGTCCTTTTTATTATATGTGTTCAAAAAAATTCAGAAACTATCATGAATGTAGGGAATGCTATGAAACAATAAGACACAAAAATTCATCGAAAATTGCTAGCTGTAAAAATGGCAATAAATACATATAGATTCTACTTGCCCTTTTCTACATGACGAAATGGAATACCTATTCATATTCTTTTTTTCCAGAAAAAAAGGACTTGCAAAACTACCCTAAATAACCAAGTTAAGCTTTAGAGGATGATTTCGCCTTCAGAGGTTCTCTCAAAATCAAGAACAGTTGAGTACGGCAAGGAGAATGCTATAAAGTGAATCACCAGCCAGTATGATCATCTGTGTTCCATGGAGAAAAAACACAAAAGATAATAAATTTGTGTTGTCGTCTTTGCATAGGACATATAGTCATAGTTGTAAAGAGATTTTGTGAGTTATCGTTTCATATCATTCCTTATATCCACGTTTTGTTTTACAAATTTTTGAAAGGCCCGAAATAACAAAACAAAACCCCACTTCATTGTTCAAGGTCCATGTCGGACCAAGCACAATAGTACTAGGTTCAAACTTATCCTTCTTTGTTAAACACAATAATTTCTGGTGTTCAGTTTTGTTGGGGAGGACTGATTCATGAACTTTATATCATGGGTTAAGAGTCCTGAGGATTAGGCATAAACAGCCTGCCTTTGTTGTAACTTGGATTACCAGTCAGTAGGGATGAGTAGTGGGTGACAACTGACAACTTGTTGATCCATTCTAGTTCTTCTGCTTGATCGCTACTCCAACAGACCTGTGCACAAATGGAAACAACAGTTAACGTGGTTGAAAAACATGAATGAAATAAGATGGATAGCGAGTTTTCCTCCTTGCATTCCAACTTGTTAAATACCTTTTTTTCCAGGAAAAAACCTGTTAACTACCCTCTATCGATGAAGCTCAATGTAACAGATCAGCAACCTAACAAGGAACTGTATTAGTGTTTCTTTTTTTACTTCATATAATGGATCGTGTTTGTGCTGTTGATGCGTGGAGTATGTTGCACAACAACCAGCCAATTCTGATGGTAGTGATTGGCACTTGTGTTTATTTCCTCGAGCAGTTTCACAGTTAATAAAGTACTAATTCAGCTAGAAGTCCCAGTAGTCACCACTATTACCATGACCCACGTTTTCATTTTGCTCTAAATTTGTCTGGTTTACAGCTGTTGCCCCCAAAACAAGGTCTTGAGATCTACTCCCTCCGTTCCGAATTACTTGTCTTAGATTTGTCTAGATATGGATGTATCTAACACTAAAATGAGTCTAGATACATCTGTATCTAGACAAATCCAAGACAAGTAATTTAGAACGGAGGGAGTACATCAGAACTAGTTTTGCAGTAATGGCAGCTTATGCGCTGTTGCTTATGATCAGTACAAGGTACATAAAAATAGCTGTGATCCCGGCTATCATACTTGTTTTCATTGGTGCCTTGTGGGGCAAATTCTGCGTCAAGGGAAGGTTGCGGCATAGCACCAATGGAATGGCTAACTTGGCAAGTGGCAGCGAGAAATCTCAGGGTCTGCTACTAATGGTACTACTATCGTACTGTCTGCAGCTAATGCAGCTCGTCTTGGCACATCGTGCTGAGCTGACTCATGGACAACAAAATGGCAATTTTGTTATCTCTCACTTTCTCCTCTTCTTCAGTTCTGCGCTTGGCGCTCTGGCATCGATGATGGCCACACTCCCGATCGGAACCAGCCCAGGTGTAGCGCAGGCACAGCAAGCGCTTCACAGGACCTTCACTGTCGTGCTTATGATAACGGTGCACACCGTGGCTGCAGAATGGACGGGGGAAGACATGGTACTAATTTGCATGCCGGAGCTTATTGCGGCGCTTGTGTGGTTCACTGCTAATTTTGATCACGGCGGTTGGACCATGTCCGTCATGGTAACAACAGGCAAATCTAGTGTCATCGTTCTCAGTGTTGCAGTGTCTCTGGCAGCATACCACACTTCCAAGTTTTTGAACGAGAGTGAGATACTTGCTGAGTACTGGTACACAAGGGTCTTGGGCTGCGTTACCTTATCGGGGGTTCTATCCTACTTTAGCGTGTGGATGATCCATGAGTGGCCAGGCAGCACTGCTAGTGCGAAGGTGCCCGTTCAGCTCATCAAGTTCTCTGCAAATATTTGCTTCAGCGCATCAGCTATCCTGGTTCTAGTCCCGCATCCACTGAATCAGCGTATATCGAGCTTCTCAAGTTTCCTGCAAAGTATGTATGCAGATATGATGAGGCTAGGTCAATGGGTATATCGTGCACCAGTAAATGTTCGAGCTCATAGAGCAGCTATCTTTTTTGTGCTAAATATCATGGTCATTTTGTATCTATTCATGACTATCTATAAACGCAATATGAGCAGCCCAATTGAAGACAATATGAGCACCCCCGCAAAAGACAAAAAGAAGACAATATGAGCAGATTCGGAGTCGTAGTTCTGTTTTTTTGTACCCTGATGCTGACAAGTACGTTAACGTCATATATAACGTACAAGTTGACAAGACAAGACCAAGAATAATTTGAGCTCACATCAGCATGCCAAATTGCCAATGACTCCATGGAGTTGAAACAGCTTGAGCTGGTCTCGGCTGGTGGTGTGTGAGAGCAGCTCTGTTTCCATTGTCAGTAGAACTTTCAAGTCCCTGTGCTGGTATAGCCATTGGATCAGCTGTTGTTGTTGCTACAGCTTACAGGGACCAGGTTCCCTGCTTTTGTGCCGCCTCCGCTGCGGGTGGAGACGTTGTAATGAACCGTCTTTTTAGAATGAGCTGCATTTTGTTTGTGTTGCTGCGACCTGCCTTCTCCTGTTCCATCGCCGTGGCGTCAATCGTCTACCTGAACCCTCCTTGATAAACCCCTAAAAAAGCTTCCTGGATAGGCAGGCTACGGCGCATGAGCAGTGGCGAAAGCAGGATTAGTCAAATTAGGATGTTGAAGGGGGCGGTTAGAGGAAAAAAAAAGAAATCAGCGCTGTTCATGTAAATAGATGAATGTAAACCTGTAAATGTAAATAGATGAAGAGAAGCGTATATCAGAAGGATCTACCCTGTAAATACATGAATGCAGACGAAAGAATACCGGATCTACGCGTATCCATCGAAGACAAACACCAACCGAATTCTGTGAGATCCGTCAAAAACACACCTCCACACGCCCTCCTACGACGCAAGACGCTGATGTCCTGCAAGTGCACAAGGTTTTGTAGTAATTTTGTGGTAAATAAGGTTTATCGATCCTACATGGAGTGAATAGGAAGGCACTACTAACCCCCAACTACATCGTCAATTATGCAGTTCGGAACGCACCCAAACTGGAGTTTAGAGATAGTCTACTTTAGTCGGTGAATAAAAAGACGGTTTGACTAAACTACAAACAAAAAGGTAAAAAAAAACTGTAAATAAAAAGAACTAAACTAAATGGAGTGGTGTTTGAGTAGTAAATCATTCTCGAGGGTTCCGGGGTCATCACCACAAGTATGACCCCATCAACATATACGAAAGCTTATAGGTTCGTATCATAATCTACTTGAATATGATTATGTATGGGTGGAGCCAAAAAATATGTGCCTACACGGAGTTGGTGGCTATGTATCACTACCACTGTTTCCCACTCCGGTTTTCACAACAATAATTAAGGGTTTTATCATAAGCACAAAATAAAGCTACATGGTTCTCCATTACTCCCTGTTGCAACGCTCAGGGAAGAAATGAGATAAGCACTGTCACAACCGACCTCTGCAAACCCACCATCACACTTACACTGCGTTTGGATATCTCCATTGAAGTCTAGGAAATGGATTTGGTATTGAACTAGCACCAATACAACCATTTGGATGGACAACGAATTCGTATTGGAAACAAAAGCCCAATCCCAAACCGTTTTGCCTCCCACGTAAAGCTTCCTCCACGTTTCGGAGGGGTACCGCTCCGATTTGGGCTGAAATCGCGAGCGCCCGCAAAACGTACCCCTCCATCCCCCCGCGACCACGAAAAATAAGAAAACAGAGCAGGGAGGTCGGCCACGACCTAGGAGCTCGGCAGCGGCGACCACCACGAGCACCGGCGGCTGCGCAGGTGCCGTTCTTCCCCGTTCCCTCTCCTTCTTCGCCATCCCAGTACCTCCTCCTATCCCCGTACCGCGCCGCATCCCATCCCCGTACCGCGTCCCCTCCCAACGCCGGTCGGCAACCAAGATGGAGGTCTGCGGCGGCCCGAGACATCTAGCCCGCGCACCCTCTGGATCCGCCGTGCCCCCCTCTGGCTCAGCCGTGACCTGACCCGCTGGATCCACCCTTCCCCCTATGCCATGCCCCTCCATCCTCCTGTACACCCCCTCTTTCTGCACCATGCTCGACGGAGCTGCAGCTCCTCTGCTCCTTTACTCCGTGTTCGCTCGACCGCTCCCTGTATGAATTCTTCTACTCTTCCAGCATGGCCATAGCCTACCTCCTCTTCTACTCCCTCTATATCCCTCTCTGATTAGCTAATTTACAATGTTTATATCAGATATTAGTAACAAAGTTCAGTCATTAAAATATTTTTGCTGAGTTGTCTGATTTCATAATCAAGAGAATGTACACAAGTGTTCAGTATGGGTATTAAGTTTCCTACCATGGCTCCTAAAGTTTAGATCACACTGGACTACAGAATTTTCTCATCTGAATTTTGTTATGGAGCTGCAGCACCTCTTCTATAGCGTGACCACAGCCAATTATGCAGATTACTGAAGTTTCGTTGATCCATAAGCCGATTGAAGGGACTAGCGGGTAGTGCGCGGCGGCACGCCGCGCTTCATCGATTCGTTTGAAATTTGCTTTCATGGAGTTCTTCAAAAATGTTGTATGTTTTGCATGCGTGTATATTGATAGTGAGGGAATGAAGCATATATGTTGCTCCGTTTGACAGCAAACTGAACATGTATGGTAGCATGTGTGCTGCTCCTTTCTACAGCAGAAAGTTCGCTTCTGCTCTGTTAGCCAGCATAAAATTCTATGTTCTTTTCATCATTTTGATCTAATTCAGTTCACCAAAACTGGAAGTGTGTGTTGTTTTTGTCATTTTGATCTAGGCCTTTATAAACAAAATTACACAAGGAAGTAAGAATAAACCTGAACGTTGCTCTAGGCAAAGTTCAGTTCCGATATGTTATGCCTTTCTAAAAAAAATCAGAGTACAAATATTCTAATCCCGTCGATAGAGTAAGCTGCAATACATGCTCTGTTCCTGATATTCTTGACAGCAATGAAACTGCAATAATTATTGAGTGGATGAAACATGCAATATATTGTTGTCCATGTATAACCATTTTGCGTTTTCCTGATGCATTTCTAGAACATTTATTTATTTTCGTTGCTACATATTTATTCATAGTAAGATTTCAATTTTGAGTCATGTAGAACAATGTATAACCTGGTAATGTAGCTATGCAATTCCAAAGCTTGTCATCCAAACATGATTAGGTATTGAAATCTCAGAGGCATTTCAAGGGCCAATTCACTGGACAACCAAACAGGTGAATTCGTATTTGTTCCATTTCAGTTTCCTCACTGATTTGGAATTCAGACCAATTCAATACGAAGCTCTCCAATGGAGACATCCAAACGAAGCTTTATAGTAATTCCCTCAAGTCCACAAGAGGCTAATATTGAGTGAGCGCTCTTCACAACACCATGAGAAAATCAACACAACGCATATAGAGAAAATGATCGGATTGCTCATAGGCATTAAGTTCTAATCATGCAAGAGTTTATCCAAATCCTCAAGAACTAGTACAAGAACTCAAACATATTAAGGGTAAACATAGAAGGCATAGGCTTGTTACAAGCTGACATGGAGTCGGTGAAGAAGAGGAGTACGACGGCGCCGGTGAAGATGGTAGTGATGGAGACGACGCCAGTGGCGATGGCAGTGATGGAGGTGGCACCGGTGTTGGTGGAGATGGCGAAGACGGCACTGGGTCGAAGGCTGGTGCAACATGGTGGCGGAGCCTCATCTTCCTTCCTCTTGATCTTGTCCCTTCTTCTATGTAGGTGGTCTTGGAGCAGCAATGGAGATAAAGATGGTGATGGAGATTGCGTGTGGATGATTGGTGGCGGCGTCTAGGGTTGGAGGTGTGTATATATAGGGCTTCTTCGGTTCTCCTCCGTAGATGTGATTCCTCCTCCTTTATCCAAGGGCTCTAGGTGAGCCAAATCCATTCCCAAAACATCCCTTAATGGCCAAGGTGAAGGAAATATGCCCTGTAGGCAATAATAAAGTTACTATTTATTTCCTTATTTCATGATAAATGTTTATTATTCATGCTAGAATTGTATTAACTGGAAACTTAGTACATGTGTGAATACATAGACAAACAGAGTGTCACTAGTATGCCTCTACTTGACTAGCTCGTTGATCAAAGATGGTTAAGTTTCCTAGCCATAGACATGAGTTGTCATTTGATTAACGGGATCACATCATTGGAGAATGATGTGATTGACTTGACCCATTCCGTTAGCCTAACACTTGATCGTTTAGTTTATTTGCTATTGCTTTCTTCATGACTTATACATGTTCTTATGACTATGAGATTATGCAACTCCCGAATACCAGAGGAACACTTAGTGTGCTACCAAACGTCACAACGTAACTGGGTGATTATAAAGGTGCTCTATAGTTGTCTCCGGTGGTGTTTGTTGAGTTGGCATAGATCGAGATTAGGATTTGTCAAGCAATGAGTTAGTTGCGGGGTGATGCATTACAGAATGAGTAAAGAGACTTGCTAGTAACGAGATTGGACTAGGTATGATGATACCGACGATCGAATCTCGGGCAAGTAACATACCGATGACAAAGGGAACAACGTATGTTGTTATGCGGTTTAACCGATAAAGATCTTCGTAGAATATGTAGGAACCAATATGAGCATCCAGGTTCCGCTATTGGTTATTGACCGAAGATGAGTCTCGGTCATGTCTACATAGTTCTCGAACCCGTAGGGTCCGCACGCTTAACGTTTTGTGATGATCGGTATTATGAGTTTATGTGTTTTGATGTACCGAAGGTTGTTCGGAGTCCCGGATGTGATCACGGACATGCCGAGGAGTCTCGAAATGGTCGAGGCATAAAGATCGATATATTGGATGGCTATGTTTGGACATCGGAATGGTTTCGGGTGAGTTCGGGCATTTGCCGGAGTACCGGGAGGTTAACGGAACCCCCCGGGGAGTGTATGGGCCTTATTGGGCCTTAGTGGGAGAGATGGGGAGGCGGCCTAGGAGGGGGCGCCCTCCCCCCAAGCCCAATCCGAATTGGGAGGGGGGCCGGCCCCCCTTTCCTTCCTCCCTCTCTCCTCCTTCCTTCCTCTCCTACTCCTACTTGTAAAGGGGGGAATCCTACTCCCGGTGGGAGTAGGACTCCCCTAGGGCGCGCCATAGAGAGGGCCGGCCCTCCCCCTCCTCCACTCCTTTATATACGGGGGAGGGGGGCACCCCATAGACACACAAGTTGATCATTGTCTTAGCCGTGTGCGGTGCCCCCCTCCATCATAATCCACCTCGGTCATATCATCGTAGTGCTTAGGCGAAGCCCTGCTGTCGGGGGTTGGATGCGACATATGCCAACGGGTGGCTTATCATGGTGGGGGCGAGTAGAACGTCGCGGTGCACAAAGCAGGATGAGGCAAAGACATGCCGCCGCGAATCTTACCCGGCCGGGGCTCTTGAGGAGATAACACCCCTCTGCTGCTCTGCGGGGTCTCCGCATGATCACTATGGGGTGATAGTACAATGGTGCTCCTCGAGTGTGTGAAGCGAGGAAGGAGCAAGGCTGGCTCTTTCCCTTGCTATGTGTCTAAACCTATCGGGGCGAACCCTTTGCATGGGTGCCCGGGGTTTATATAGGCCTACCCAGGGGTACAATGATAATGTCGGTGGCGTGGCCCCGGTCGTCGATCTCTCTGCGGCCCTCCTCCTGCCCGGCCACGGGCCCGCCATTGGCGGGCCCTTGAACAGCGAAACAACTTGTCGGCGCTCGATGGCGAGCTCGGTCATGGGGTCGTGGGAACAGTGCCGCCGCCTGTCAGGTGATCACTGTCGCCACTCCCCGTCCAATCTAGTTTATGGCTAGTGGGGCCCTGGCCGGGAGGCGGCCGACTCTGGGGAGGCCGACTCCGTAGGGCGTCTTCGAACTCTCCGGCCGTCTTCTTCTATCCCAGCGGCGGGGCCGGCGATCTCCGGGCGTCTGGCGCCGCCGTCGTGGGCACGATTACTGCTGTGCATGCTTGTGGGTGAAATCAAGGAGGCATGGCAGCGATGTCGCGCCTCGCGGAGATCTCTGGTGGCGCGCCCATTTGTAGCCATGCCTTCCTCCCGTGGGTCGAGGGGACAGCCACGATGGGGCTGTACCCGCATCGATCTTCGTGAAAGGTCGCGGGCCGACTCTCACGATCGGCCCCTTGAGAGTCGCAAGCACAGGTCGGCTTTGTTTGAGTCGCCATCAGGGGCTCTGCCTCTTGAAGGTCGCTCGGCGAGACTCGGCCTTACGGAAGGTCGCCAGTGGGACTCGGCCTTCTCGAAGGTCGCCAGTGGGACTCGGCCTTCTCGAAGGTCGCCACCGGGACTCGGCCTTCTCGGAGGTCGCCCATTGGGACTTCGGTGGGCGCGAGCCGCCCGATGTCTTGAAAGATCTTGGGTCTGGGTCGACCTACCCATGGCCCATTACTCAACGATAGTCCCGAGTGGCGAAGCCAGGTGAGCGCCGCCTCGTGGGGCTTGGCGATTCGAGACTACAGGGCGCCGACTCGAGATTCGGTGCCACGTCTTGAGCCGCCTCGCCTGAGTCGGCTGGCCGTGAGGGCGCCGCTTTCAAGTCGTGGCGGAAGCCGGGCGTGTCGGCTACGCTTCCCGCCATCTATGAGGCGGTCCTATCGCGTGGCGCCCGTGGAAGCGATAGCTGCCTGCCTGCAGCGTGGACGGGGCGGGCCGCCGGTGGGGCCCGCCATTACGCGCCTCGGCTCCGGCGGATCCGCTGCGGCGAGGCGTTTAGCATCCCGCGATTCTGCGGGCGATAACCGTGGGGGTTTAATCGTGGGGCGTCGTGGGGTCGTGGGCACAGTTAATCCCCGTCGCCCCTCGGCTTCTCGGCCAGGGGCTATAAATAAGTGAGGGGGCGGCGGCATAACGCGCGCTCCTCACTGCCCTCTTGCCTTTCTTCTTCCTTCGCCCGCTCGTCACTTTCTTCTTCCTTGCCGACGATGAGTTCTTCCTCCGCCCGCGCCTCCGTCTCGCGCTCCGGCGAGTGGGATGGCTTCGGGCGTGAATCTGGAGGACATCGAGTTCCTCCGCCCGGACCCGCCGCCTCCGGCGCGGATTTGGTGCAGCCCGCCTGCGCCGGCGGAAAAATCCGGCCAGCGCGGAGGCGGCGGCGGGTCATCTTCCGCTTCGCACCTCATGCGCGGAATGGGGCTCCGGCGGCGGGTTTCTCGGTCGTTCCTCGGTGTACCACTTGCGGCCGCGCCACCTCACCCCAGCGGTGGTGCTTCTCTCCGCCGCCACCACAGGCGAGGGCTACATCAGCGTTCTCCCCACCCTCGGCTGTGGGAGAGTTCTTCTCTTGGCTTCGGCACTCAGGCTGCCGCACGCGCGGCCTTGATCGCGGCACGTTCATCGCGTCCGGGCGCCTGACGGCCGACAACCCCTTTCCGCCCATCCGCTGGTGAAGTCGGTGAAGATGTGGCGAAGGCGTACTTACGTGAAGAACGTCGCCACCGGCGGCGGCTGGGTCGACTTGCCGCCCGCCGACCTGAGCCGCCGGGTAGGCGGCCGCCTAGCTGGTCACATCGCTCGAAGATGCTTTCGCCCTCGGTCGGCGCCGTGGCGCGCCTCAAGTCATGACGCTTGATCGGAGGGCTCGTCGCCTCCGATCTCTGGCCGCCGTGGCGCGCGCCGGTACTTCCACTCAAGGCGGCCCCACCTCATCATCCGGATGGCGGCCGGCCGATCAAGCCGGTTGTGCACCAAAGACATGCCACGCGAGAAGTGGCGAACATGGTGAACCTCGCCATGCTTGCAAGTTCACCGGCAGTGGCGGTTCGACAAGGAGCCGTACTCATGCGACAACCCTCCGCCAGGTAAGTTTTTCCGTCGTGTTTCGATCTCGCTTGTATCCGACTTGAGCTCGATCTTGTTGGGATTCTTGGCGAAATCCCTCAGCGCCATTGCCGGCGCCAGAGAGCAGCGTGAGTCGTCCACGACCGCGAGGTCGGCGACATCAACGACCCGACTTGGGGCAGCGGCTGAGGCCGACGCCAAGGCGGCGGGGAGGAAAAACGGTGGCCTCGGACCGTCTGCGACCTTCGCCGACCGGCCCGAGGCGGCGTCGGCGGAAGTCGTCCGCGCCGTCAACCAAAGCTGGCCCTTCCACCGAGCCGGCGCAAAGCGTCATGCGGGCGAGTCGCCCGTGGCGGTCGAAAAGCCGGGGACCGCCGCTGCGATCAAGCGGGAAGAAGCGGCGCGAAAGCCAACCGCTCGGAAGGAAGTGAAGAGGCCACGCTTCGTTTCTTCGTAAGTCCCTTACTCTTTGTTTCTTTTACGATTTTGCTTGAATCTTTCGACTTTCCCCTTTCTTCTCGGCGCCCCTCTCCCTTGAGAGAGTCGCGCGCCCTCCGTCATGGGGTCGGGGCGGCGTCCTCTGACTGCTGGCGGGTTGACCCGCCGCCGACCTCCGAGGCGGACGCCTTGCGCGCAGGAGAAGCGCGCGGAGGAGGAGGCGGCGCTGGAGAAAGCGCGAGCCGACAAAGCGCCGCCAGCGCCAGCGACATCTGGATGAGGCCGTGGCAGCGCGCAAAAAGCAGGATCTTTGGCGGCCGTTCGTCGCCAGGGCAGCGTGCTCGTTCCTCATTGTCATCGCCGCGCCCCCAAATTCACGGGGCGGACCGGGAAAATCGGCACCGCCAACCCTCGTGGGGATGGTGGCGACGCCTCGGGCTCCGGACACCCAGCGCCGCCTCCGCCACCTCCGCCGCCTCCGTCTCCGAGGCCGCCGGCAAGCAGCCGATGGACCCGCGAGATCCGCCGGCTGCGGACGACGCCGACAGCAGCTGCTTCTCCAGTCGCCGCGCCGCCGCGCCGCCGAAGTCGAAGGGCGATCTCGCGCCCTGCTTCGGAAGACCGCGCCGCCCGGCATGGCGAACACAGGCGCCAAGGCCTCGGCGCCGCGCCCACCGGCTGAGTGCGCGCGGCGGCAACGGCCCGCGAACGGCGCTTACGGGCGTTCGGTCCAAGTTGCGCAAGGAAAGCGAAGCCCTCAACTCTACACCGGGCGATGTCGGCCATGCGGGCCTCCGTCCGATGCGCTTTGTTTTCCTTTTTCGTTCTCTTGTCTTTTTACGTGAGGCGCGCCAGCACTGCAGGTGTAATCCCGAGTTGGAGTCGGCTGGCGGCGGCGGCTCGAACTCCTTCTATGACTCCGGTGACTACGCTTTGCGGCCTTCTTTGGAGTATCACAACCTCCAGCGCTACCGCCTTGAACCGCAGCGTTGAGGAGCGAGGAGCGGATGCCGATCTGGCGGAGAGTCGAGTAGCGGACTTTCTTCCTTCTTCGCGAAGCGTGGCGGCGCACCAGCGGGTTGTAATCCCGAGATTCGGGCGGCTGCTGGCGATCGGGCGGATCTCCGGCATTTCGTTCTTTCTTCTCCTTGAAGCTGGCGCGCCATGGCTATAATCCCGAGATTCGGGCGGCTCGCTGGCGATCGGCCGGATCTCCCGGCGACCTTCCTTGTTGGCGATACTTTATCTTTCTTTGGGCTTGATGCCAATGCCGCCCTTCAAGGGCAGCTGGATGAGGCCAACGCCGCCCGTTGCGCCAAGGAGGAGGAGTGCGACAGGCTCGTTCGAGAGCGCGACCTTCTGGCGACGCAGTGGCGGCGAAGGACTGCCGGAAGCGCGGAGGGCGCCAAATCGCGGGAGGAGGCCCTCCTAGCCGAGTTCGCGATGGAGCGAGCCGCCTGGACCGACCGTGAGATGGTGCTGACCTCCGGCTATCACGTGCTCGAGGACATCGTCGATGGTAACTCTTGGCTTCTTGTCTTTGGTCCTTCGACTCTGTGTCGAACTGTCTTCTGGTTTTTATTTGTTTCTTTTCTTGTTTTGGCAGACTTCTTCCCGCCACTCGCAGCCGTCCCTCCGACCATCGAGGCGGATCGGGAGGAGCGGGCCTTGAAGCGCGGTGATCGCCGCCAACGCTCCCGAACCGTTGTGGCGCAGATCTTGAGCATCGGGGCTCGCCGCCGCCACTCACCGCTTGATCGCCGCCTTAACCTTGGCGCCGTCGTTCCGCCATGGCGGAGGTGCCGGCTCTTCGCACCGCCGGTCGGACGGCCGATCGGTGGAGGTCGCCATCGGTCGCTTGAAGCTTGGAGGGCTCCTCGGCCCAGCGCCGAACACGCCGGACCTGAGTTCGTCAAGGGTGGTACCACAGGCTGGACTGGACCGCTGGCAGCGTTCGGTCGAGGCCCGAGCGAGTTGAGGGCGTGGAAGGCGCCCTTGTCGGCCTTGGCGGCGGCCATCGCCGAGTACGGACACCAGCGTCTTTGTGCCCGGCGGACCGCCCGATGGCGAGAGGTTCCGCCAGAGTGGTTGGGATGCACCAGTCTGAGAAGACTTCGGCGGAGGTGTCGGCTCCAGCACCAAGGGAGGCGAGTCGGAGGGCGGAGGCGAGGAGGAGTAGGTGCGAAACAAGCGGCGGCCAGCCTCGGCTGATCGCGCCTCAACCAACGAGCCTCGAAAGGGCAGGCGGCCGTCGCTGGCGACCAGCCGAGACCGCCCGGCCGGCCGCCCGACGTCGGATGCCGCCGCCGCCTCCGGCCCTCCGGCTCCGGAGGCCGCCCCCTAGAGTGCATCAGCTTTACCTGTCTCTTTTTGTTCTTTTTAGAAAACTTGTCAGTTGCGAACAATTCCACCCGCGGGGTGTATTCGGCCAAGGGCCTTATTGTAAATATTTATCAAATTTCCTCCTTTCCTTGCATTGGCTCTTTAGACTTTTTCCTTTGCCGCCTTCCTTTGGTTGCCGCCTTGCCATTGGGCGGCCGCTCTGCGGATTGCCATTGGGTCAGCCTTCGGCTACTTTAGGAGGCAAGTACTTAGTCGTTTAGGGTGCCGTAGCAAGTTTGGTTGGAAGTCGGCCGGCCGACTCTCAAAGTCGGTTGTCCTTAACAAAGGTTGAAACTATGAGCCGACTGCTCGTGAGTCGGCTCGATGAAAGCGGGAGCGGCTTGGGCTATCGTAGCTCTTAAGTCCTTAGCCGTTTTTCATGTGTCGCTTCGCTCTTTCCATCTCTCCGTTCACCGGCGATCGCTCTGCGGCTGCGACTTTTAAATGGGAGGCGGCTTTGGCGCAACACATTACTTGTCGACCTCGAGGAGCATTTCATAGCACAAAGGCGGCGAGTCCCGGGCGACTAGTCGGACCAGTGCGAACAATATGATAAAAAGGAAGAAGCATTTGAGCGAGATCCATATCATCTGAGATAATCAAAAAGCGGTCCCGAGCTCGCCTCGAAGGCGAAGTCTTAATACTATCTGAAAGGGGTAGCGTGATACATCTTGCATCAATGTAAAATCTTGAAGAAGATTTGCGTTCCTGGCGCTCTGTTTCTTTGCGGAGTCGTCCTCTTGCGTGCTCGAGGCTTCGGCGTCGATCAAGTAGTAAGCATCGTTCCCTAGCACCTTCTTGCGATGATGAAGGTCCTCCCAAAGCGCCGACAACTTGTCTTTGGCGGCTGTTCTCGAATCGGCCGGAGCACAAAATCGCCCTCTTGGAATGATCTTGGCTTGACCTTGCGGTTGTAGTATCGCCGCAGACTCTGTTGGTAGATCTTTGGACGGTGAGTGCCAACAATGGCCCTCTTCCGCCAGGTCGGCGCCGTCTTGGCGTGCTTCTTGACCTCCTCTTGGTGTACATAGAGACTCGCGGAGAGTCGGTGTATATCCATCGGGATGGCGGCCCGGCACCGTGAAGCGAGGAAGAAACGGCGTGAAGCGGTTGATCTGTTGAAAGTCGTCGCGCAGACTCGAGAGGCGGCGGCTCTTCCACCCAACAATGCGGCGCTCGAGTGGTTCGACCAATCGAGGCTTGATGCGGACGAGATGAGGCCGTTGGTCCGTTCCACAGCCGTTTATTGCGGATGGGCGGCGGGCGCTAGGTCGATCGGATGCCCGTCGCGCGAAACGAGCCAAAGCGCCTTTGGCGAAATTGGTGCCGTTGTTTGTGATGATGCTATGCGGTATCTTGCGTACCGCCTTTGTGATGTCGGCAATGAAGGTCACTGCTGTGGGCCCGTTTAATTTCTTGATGGGCTTTGCTTCTACCCACTTGGTGAACTTGTCCCTTTGCGGCGAGCAAATGAGTCGAACCGCCTCGGGCCGTCTTGAAAAGTCCCACCATGTCCAAGCCCCAAAGCTGCGAAGGGCAGGCGATGGGGATTGTCTTTAGTCTGAAGCTTGGTGAAGGGGCTTGGAGCGGAACACAGCACCTTGCACTTCTTGACTAGTTCTTTGGCTTCTTCAGGCGGTCGGCCAAAAGAAACCGTCTTAGAAAGGCTTTGGCCTGGCGCCCTCGAGGCCGCATGGTGACCACACTGCATACGATGGATGTCCTTGAGGATCGCTTGGCCTTGCTCTGATTCTCTGCTTGTTGGTGGACACCAGTGTGCTGCGTCGACTAATCTCTGTTGGTGTGGTGTAGGCTGCCGCTCGGCGTTGTACTTGCCGAGCGAGTCTCATCTGCATGCAACTCCTTGTTGACTAGGAACTTGAGGATGGGCTGCGCCCATGAAGGTCTTGCTATCTCTTGATTGCCACCACAATGACTTGGACAAGGGTGGCTGGGCTGGGAGGCGGCGGGTTGGACTCTGCTTGCCGCTTGCTGAATTGAGGAATCTCTGGGCGGTGGCGCGATCCCGAACCGGCCAGGCGCGATCCCGGGCCGGCCCGCGATCCCGGGCGACTATAGCTTTCTTGAGGTCGCTTCTTTGGGGTCTTGGGCGGATCCGACTATTTACGGGGGCGGCGCGAAAATGGTCGAGACTCTGGTGAAGGTTTGATAGGCGGCGAGGAGGCGCGAAGGCGGCGACGCCGAAGGTATCGCTGGCGAGTGGAGCCGACTTCGCGCCAATGCATCTGCTTGATCGTTGTCGTTCCTTGGGGCGTGGAGAATTCGCATCCTTGAAGTATCCGCCGAGCTGCTGCACCAAGCGGTAGCTTGCCATGTTTGCGTCCTTGGCGTCGATCGCGGATATTCTTGAACCACCAAGTCGAGTCGCCATAGCACGGATCCGGCGAATCTGGGTTCCTTAACAAGCGAACCCGTGGATGGCGCTTCATATTCAGCGGCGTTGTTGGAAGCGGCGAAGTGGATTTGCAAAGACGTATCGAGCTTGTCGCCCTTGGGGAGGTGAGGGCGGCGCCGGCTCCGAGGCGAAGCGCATCTTGGAGCCGTCGAAGTCGATCGCCAATGAGTAGAGTCGGGAAGCGGCGGCAATCTTGAGTCTCGGCCCGGTCGGCGAGGAAGTCGGCTAGCGCTGCGACTTGATGGCGGTCTTGAGGTTGGTAGTAGATCGTGTAGGGAGCTAGATCGATAGCCCACTTGGCCACTCGGCGGAAGCATCTCGACTTCGATGATCTCGGCGAGTGGGGCGGTGCAAACCACGATGATTGGATGCTCTTGAAAGTAGGGCTTGACTTCTTGGCGGCAAAATGCGTCGTAGCACATCTTACGGTAGTGAGGTAGTTACGCTTGGAGGTCGGCGATATCTCGCTCGGGTAATATCTTGGTCTCGGACCGGGGCGCCTTGCCTTCCTCCTTGCGCTCGACTACAATAAGCAGTCTTGACTACCGGTGGTGGCGGCGATGTATAAAACATGGGCTCTTTGGGAGTCGGAGCCGCCAACACGAAGTCGCCGACATCTTCTTCGATTGGAGAAATGCCTCATCGCCTTGTGGTTCCACTCGAAAAAAGTGGTCTTCTTCATCGAGTTGATACAATGGCGAGCTTTCTGCCCGGCCGGTGATGAATCGGCTTATGGAAATAGCGGCCGGTGAACTTCGCATCCAACATTGGTGGCTACCTCCATCCTCTCAATGGCCTTGATCTTCACGAGTTGCACTCTATGCAGCGTTCGGAGACCGAGAAAACCAAGGAGCTGGCGGTGGGACTCGAACACGCATTTCTCTGGTTGAGCTTGATCTGGAATCGGCAGATTCTCAAAGGTCTCTTTAAGATCCTCTAGCTTGGCGTCCACGCTTCTCCGTCTTCACCACCACATCGTCCACATAAACATGGGCATTC
Organism: Aegilops speltoides; assembly: GCA_021437245.1. Taxonomy (NCBI): domain Eukaryota; kingdom Viridiplantae; phylum Streptophyta; class Magnoliopsida; order Poales; family Poaceae; genus Aegilops; species Aegilops speltoides. The sequence goes on from CM038141.1 coordinate 74,172,385, forward strand.
TGCCGAGCTGCTTGAGGAGGCATTTACGCATCTGTGCTGAAGGTGGCGCCGGCATTCCTCGGGCGAGCGTCATCGTCGGTGTGCGAAGGCTCAAGCGGCGTGATGAATCACGGTCTTGATCTGTCCATTGGATTGACGATCTGGTGATAACTGAGTATGCATCCAAAAGCTCAATAGCTCGCATCCGGTGTGGAGTCTATCACTGATCAATCCTTGGCGAACAAGCGGGTCCTTGAGGCGAGGCTTTGTTGAGGCTGGTGTAGTCGATGCACATCCGCCCTTTGCTTGTTCTTCTTGACACTAGTGCGGGTTAGCCAACCACTCCGGAAAAACACCTCCATGATGAAGCCGGCTGCCGGGGCGGGCTATCTCTTCTCCTCGACTCTTCTCTTCTCTTGACGGTAGCGCAAGGGCTGCTGGTAGCTTCTGTCGGGCACGACATGTAGTTTGTGCTCGGCGAATTCCGTCGGTACACAGGCATGTCCTTGGGGACCACGCGAAGATGTCGATTCTCACGGAGGAAATCGGCGAGCTCGCCTTCCTATTCTTTGTCGAGGCCGGTGCCCATGACGGCGTACCTCTCTAGGTGCTCGGGTCCAAGGGTATCTTCTTGGTTTCTTTAGCGGCTTGAATGATCCTTCCGCCTCCGACTCCTTGGGATCGGGCGACATCTCCGGTGCTTCCCAGCCATCGCCACGCAGCGATCCGGAGCCGCTTCTCGGCTGCGATCACCAAAGACTTCGGCCGGCCGATTGCTCTCGGCGCCTGGTGGGCGACTTCTTGTAATCGCCGCGACGGTCGGGATCCCTTGGAGGTCGGCATCTTCATCTTGAGGTAGGCGTAGTGGGGAACCGCCATGAATTTGGCGAGGCGAGCCGTCCTAGCCTGGCGTGGTGCGGGCTCTCAAATCCACCACCTCGAACCAGATCGGCTCTCGGCGGAAGTGATTTTGTCTCCGAAGGGCGTCTATCGAGATCTTGCCAATCGGCGAACAGGAGAGGCAGATGCGATTCCATGGAACACGGTGCGGCTGCTCTGTAGCTGCCTCCGCTTTGATTCGAGCTTCTCCATGGTATCCTTATGCAGGATGTTTATCTTTCTGCCTCCGTCTATCGGGACCCGCGAAAGCAGGCGGCCCGCTTGTCGATGGCCAAGGTCGCTCGAGAACCAAGGCGTAGAGCCGGACTCGGCATCACCTCTGGGTGATCCGCCCGACTCGGTGATAGGCTTCTCGGACCAATGCATGAACTCATGGGCCTGCGCCCGCTGCGTTGACTTCTTCTTCTTTGTTGGCGCTTCTTCTTGCCGATCATCTGCCGGTGGTGAACACTACATATGCTCCGTGCTCTTACGGGAACTTCGTCTTGGACCGCGCCGACGGGCGAGCCGCCCGCGGCTGGCGGCGGCGGCGGCGGCGGCCCTGCGGCGAAGGGCAAGGCCGTCTCCTTGGCGATCTGACGAGCTAGTGGCACTACGGTGGTGTGGTTCGGCGGCCGGCGCGCTGTGAAACTTGCAAGGACCATCCAGTGCGCTTTCGTGAAAGCGGCAACCAGTTGGACTTGCCGCCCTTACGCGCTTGGCGGAGGCTGCCCCTCTGGCTGGCGATCTTCTCTGCTGCGACACGCATTGTTGGAAGTCGGTTGTGGGGCTTTCGCTTGTTGTCGTTTACATTCTTTGGCGTCATTTGGCGTCTCGGCCCGGCGTCTGGGAGCTGAGAGTCATCTTGCCGGCCGCGTTGACTTGGATCTCCGTCTTCATAGAGGAGTCGGCCGTGGCGTGCTTATCGACTATGACTAGCGGTTCGTCGAGGTTTCGGGCTCGTCGCGGAGGAGCTTGTTAGCGAGGAGGTGCCCTCCGGCACCGGCCGTAAAAATACTCAATGGCTGCACCTCGTGCGCCCTCGCGAGGAGTTTGAAGCTTCGCCCGGTAGCGTGAGATAATCGCGCGTCGATTCCTCGGGCCCTTACGCGCACAAGGAGAGCTGGCGGGCTTGGGAGGTCGCTTATGCGTCTTTGGTGAAGTTGCGAATGAAGGCTTGATGAAGTCGACCCAGGTGTTGATCTTTGCGGGGCTTGGTCGTTCAGCCATGTCGGGCCGTGCCACAGAGCATGAGGAACATACTTGGCGGCGACTTCGCTTGTTGCCGTTAGCGATGTTGACGGCCGTGGAGTAGTCTATCGGCCAATCCTCCGGCTTCCGCGGGCCGGTGTACTTGGCGTATCTCGAGGCGTGAACCCCTTGGGAAAGGGCTCGTCTCGTCACGGGGCCGAAGCAAAGCGGACCCAGCTCGTCTTCTTCTTCTAACGACGAGGATACGTGGAGTCGGTCGATCCGGTGGCGGGCGTCGTTCTCTCCGACTCCCTCTCGGCGGCGGCGATCTCCGAAAGTCGGATGCTCAACGGCGGCGGGGAGACTTCGCCGTTCTCTTGAAGCGGGGGCGGATAATCATCTCGCCGCTCCTTTGCTCGGGCGGCCATCTTAGTCGCTTCGATGGAGATCACGAGTCCGTTGTGGCTCGCGGCGGCTCCTTCTCTCTCTCCGCGGACTCCGCCCGATCGGCGTCCGGAGGTCGCGCCTGATCTCGGCGAGGGTAAGTCGTCATTCTTACATTGCTTTGCTTGCGTCGGTAGCGCCGCCGCCGCGTTCTGCGGCAACCGCATCAAGGAGCTGCTGGACTCGCTCCGTCATCACACGGCGCTCTTCACCGTCGAGTTCCTCGGCTCTTGATGCGCCGCTTGGCGGCGCGGATGTTCTCCGCGGGTGGCGTGCAGGCGCCGCCCGAGCAGATCGGCGATAGCGCGCCGCTCTCGACCACACCGAGGCGGCTCGGCCCGGTCGGGCCGGCGAGCCGCCTACAGCGCGGTCCATCTCGCTGATATGCTTCGGACAAGCGTCTCATGCTTGCCAACTTCTTGGCGCCTTCAATGAGTGAAGGCGGCGCTCTTCAACATCTCTGCGTCCGCGTCCTCAGGAGGCGCGGGCAGTCTGCGAGGCGCGGCAGCGGAGTCTGGCGTTTTCACGGAGTGCTCGCCGTGGCGATGGCGAGCACCTCCGTGGCGGCGCTTCCGTCGCTCTCCTCGTCTGAAGTGGCTCGTCGTAAACCACCACGTTGGTGGGGAAGGTATCAGCGATCTGGCGTCGGTCGACCGACGCCGGGTCGGAGGAGCCTCACGGACTCCAAGTCTATGGCGGGCTCGCCCGGCGGCGTGAAGTTGGTCGAGAGGCCCGCTAGAAGGTTCTCGGGGCCACCGCGCTGCGCTTAATGCGGGTTCGTCGGAGGCGCACCTCGCCGATGAGTTGGCGAGCCGCTTCGGCTGCCTGGCGGCTTGGCGCCCAGCAGCAGCGTCGTCTGAACTCCATCTGGCGAAGCCGGGCTGGCTGCGCTTCGCCGAGGAGGAAGAGGTTCCGTCGAGCAGATCTCCGGACGGCGGTGCACCTCGCCCACGGTGGGCGCCAAATGTCGAGGTTGGATCGACATATGCCAGCGGGTGGCTTATCATGGTGGGGCGAGTAGAACGTCGCGGTGCACAGAAGCGGATGAGGAACATGCATGCGGCGAATCTTACCCGGCCGGGGCTCTCAGGAGATAACACCCCTCTCTTTGCTCTGCGGGGTCTCCGCATGATCACTATGGGGTGATAGTACAATGGTGCTCCTCGAGCTGTGTGAAGGCAGGAAGGAGCAAGGCTGGCTCTTTCCCTTTGCGCTATGTGTCTAAACCTATCAGGGCGAACCCTTTGCATGGGTGCCGGGGGTTTATATAGGCCTACCCGAAGTACAATGGTAATCTGTTGGCGTGGCCCCGGTCATCGATCTCTCTGCGGCCGTCCTCCTGCCGGGCCACGGGCCCGCCATTGGCGGGCCCGTGAACAGCGAACAACTCTTGGCGCTCGATGACGCAGCTCGGTCATGGGGTCGTGGGAGCAGTCTGCCGCTTTGTCGGTGATCACTGTCGCCACTCCCGTCAATCTGGTTTATGGCTAGTGGGGCCTGGCCGGGGCGGCCGACTGGGAGGCCGACTCCGTGAGGCCGTCTTCGACTCTCCGGCCGTCTTCTTCTATCCCAGCGGCGGGGGCCCGGCGATCTCCGGGCGTCTGGCGCCGTCGTGGGCACGGTGCTGCCATGCCTTGTGGTGAGTCAAGGAGGCATGGCAGCAAGTGCGCGCCTCGCGGAGATCTCTGGTGGCGCGCCCATCGAGCCATGCCTTCCTCCCGTGGGTCCGAGGGGACAGCCACGATGGGGCTGTACCCCGCATCGGTCTTCGTGAAAGGTCGCGGGCCGACTCTCACAGTCGGCCCCTTGAGAGGTCGCAAGCCTAGAGTCGGCTTTGTTTCAGAGTCGCCATCCGAGGGCTCTGCCTCTTCGAAGGTCGCTCGCTGAGACTTGGCCTTCTGGAAGGTCGCCAGCTAGGACTCGGCCTTCTCGAAGGTCGCCAGCTGGGACTCGGCCTTCTCGAAGGTCGCCAGCTGGGACTCGGCCTTCTCGGAGGTCGCCCCGCTAGGACTCGGCTGAGGGGCGCGAGCCGCCCCGATGTCTTGAAAGATCTTGGGTCCTGGGTCAGCCTACCCATGGCCCATTACTCCGACACCTGCACCGATAGCTTCATCATCACCGTCATCACGCTGTTGTGCTGGTGAAGCTCTCCCTCGACACTCAGCTGGATCGAGAGTTCGTGGGACGTCACCGAGCTGAACGTGTGCAGATCGCGGAGGTGTCGTACTTTTGGTACTAGGATCGGTCGGATCGTGAAGACGTACGACTATATCAACCGCGTTGTCATAACGCTTCCGCTTACGGTCTACGAGGGTACGTGGACTACACTCTCCCCTCTAGTTGCTATGCATCACCATGATATATCTGGCGTGTGCGTAGGAATTTTTTTGAAATTACTGCGTTCCCAACACATGGAAGCAGTAGGAACAAACATGGACAAAATCCATGAAGAATCACGCCTGTTCTATCAATTTCGGTCCGTGTTTGGGTGCAGTATGACCCAATGCGGTCATACTGTGTGTCCTAGTTGGCTCTGACCTACTTAGTAAAACAGTCATAAAATTTTCATATGAACTCTGTTTTTGACGTTAGTGTGCTCTTGGAATTGCATGATCGACGCAGATGTACTTGTGGTATTAGATCTTGGTTTTGAGCAATTTGGTAAAAAATGTCATTTTTTACATTTCAAATGCCCAAGTTTGGCGCCTGGAAGTCCTATGTATTGAACCCATCTTTTGCCTTTTCATCGTGCTTGGTTCTAGGTTGCTCCAAAATACATGTAGGTAAAACAAAACAAAAGAAACTAATAATTACTAAATAAAGCGCAAACTATGCAATGCTCACAATGAAAAATAATAAAACCAAGAATCATGCATAATGGACATGTACTTGATTCAGTGGGACATGATATATGAAGATAATATGCAACAAGTGAGCTCTCAAAACGCGTATAAAATAGAGCCATCAACCTCCTCACACTTAAACATTGCTCATCCTCGAGCAAGAAGGTTGACTATTGTCCGGACTCCGATTCTAAGGCACATAGATCTAGCTGTAACAACCCATGCAAGTATCGTGAGACTCATGCATGGTGGCCTGCGAGGGGCCCATGAGCTCATAGGCGCCCCCTGAGCTCGTCGCTCCCTGGTGGCCCCCTTCTGGTAATTCCTCCGCCAATATTTTTTATATATTGCAAAATAATTCTCCATAAATTTTCAAGTCATTTGGAGCTGTGGAGAATATCAAACTTTGTTGTATCCTTTTCAGGTCCAGAATTCTAGCTGCTGGCAATCTCCCTCTTCATGTGAAACTTTCAAAATAAGAGAGAAAAGGCATTAGAATAGCATCATAAAGTAAAATAATGACCCAAAACATAATAAATAATTGTAGAAAAACATGATGCAAAATGAACATATCAATGACAGGTTGGGATCACGATCGCTACCGTCACCGAGTTACAGCGGAAGAAGAACGTGACAATGTAGATCGCACTTGGAGTCCCTCGAACCGTCGATGAATGATCTTGCGAATCGCCCACGAACAGTCTTTCAAACTAAAGACCGAAAGCACGACCTCTCTACTTGGTTGCAAGCGTGCAACCTTCACGATCCGGCAGCGAGTCGCCGTCCAGAGCTAATCATCACAGGAGAATTAGGGAGAAGATTAGAACCACACAGGGTTTCTAATTATGAGGACAAGAGAATTAGTCTAGCTCTAATTAGTCAACTAGAACCAATTAGAACTAGAACTAGAAGAACTAGAGGAGCCTTCAAAACTTGTATATCCAAAAGAGCAAAAAACCCTAGTATATATAGGTTGGAGGAGAGGGACAGGGCGGCCACCAAGGGGAAAGTTCCCCCCTTGGGGCGCAGGTCTAGGAGGGGGAGGCGCGCTCCTCCCCCTTGTCCAATTCGGCCTCCTTCCTGAAGGGCCTCCCCCACTTGGGCCTTTGTGGCCCAAGTTGCCTTCCACCTCTTGGTCTTTTTAGACCCGTTGATATTTAAATTAAATATAAAATATTATAAATACTTCAGACCATTTTTTTTAACATCTGTGTAAACATTTCCACCTCTATATAATTTATCGATAATACCCGATATTATCCGGTACTATTCGAAACCCTTCCGATGACCCCGAAACGCTTCCGGATCCTCTCGAAACTATTCCGAATATTCATTAAATAACTTCATAAATATATTCTCATGACTCCCATCCTACTAACACTCAGCAGATTGTGATTACCTTAAACTTGTGACCCTGTAGGTTCGGTAACTCATAGACATGAACGAAATCATTTGTTCAATGACCGACAGCGGGACCATGGACGTCCGTATCGGTCCCCATGAGTACACGAATGATATTCGAGTGAACATTTAGTTATTATGTGATGTTCCCTTTACTTCACGTTACTTCATAAAACCCGAGATGCATCGGTATCCTTTCGAGTCATCAACATGCTCACTATACCGAAATCCTTGTTATCGATTTTGTTCTTATTTCTTGTTATTGTGTCCCCGCATCCCCGTGACAAAGTCAGATGTGTTTAGCTAGATGATGATTGATGTCTTCATACCGAGAGGGCCCTAAGAATATCTCTCCATCGTCAGAGGAGCAAATCCCATTCTCGAGCTATCTAATCCCTTGTCAAACTTTTCAATGAACATGTAAGTTGTCGTTATGATCACCGTGTTACAGGCGACGTTTGAGCAACCCCAAAGCCAACCGTACGGTAAGAAGTAACTACGGTACTCTCATGGTCTAAGGAGTAAAGTCACATGTTAACACTCCGTGTTATTATAATTGAATGCAGACGATCACTAGTGCAGAACCGGGCTTTAGCACCGGTTCGTAAGGCCCTTTAGTGCCAGTTCTGCAACCGGCACTAAAGTGTGGGGACTAAAGCCCCCCTTTAGTATCGGTTCAACACGAACCGCCACTAAAGGGCCACCACGTGGCATGAGGCGCGCCGTGGTCTGGGGGACCTTTAGTCCCGGTTGGTAACACCAATCGGGACAAAAGGATTTTTTTTTGAAATAAAGCAAAAACAGCCCACCTCTTTGGTAAACACGGCTCTGCATCGACTAGAAACCCAACCTCTAGTTGGGCGGGATGCATGCCCGTGCGGCCCGATGGGCCCCACAGCGAGAATACTTGCAATAGGCCCACAAAGGCCTGCTTAGAGAGAAGCTCGACATGGTATCCGCGGCGGGGCTTATAAATCGGTGCGAGCTCCTCTCAACTAGCGAGGTGGGACTAAACATTATGCACTGCGGGTGGCAGCGCACCCCTTTAGTACCGATTGGTGGCACGAACCCGTACTAAAGGGGGTCTTTACTAAAGGCCACCACCTCTTTAGTACCGGTTCGTGGTACGAACCGGTGATAAAGGTTCGCCACGAACCGGTACTAATGAGCGCCGCCCGCCCAACCATTGGAATTGGCACTAATGGTCACATTAGTGCCGGTTTTATTACAAACCGGGACTAATGAGCTTCACATTAGGCCCTTTTTCTACTAGTGGATATTAACTCAATTCATAACAAACAAGATCGGGTCGATTCAATATTATCTTTCTTCCAACCTCATATTCTCATTGTTGTTTTAGGACTATCGTTACAGTTAACGACATTGTAAGATTCGGAAAACAAGATCATAAACAACACTTGAGCTAGTCCTAGAGGCAAGACTAAGAACCTTATATTTGCTGCTTATCATTTCACACGTGCATATGAGTTTTTCACTGAATCGGTTATTTCAAGATCATAACAGTTATAGCATAAAATATAAACTCTATAATTATGAATATGAAAAATAATAATACAAATATTATTGCCTCTAGGGCATATTTTCAACAGGGGGAGGGGCTGCGGTGGAAGAAATTGGCATGACTCCATGTACGGCGTGGTTTCTCTGCTGCTTCCGCTTCATGCTGGCGACAAAAGCAATTAGCGCGACCGCAGGAAACACGACCGCAGGAGGACGAGGTGACGTCGATGAGACCGGTGGCGCATGAAATGCGCCTACCGATAGCTGTGGGAACTCCATGCCGGCGATTGAAGGCACGACGAGGCGAGAGGACGCAGGGCCGGAAAGCGGCGATGACGGCGTGGAGGGGTGGCACGGAAGGGGCGGAAGTTTCCCTCCCGCCAAATCGCGCGTAGGGTAGAGGCAGCGGTAAAACGGTGGACGAGATAAAATTGTGTCCGGTCCTGTAAAATGACGGTTATTTTGCGGCAAGGGGCAATATAGTTAGGGCTAGTTACAAAAATAAAAAAAATATCGGGAGTCCTTTAGGCAACCTCGCGGCGTCGGAACAGCCGTGGCCTCTACGAAACCTACACCGCAAGTCCACAAGCATATTCCCCTAAAAAAAAGAAGTCCACAAGCATATCTGACCCCGACGCGGCAGCCAAGTTTCCGATCCCTGCAAAACTCGGGCCACAAACGACGACCCCCACACGCGCAGGGACTCCCTCAAGCGCGGACACCGCACGAATCCCAAAGCAGCCCGTAACCCTAGCCGACATGGCCGGCGGCAAGCGCCGCTACAAGCGCAACCCCACCGCCGGCGGGCCCCGTCACAGCGCCGGAGCCGGGCGCCGGCGCTCGCTCCCGGAGCTCCCTTCCTTCGTCTCCCCCACCTCCGTCGCCGCCGCGTTTGGCCCTTCCTCCTCGGGCGGCCGAGGGCGCGGCCGAGGCGGCCGGCGCGGCGCCGCGGCGGAACCCGCCAACGCCGTCCCCTTCAGCTACACCGCCGCCCTTCGCCCGTGCCCCGCCTCCGCCGGCGGGGCGACGCAGGCGCTGGAGGTGGCCATAGACACCGGCTCCTGCGCCGATCCGGTCGCCTCCGCGTCGATGTACTCGTACGAAGTGGTCGGAGGGATTGGGCTTGGATTCCACGGCGACGAGGAGGCGGAGGGCCAGGAGGAGGCCGGTGAGGGCGCGCCGCATCTCGGATTGGGATTCCACGATCGTATCGAAGAAGAGATGGACGCTGAGGTTGAGGAATTGGAGGAGGTCTCCTTCGTGACGCCGAGGCAGGCTAAAGGCAAAGGGAGGCAGAATGGCGGATTTATCTCCATTGGGGGAGTCAGGATCTACAGCGAGGATACCTCATCACCGGAATCAGAGGGGATGGGCGACTCGGACGAGGAATCAGATTCCGATTATGAGGTGAGAGATCGCAACGCCGATGTTGATAGCAGTGAGGAAGATAGTGATGATGATAAGGGGGATCCGGAGTCCGATGAGGAGGGTTCAGGGTCAGACTCCGAGGAGGGTCTCAGCATTGGAGACTCGTCGGTTGATGATGAGATTGTTGCCGATTACATGGAGGGGATTGGTGGCAGCGAGGAGCTATTGAGCAGTAGGTGGTTGAATGGCATGAAATTGGTTGATTCGGATGATGATGAGATGGATACAGATGACGATGAGGACGGGTTCCTAAAGAAGGGGAAGGAAAAGCTTGAGGGTTATGCGCTAATGCGTGCATCTGAGCAGTATGGGATGAAGATGCCCAACTCGGCTGAAAGGCGCAAGGGAAAGAGCACTAATGGCAGGGATTCTGACAGGGGCCTGGCTAGTATACAAGTTATGGGGCTGGAGGATGTGATGATGGTAAAGGATGCAAGGATGGCAAATCGGTCAAGTAAGGGTTCGAAGGCTTCATCGTCCTCTCAGCTTTCCAGGTCCTGGCCCGATGCGGCCAGGAAGAGCAAGAAATATCAGAGGGTCCCAGGTATAAAGTCTTCCATGTTTTGTGCTATTTTTCTTTGTAGTGTGAAGTAAAATTGTTAGGTTGAATTTGATAGTTGACGTGTGTTTAGAGTCTGTCTGCAAGTGAGAATCAGTACTCAGTGAGTTGGAAATTTTGACCTTACAAATCTCATTTTATTGTTAATTCTGTAGTTTTTGGCTATCTATTTCGGTATAGAAGAGGTGAGGACTATATTTCAGCATGGAAGAACCAAACGTCGAATCTATATTTAGTTTGTATATGGAAGCTAGCTTTTGAACTTTAGTATTACATACTCCTCTAGTTCCTAGTTGTAAAAAGATGGTATGCTCATATAAACCGCAAAACATAGGTTACGTGTTGGGAAACCCGCCTATGCTTTGAACCAACGGTCACTCTAAAAGCCTTGTTTATTCATCTTTTTATTACTATATTTATGTGTGTCTGTCTCCTAGTGTGTTTAGACTTTTTTTCCGGATATTTTCCTACAAAGTCATAATATTTGGCTTATGCGATTTAGGTGAAAAAAAGAAGCACAAGAAGGAACACATTGCAAAGAAACGCCGTCAACGGATGCTAAGTAGAGGAGTTGACTTGGAGCAAATCAATACTGTGAGTCATATAATTAGGCTTTTTTTTTACGGAACTTGGTTATTCTGAAGGGGCAGCCCCAGTGCATGTAGCTCCCGCTTGCGCAGGGTCTGGGGAAGGGTCCGACCACTTTGGGTCTATTGTACGCAGCCTTTCCCTACATTTCTGCAACAGGCTGTTTCCAGGACTTGAACCCGTGACCTCATGGTCACAAGGCAGCAGCTTTACCACTGCGCCAAGGCTCCCCTTCTGAAGATTTTTGCAAATTCTATCTGTTTGCTTGTTTCTAAAGCATCATAACTGGAATATTCGTGTTATAGTTCGCTATTGCCACCCAGTTCAAGATCAGTTATATGAGCATTTTATGAATTTATATGATACTCCCTCCGTCCCGAATTAGTTGTCTTAGATTTATCTAGATACGGATGTATCTAACACTAAAACATGTTTCGATACATCCGCATCTAGAGAAATTTAAAACAACTAAATTGGGACGCAGGTGATATAATAGACAATGCTGCTCTATATCAAGTTGCAGAATAGGAGAAAAAAATGGCTCTTGTTGAAACTTAATACGTCTGTGGTAAAATGCATGAAAGGAGTGCGATAGTTACTAGTTCTATCAAATCATTTTCATTTTGAGTGCACTCGTGTACATTGGTGCATTCGTGTAATTTCATCTTCACATTTGTTTAGAATATACGTGATAATAGTATAATGCAGATGCTGATGATGGTTGTATGTTTCACTTTTGCTCTGTTATGTCATTATGTAGCTTTTCTAATGTTTTCAACCTGCCCATATTAACTTTGAGCTATCTTGTTTCCTGAAACTGGATTACTTCTCTTTCCAATATGCAGAAACTGAGGAAGATGGTTGTTAATCAACTTGATATGTTGTGCTTTCAGCCAATGCACTCTCGGGACTGTTCTCAGGTATGGGTGCCATTCAGTTGCTGAGTTGCTTTTTGAAGCAAAATTGTAACATTATTAAAATATATCTCAAATCAATTTATGCGTGTGATCTCTATAGAAGTGCTATTTTTTATCCACATTGACAACAAACTGTATATGCCATTGCTTGGTAGACTGTAATCAACTTACTTGCACTATGAAGCAATTAAAGGGAAATTTAAATAGGACACAATCAAACACTAATACGCTAGTGCTACATAAATTAATCAATTTATCATCCTTTGTGCCCATATGAATTACTTATTATGTTCTTCCTTAATGTTTGTAGGTACAACGCCTCGCATCTATTTATCAATTGAAAAGTGCGTGTCAAGGTTCAGGCAATAAAAGGTAATGCTAAAGTGGAATATGAGCTTTATGCTTTCCATCAAGTAAATTATCACAGTAATAGCACTTCATGTCATCTTGAATCATGATGCATCTGGCTCATACTTTCATCATAGTACATGTTCTATCTCTTGGATGCTGAATATTGTTAAGTAAGCTAAATATCCTTGGGATATGGTCTTGTCGCAGCACAGTAAGAAAAACACCAAATTACAAATACCATTTATGTGTGTTTGTGTCTGGTTGGAGTGCCAAAGATCTTTGCATCATTCATCGCCACCATGCAGCCAAGTGGGCATGGAATCAATTGTTTTATTATCTTTTACTTTCCAATGCCTGTGCAACTTTGACAGAAATTACTGGTGTAGCTTCATACGTATTTATTACAGTATGTTATAATCTTGATGAGGTAGAGAGGTGCATGACCTCTCCTGCAATTATCCATAAGTCCTATTGTGGACAATGATAAAGGGATTAGTGGCTCACCAACCACTATTCTGTATTGCATGGGCATTGATACGAGGCGTATGCCACTGACCTGCACACCGATTGTGCTCAGTGTGAATACTGTCTAATAAGACAAATGCGTAAGCGATGTGTCCGTGAATATAGCAACTACCATAACGCGGTTATCTTACCGTAATGGTTATGGGACAGTTTGCTGCAGGATATTGCACCTCCCATTCACAAGCTTGTGTTGCAATGCACCTTTTTTTTCCTGTGATTTTCATGTTTAGTCACTTTTATGATTTCCTTGGTTTTGTTGTTGTTCTATATATCAATTGCGGAAATGCGATTAGATAAGCGTGGAAACATAATGTTAAATGGTTAAGATCAGTGAATGCTGCTTCCTTTTGTCACTACCATGACCAGGTAAAATTGGTATTACATGTGGTGGTGCATTATATTTAATATTTACTCCAGTGGTTAAGTCAAGTAAACAGAAAATATTACTCCACCTCTCCATCATTTTACCCTCGATATCATTGAATAGAAAATGCATCGTATGTACCTACCCCGGCGTTGCTGCGGGAAGTGGTTGCCATATATAGTGTTAGAATCACTAGCTCTCTAGCTGCTGCCCAGGACTCTCTAAAGAGATGTGCTTCACACACACAATGAGCTACCATTAGTGGGAAGCTTTATTAGATATCTCAATTGCTACAAGCTTGCATTTTACATATGGTGTGCCTGCTTCTTATATAGGCTGTAGGGGTGATGCTACAGTAGCCGACCTGCTATAGTACCTGACCTCCACAGCTCACAGCCTAGTTGTGTGCTCTGGAAACTACAGCTAGTTATATAGGATTTGTGTTAAATGTTGTTAAAATATTATTGTTATTCGGTACCAAGTAATCCTGCCTTACAGGTTTGTTACGGTGACATTAACTGGTCAGTCTTCCATGCCATCTGCAGATGGTCAAGTTCGACTTGATAAGGTAGGTAGTCTCTATGTTTGCGTTGCTGGGACTATAGTCTGTGTGATATATTTCTTTTGTTTCTCAGCTATCTCTTCGCTAATTATGGCTTGTTCACTTTTTCCAGCTTTTGGGGACTGAGCCTGAGGACTATAGTGTCAACTGGACCAGCTCCAAAGGTCCAGCAAGAGCGAAGGGCCTTTCAGCTCCAGGGAAATTGGCGAGGCACAGCGATTCTTGTGGGAAGAACGTTCCAACGAAAAAGGTCTCATTTGCGGAGCGTCCTGTATCTTTTGTGTCTTCTGGCACTATGGCGGAAACTGTTACCGAGGCAGTAGCAGTTGACTCATGTGAGAAGGTTGTTGGAAGCGACTCCAAGCTGGGCACCTTTGAGACGCACACCAAGGGCTTTGGTTCCAAGATGATGGCGAAGATGGGATTCATAGAGGGCACTGGCCTTGGCAAAGATGGCCAAGGCATATTGCAGCCTGTCCAAGCAATTCAGCGTCCCAAATCTCTTGGGTTAGGTGTAGAATTTGACAGCGAATTGGAGGCGGCCAAAGCAAGGTCAGAGCCACCGGCCAAAGCAAGGCCAGAGCCACCGGCTAATGCAAGGCGAGAACTGAGTAGAACCAGGTCAGAACCGAGGCGCAACACACGGCCACCGGAGATGTACGACTGCGGCACTTTTGAGAGGCATACAAAGGGTTTTGGATCCAAAATGATGGTGAAGATGGGGTTTGTTCCAGGTTCTGGCCTGGGGAAGGATGGCCAGGGCATTGTCAACCCCTTGACCGCGGTAAGACGACCGAAATCACGGGGGCTCGGAGCTACCGACAAGTACTAACATGTCAGCATGCCATGTCTGCTTATTTATTTATGCCTCCTGTCATGTACGTACGCGTTACCTCTTGGATCACCTAGGTGTGTGTATGCAGGGAGAGCGCAACCTGTTGTCTGCGGCAATAGCAGGTGTCAGGGTTTTGATGCCCCTTTGCAGTTCAAGTAGCCATAGGATTTCCCTTGTTTACATCGCAACAAAACATTCCTGCTGTTGTTTATCATACTCACTGAAATTTGTTTTAGAGTCGGTGCTGTACTGTTATTTCATTGCTTTCTCCTTTTATGGAGATAGTGATTCCGCAATCCTCTCATGGAGCATTCACTTCGTGTTGTTCCTGGGAATGTCTTTATATTTGATTGATGAAGAGCAGCCAGGGTCTATTATACTCGAGCAACTGCACGCTTTGCTGTGACAATATTAATATGCAATTCCCTTTTTAGAGTTCCTGGTTGCAATGAGCATAAACTGACAAATACCATAGTAAAAAGAGCAGCGTTGCAATTGTTCCTCTAAGCTGCATCGTTGAGACGTTGATCGGGGCCAGGAGAAGCAAATTACAGGGCCATTCTTACAACCAGGAACTGCATATGTCCTAGCATGTTCACAAATTGCATCCCTGAAAAGAATTAGCTCAACAGACTGCACACCGGAGTGAATTTCGTTATAGGTAAAAGGCAAGTAGCTGCACTGAGAACAAAGAATTTCGTTACAGGATCATTCTTACAGGAAGATGTATGGAATGTTGCAATTGTTCCTTGTTTAGAGTTTTGGGTCGCAATGAGCATAAACTGACAATACCATAGTAAAAAGTGCCGCGTTGCAATTGTTCCTATGAGCTGCATAGTTGAGACGTTTATTGAGGCCAGGAGAAGCAAATTACAGAACCATTCTTACAGGACGATGTATGAAAGGTGTAACCATATGTCCTAGCATGCTCACAAATTGCATCCCTGAAAAGAAGTTGCCCACAGACTGCACAACGGAGTGAATTTCGATATCGTTTAAAGGCAAAGAATTTCGTTACATGACCATTCTTACAGGCCGATGTATGGAATGTTGCTGACAAACTGCACCCTGGATTGAATTTTGTTATAGGTATAAAAGCAACAAACAAAGAATGTTGGTCTCTTGGTAAACCACTGAATGATTTGACTTGACGATCTATATAAACTCTACTAATAAAAACATTTGTAATGTGCCGCAAGACTGATAAACATTGAAACATTTGATGTATCGTGCTAAATATTTTGTTAGTCATTGTAGATTATGTTCAGTTGTTCGTCGATTACAAGTTGAATAGTTTATCTTATATGTTTTCATTTTGATTATACTCGGAAATTATTTAGGAGGAAAATCGACGGCATGAAAGGAATGATGAGAACACGAACAGAAACAGTGTCGTCAATTCTGTTTTAGATTGGGCTCCCTATGTTGCGTTTGGTGGCGGCCGAGGGCTTCCTACCTATGTTGCGTTTGGTGGCGGCCGAGGGCTTCCTAGTGTGGTGTAGGGCGATGCCTGTGCTCACCTTTTCTCCCGTCTATCACCCTACCGTGGTTGCGCACGTCAACAGTTCCTTGGTCTGCAGATGGCAGCCATGTATGTGGCTTGCTCCCCACGCAAGGTGCAATGTGGGAGGTTGGGGAGGTTGATAGAGGTGATGGTGTTCTGTCTTTTGATGAGTGGTAGATATCGTTTATGATGAAAGTCCAATTTGATGATCTCACTACGAACGAGCGAAGATGTTGCGCTTTAGTAATTGCTAAACCAACTCCGAGTGATTATTCACCACGCCGGAGCATGATCAACTTCACCACGAGGGTCTATTTCCTACACGCAAACCAAGAACATGCAAGAAACTGAGAGTGCAATCTGGATATTGCGAATTTAGGAGAAAATCTATATTGATGAAAGTGGGGTTCTGAAATGTCTCGGCCTGGTCGTTGGACACAAACGAAGTATGCGAGTTGCAAGTACGACGAACTTTAATAATCTAAACAAAACCCTAGTCTAAACGACGGCTTAAGGGATGTATTATAGGGGAAAAGAGAGGGGATTTCGTCCACCCTTGGCAAGGTGGGACTAAAACATCTTCCGAGTCATTTCCATTACAATACGGGCTCTAAAAATAATTTACAAAAATGTATTTCAAAAATACGTGGGCCTGGTCTAAAAATAAGGTCGCACAACACCTATAATAAGCTATGGACAAAATTCATAAAAGGCCCTCTTGTATATTTCGTTCATGTCCTTGGATGTTATCATGGTGCCTTCAAAGTGCTGAAAACTCCATTCTTGTTCCCTTCGCGTGAGCCATCATCTCCATGTTGATCGTGCTCCATTTTCTTCTCTTTTGTCCATGCTAGGCGCTTCATTTGTAAGCAACACAAATGTATCCCATTTAGGTCCCATCATATTCTCATGAACATCAGAAACATTACCAAGAAACAAAAGTACCTGATGATTTAATTGGCGAGCGCAAACTCTAGTAATTGGTCCAATAGGTGTAGCAACAGGGACTATGGGTGTAGCTGTGGTAGAGATGTCCTCATCATCCTCCCCTTCTTGAAATAAAGTCGTCCTTGACAGAAGTTCAACATCCTCACCCAAGTAAGGCTTCAAATTTACAATATTAAATGTGAGACTAACCCCAAATTTTGCAGGCAGCTCAAGTTTATATGCATTATTGTTTATTTTCTAAAACATCTTAAAAGGACCACCAACGTGTGGCATTAGCTTAGATTTGCGCAAATTGGAAAACATATCTTTGCGTAAATGTAACCAAATAAAATATTCTGGTTCAAACACAATATGTGTTCTACTATAATCGCTAACAACTTCGTATTTAACATTCATGCGGTCAATGTGTCCTTAGTTAACTCATATATTTGTAAGATCAATTTAGAACATTTTTTAACATAAAAATAACCTTCTTCGAAGATGCAAGAGGCAATAAATCAAAGGGGCACGAGGAAGGAGATCACATACACAATTTCGAAATGGCACATCTTAGTGGTAGAATACAACAAAGGATTATAAGCAAATTCAATATGAGGCAAACATTCTTCCCACATTTTTAGGCTATTCTTCAAAACAGTTATAAGCATAGTAGACAATGTTTTATTGACTACTTCAGTTTGTCCATTAGATTGGGGGTGACATGTAGTACTAAAAGAAACTTTGTCCCCAACTTAGCCTATAAGCATCTCCAAAAGTGGCTAAGAAATTTAGTATATATGAAACAATAGTATTTGGCACACCATGCAAGTGAATAATTTCACGGAAGAACAAATCAATAATAGTAGCAGCATCATCGCTTTTATGACAATGGTATAAAGTGTGCAACAACAACTTCGCCTGTGTTGTCTCAGCATAGCCGGTCCCAAGCCCGGGTAAAGGAGAAGGGTTGTGATAGGCTTGGCGAGCCAACATAAAAACTCAGGCACTCTTATGGAGATGAAACCCAAAAGAATGGTATAAAGTGCGCCATTTTCAAAAATATATCCATGGGAACAAATATGCTATCTCTCCCTTTCTTTGTTCGAGGTAAACCTAAAAATAAGTCCATGAATATGTCCTCACACAGAATACTAGGTACAGACAAATTCATATATAACCATGAGGATTGAGTCATGACTTAGCTTTTTAACTTGTAGTGCAGCGAGCAACAAAACTCTCAACATCCCTTCTCATATTTAGCCAAAAGAAATGTGTAGCAAGTACGTTCTCTATCTCCTTCACACCAAGTGTCCCATTAACCCCCCTCCCCCCACGCGCCTGTAAGTCAATTATGAAAACATAGTATAGCGACGAGACAATGCATCGACAATAATATTTTCTTTATCATTCTTGTGTTTAATGACATAATAAAAAGCCCTCAATAAATCCAACCTATTTAGCATGTCTATGGTTTAGTTCTGCTTGACTTTTAATATATTTCAAAGACTCATGATTAAAATATATAACAAATTCTATGGGCCATAATTAATGTTGCCAAGTTTCTAAAGTCCGAACAAGCCACTCAATTTTCCAAAGAAGTATGCAACATGTTTACCATCTTATAATAACACAACTTATAATAAAATTCCACTAGCATCACATTCAAGCTCGAAATTCTTATTAAAATCAGGAAGTTAGAGTAAAGGAGCATGTGTCAACTTATCTTTCAATACCATGAAGGCTTCTTCCTGTGCGGTACCCCAAATAAAAAGCACATCCTTCTTGAAGGAAATATGCCCTAGTGGCAATAATAAAGTTATTATTTATTTCCTTATTTCATGATAAATATTTATTATTCATGCTAGAATTGTATTAACCGGAAACTTAGTACATGTGTAAATACATAGACAAAACATAGTGTCCCTAGTATGCCTCTACTTGACTAGCTCGTTAATCAAAGATGGTTATATTTCCTAACCATAGACATGTGTTGTCATTTGATGAACGGGATCACATCATTAGGAGAATGATGTGATGGACATGACCCATCCGTTAGCTTAGCATTATGATCATTACAGCTTCATTGCTACTGCTTTCTTCATGACTTATACATGTTCCTCGGACTATGAGATTATGCAACTCCCGAATACCAGAGGAACACTTTATGTGCTATCAGACGTAACAACGTAAATGGGTGATTATAAAGATGCTCTACAGGTGCTCCGAATGTGTTTGTTGGGTTGGCATAGATCGAGATTAGGATTTGTCACTCCGTGTTTCAGAGAGGTATCTCTGGGCCCTCTTGGTAATACTCGTCACTATAAGCCTTGCAAGCAATGCGACTAATGAGTTAGTTGCGGGATGAAGTATTACGGAACAAGTAAAGAGACTTGCCGGTAACGAGATTGAACTAGGTATGATGATACCGACGACCGAATCTCGGGCAAGTAACATATCGATGACAAAGGGAACAACATATGTTGTTATGCGGTTGACCGATAAAGATCTTCGTAGAATATGTAGGAGCCAATATGAGCATCCAGGTTCCGCTATTGGTTATTGACCGGAGATGTGTCTCGGTCATGTCTACATAGTTCTCGAACCCGTAGGGTCCGCACGCTTAATGTTCGATGACGATATGTATTATGAATTATGTCTCTTTGATGACCGAAATTTGTTCGGAGTCCCGGATGAGATCACGGACATGACGAGGAGTCTCGAAATGGTCGAGACATAAAGATTGATATATCGGACCATGTTATTCGGACACCGGAAGAGTTCCGGGAAGTTTCGGGTAAAACCGGAGTGCCGGAGGGGTTAACGGAACCCCCCGGGGAAACTAATGGGCCACCATGGGCCTTAGTGAAGAGAGAGGAGGGAAGCCGGGGCAGGCTGCGCCCCCCCTTGGAGTCCGAATAGGACAAGGGAAGGGGGGGGGGGCGCCCCCTTTCCTACTCCCTCTCCCTCTCCTTCCTTCCCCTATCTCCCTTGAAGTGGAATCCTACTAGGACTAGGAAGTCCTAGTAGGACTCCTCCTCTAGGGGCGCGCTCTACGGGCCAGCCGGTCTCCCCCTCCTCCTTTATATACGGGGGCAGGGGGCACCCTAGAACACACAAGTTTCTCTTAACCTTGTGCGGTGCCCCCTCCACAGTTACACACCTCGATCATACCATCGTAGTGCTCAGGCGAAGCCCTGCGCCAGTAACATTATCATCACCGTCGCCACGCTGTCGTGCTGACGGAACTCACCCTCATCCTCAACTGGATCAAGAGCACGAGGGACATCATCGAGCTTAACATGTGCTGAACGCAGAGGTGCCGTACGTTTGGTACTTGACCGGTTGGATCGCGAAGAAGTTCGACTACATCAACCGCGTTATTGAAACGCTTCCGCTTTCGGTCTACGAGGGTACATGGACACGCTCTCCCCTCTCATTGCTATGCATCACCTAGATAGATCTTGCGTGATCGTATGATTTTTTTTTGAAATTACCGCGTTCCCCAACAGTGGCATCCGAGCCAGGTCTATGCATAGATATTTTATGCACGAGTAGAACACAAAATTTGTGGGTGATAATAGTCATACTGCTTACCACCAATGTCTTACTTTGATTCGGCGGTATTGTTGGATGAAGCGGCCCGGACCGACATTACATGACCGCGTTCATGAGACTGGTTCTACCGACGTGCTTTTGCACATAGGTGGCTGGCGGGTGTCTGTTTCTCCAACTTTAGTTGAATCGAGTTTGACTATGGCCTGTCCTTGTTGAAGGTTAAAACAGCACACTTGACAAAAAAATCATTGTGGTTTTGATGCGTAGGTAAGAACAGTTCTTGCTAGAAGCCCGTAGCAGCCACGTAAAACTTGCAACAACAAAGTAGAGGACGTCTAACTTGTTTTTGCAGGGATTGTTGTGATGTGATATGGTCAAGACATGATGTGATATAAATTGTTGTATGAGATGATCATGTTTTGTAACAAAGTTATCAGCAACTGGCAGGAGCCATATGGTTGTCGCTTTATTGTATGCAATGCAATCGCCATGTAATTGTTTTACTTTATCACTAAGCGGTAGCGATAGTCGTAGTAACAATAGTTGGCGAGACGACAACGATGCTATGATGGAGATCAAGGTGTCGCGTCGGTGATGATGGAGATCATGACGATGCTTCGGTGATGGAGATCATGAGCACAAGATGATGATGGCCATATCATGTCACATATTTTGATTGCATGTGATGTTTATCTTTTATGTATCTTATTTTGCTTAGTACGGCGGTAGCATTATAAGATGATCCTTTACTAAATTTCAAGGTATAAGTGTTCTCCCTGAGTATGCACCGTTGCTACAGATTAAATCGTGCCGAGATACCACGTGATGATCGGGTGTGATAAGCTCTCGTTCACATACAACGGGTGCAAGCCAGTTTTGCACACGCAGAATACTCGGGTTAAACTTGACGAGCCTAGCATATGCGATATATGGCCTCGAACCTTTGAGACCGAAAGGTCGACGTGAATCATATAGTAGATATGATCAACATAGTGATGTTCACCATTGAAAACTACTCCATCTCACGTGATGATCGGATATGGTTTAGTTGATTTGGATCACGTGATCATTTAGATGACTAGGGGATGTCTATCTAAGTGGGAGTTCTTAAGTAATATGATTAATTGAACTTTAATTTATCATGAACTTAGTCCTGATAGTTATTTTGCATGTCTATATTATTGTAGATCAATGGCCCGTGCTACCGTTTCTTTGAACTTTAATGCGTTCCTAGAGAAAGCTAAGTTGAAAGATGATGGCATCATCTACACGGACCGGGTTCGTAACTTGAGGATTATCGTCATTGTTGTACAAAAGAATTACATCCTGGAAGCACCGTTGGGTGCCAGGCCTGCTACAGATGCTACTAATGACATTAAGAATGACTGGCTGAGCAAAACTGATGACTACTCGATAGTTCAGTGTGCCATGCTTTACTACTTAGAATCGGGACTTCAAAGACGTTTTGAACATCATGGAGCATATGAGATGTTCCGAGAGTTAAAGTTAATATTTCAAGCAAATGCCCGAGTTGAGAAATATGAAGTCTCCAACAAGTTCTATAGCTGCAAAATGGAGGAGAATAGTTTTATCGCTGAACACATACTCAGAATGTCTGGGTACCATAACCACTTGACTCAGCTGGGAGTTAATCTTCCTGATGATAGTTTCAATGATAGAGTTCTTCAATCACTGCCACCAAGCTATAAAGGCTTCATAATGAACTATAATATGCAAGGGATGAACAAGATTATTCCCGAGATCTTCGCGATGCTAAAAGCTGCGGAGGTAGAAATCAAGAAGGAACATCAAGTGTTGATGGTCAACAAGACCACTAGTTTCAAGAAAAAGGGCAAAGGGAAGAAGGGGAACTTCAACAAGAGCGGCACGAAAGTTCTGCTCGGAGAAGAAACCCAAGTCGGACCTAAGCTGGCCCGAGTGCTTCTCTTGCAAAGGGACTGGTCACTGGAAGCGGAACTGCCCCAAGATTTGGCGGATAAGAAGGATGGCAAAGTGAAATGTATATTTGATATACATGTTATTGATGTGTACCTTACTAATGCTCATAGTAGCGCCTGGGTATTTGATATCTGGTTACATTGCTCATATTTGCAACTCAAAGCAGAGGCTACTGGATTAAGCGAAGATTGGCTAAGGACGAGGTGACGATGCGCGTGGGAAATGGTTCCAAGGTCGATGTGATCGCCGTCGACACGCTACCTCTACATCTACCTTCGAGATTAGTTTTAGACCTAAATAATTGCTATTTGGTGCCAGCGTTGAGCATGAACATTATATCTGGATCTTGTTTGATGCGAGACAATTATTCATTTAGATTAGAGAATAATGGTTGTTCTATTTATATGAGTAATATCTTTTATGGTCATGCACCTTTGTTGAGTGGTCTATTTTTGTTGAGTCTCGATCGTGATGATACACATATTTATAATATTGAAGCCAACATATGCAAGTTGATAATGATAGTGCAACTTATTTGTGGCACTGCCGTTTGGATCATGTCGGTGTAAAGCGCATGAAGAAACTCCATGCTGATGGACTTTTGGATTCACTTGATTATGAATCACTTGGTGCTTGCTAACCGTGCCTCATGGGCAAGATGACTAAAACTCCGTTCTTTGGAACAATGGAACGAGCTACAGACTTATTGGAAATAATACATACCGATGTATGCGGACCAATGGGTGTTGAGGCTCATGGTGGGTATCATTATTTTCTTACCTTCACAGATAATTTGAGCAGATATGGTTATATCTACTTAATGAAGCATAAGTCTGAAACATTTGAAAATTTCAAAGAATTTCAGAGTGAAGTGGAAAATCATCGTAACAAGAAAATAAAGTTTCTACGATCTGATCGTGGAGGTGAATATTTGAGTTACGAGTTTGGTCTTCATTTTAAACAATGTGGAATAGTTTCACAACTTATGCCACCTGGAACACCACAGCGAAATGGTGTGTCCGAACATTGTAACCGTACTTTATTGGATATGGTGCGATCTGTGATGTCTCTTACTGATTTACTGCTATTGTTTTGGGGTTATGCTTTAGAGACGGCTGCATTCACTTTAAATAGGGCACCATCAAAATCCATTGAGACGACGCCTTATGAACTGTGGTTTGGCAAGAAACCAAAGTTGTCGTTTCTTAAAGTTTGGGGCTGTGATGCTTATGTGAAAAAGCTTCAACCTGATAAGCTCAAACCCAAATTGGAGAAGCGCGTCTTCATAGGATACCCAAAGGAAACTGTTGGGTACACCTTCTATCACAGATCCGAAGGCAATGTCTTTGTTGCTAAGAATGAATCCTTTCTAGAGAAGGAGTTTCTCTCGAAAGAAGTGAGTGGGAGGAAAGTAGAACTTCATGAGGTAATTGTACCTTCTCCCTTATTGGAAAGTAGTTCATCACACAAATCAGTTCCAGTGATTCCTACACCAATTAGTGAGGAAGCTAATGATGAGATCATGAAACTTCAGATCAAGTATTCATGCCATGTTTACAATAGTTTTAGGAAAATTTTGTTTTTGCCACTCTAGATTTTGCCAATTTTTCTTATGCCACTTTAAATTTTGACATTTCACTTTTGCCACTCTTATTTTTCGACAATTATCACAATTGCCATTCCCGTGGCAAAAGCAAAATTTTCGGAATGGCAATTGTGATAATTATCAAAATTTAAGAGTGGCAAATATAAAATAAAATTATTTTGCTTTTGCCACAAAATGGCAATTGTGATAATTGTCAAAAATTAAGAGTGGCAAAAGTGAAATGTCAAAATCTAGAGTGGCATAAGGAAAATTGGCAAAATCTAGAGTGGCAAAAGCAAAATTTTCCCAATAGTTTTATGAAGTATTCATGCCATGTTTACAATAGTTTTATATGATTTTGGTATGATTTGATTAGAACTAACCCGGACTGATGCTATTTTCAGCAGAACTACCGTGGTGTTGTTTTTGTGCAGAAATAAAAGTTCTCAGAATGCGCTGAAAATCAACGGAGAATTTTTCTAGAAAATATAAAAAATAATGGAACAAAGAGTTATTGGAGGGGAGTCCTGTGGGCCCCACGAGGGTGGAGGACGCGCCCCTGTGCCTCCTGGACTTCCCGTGGGCCCCTGACTTGTTCTTGACGCCAACCTCTCCTACAAATGCCCAAACCTCCAGAAAATAACCTAGATCAGAAGTTCCACCGCCACAAGCCTCCGTAGCCACGAGAAATCAATCTAGGCCCTCTCTGGCACCCTGCCGAAGGGGGCCATCATCACCGGAGGCCATGGGGAAGGATCCCGGAGGGGCCATCATCGCCATGAAGGCCAAGATCCAGAGGGAGAACCTCTCCCCATCCAGGGGGAGGCCATGGAGGAAGGAACACAAGGGGGAGAACCTCTCCTCCTCTCTTTCGGTGGTGCCGGAGTGCCATCGGGAGGGGAATCATCGCCGCGGTGATCGTCTTCATCAACATTACCATCATCATCACCATCCTCATCTCTTTTACGCGGTCCACTCTCCCGCACACCGCTGTAATCCCTACTTGAACATGGTGATTTATGCCACATATTATGATCCAATGATGTGTTGACATCCTATGATGTTTTGAGTAGATATCCTTTGTCTTTGGGTTGATTGATGATCTAGATTGGTATGAGTTGTATGTTTTATTTTGGTGCTATCCTATTGTGCCCTCTGTGTCGCGCAAGCGTGAGGGATTCCCGCTGTAGGGTGTTGCAATACGCTCATGATTCGCTTATAGTGGGTTGCTTTAGTGACAGAAGCATAAACCCGAGTAAGGGGGTTGTTGCGTATGGGATAAAGGGGACTTGATATGTTAATGCTATGGTTGGGTTTTACCTTAATGATCTTTAGTAGTTGCGGATGCTTGCTAGAGATCCAATCATAAGTGCATATGATCCAAGAAAAGAAAGTATGTTAGCTTATGCCTCTCCCTCATATGAAATTGCAATAGTGATTACCGGTCTTGTTAACAATTACCTAGGGTAATTCCGCACACCGACCCATCATTATTCCACACTCGCTATTTATAATACTTAAGTAATATATTCTAACTCTATGATAACAACACCTACTTTTATATTTTATCTCTCCGATACTATGCAAAGTTATCCTCTTCATACCCAGAATGTAGTTTTATTTATCGTTTCTAGTTGGAAGCAAACGTTCGGTGTACGTAGAGTCATATCCGTGGCAGATAGGACTTGAGAGAATATTGATCTTGCCTTTAGCTCCTTGTGGGTTCCACACTCCATACGTATCACTTCCACCTTTGGGAATTGCTATGATGATTTGATAACCCACAAGTATAGGGGATCAATTGTAGCCTCTTTCGATAAGTAAGAGTGTCGAACCCTATGAGGAGCTAAAGGTAGAACAAATATTCCCTCAAGTTCTATCGACCACCGATACAACTATACGCACGCTTAACGTTCGCTTTACCTAAAACAAGTATGAAACTAGAAGGACTTTGTAGGTGTTGTTGGATAGGTTTGCAAGAATATAAAGAGCACGTAAATAAAAACTAGGGGCTCTTTAGATAAAGACGCAATAAAGTTAGTATAGTGAGCGTGGAAAAGTGGTGGTAGGAGTTGTGAAATTGTCCCTAAGCAATTGACTACTTTACTAGACCGATAGCAAGTTTTATGTGGGAGAGGCCACTGCTAGCATGTCATCCCTGACTTGGAATTCTATGCACTTATGATTGGAGCTATTAGCAAGCATCCGCAAATACTAATGTTCATTAAAGTAAAACCCAACCATAGCATTAAGATATATTGGTCCCCCTTCAATCCCGTATGCATCAATTTCTATGCTAGGTTGAAGCTTCTGTCACTCTTGCCCTCCAATACATAGTCATATCAACATACAACTAACCCTATGGTGTGATCCACGCGTGCGCTCATATGACAGGCACCAAAGGAAAGCAACATAACCACAAGCAAATTAAACCAATCATAGCAATTCACCAATTACCGATATGCAAGGAAAATCTACTCAGACATCATAGGATGGCAACACATCATTGGATAATAATATGAAGCATAAAGCACCATGTTCAAGTAGAGGGTACAACGGGTTGCGGGAGAGTGGACCGCTGTAGATAGATGGGGGAAGGTGATGGAGATGTTGGTGAAGATGACGAAGGTGTTGGTGTAGATCACGGTGATCATGATGGCCCCGGCGGCACTTCGGTGCTACCGGAAGCGAGGGGGAGAGAACCCCCCTCCTTCTTCTTCTTCCTTGACCTTCTCCCTAGGTGGCAGAAGGGTTTCCCCTCCGATCCATGGTCTCCATGGCGTGGGAGGGGCAAGAGCCCCTCCGAGATTGGATCCATCTCTTTGTCTCTCTCTGTTTCTGCGTTCTTGATTCTGCCCTCTCACCGTTTCTTATATTCCCGGAGATCCATAACTCCGATTGGATTGAAACTTTGAACACAATTTTTTTCCGGATATTAGCTTTCTTGAGGCGAAAGAAGGGCAACAACCGCCTTACTGGGTGTCCATGAGGGTCAGGGGCGCACCCACCCCCTGGGGCGCGCCCCCTGCCTCGTGGGCCCTCGAGCATCGTCTCGCGTTGATTGCACTTCCCAAAATTCACATTTATTCCATAAAAAATCTCCGTCAGTTTTTATCCCGTTTGGACTCCGTTTGATATGGATTTTTGCGAAACAAAAACATGCAACAAACGAGGCTGCATGAGCCTTTGGATCAATATGTTAGTCCCAAAATAGTATAAAAAGTTGCCAAAAGTATATGAAAGTTGTATAATATTGGCATGGAACAACCAAAAATTATAGATACAACAGAGACGTATCAGCATCCCCAAGCTTAATTCCTGCTCGTCCTCGAGTAGGTAAATGAAAAAAAAAGATAATTTTTGATGTGGAATGCTACCTAGCATAATCTTGATCATGTAATCTAATCATGGCATGAATATTAAGACACGAGTGATTCAAAGCAATAGTCTATCATTTGACATTAAGACAATAATACTTCAAGCATAGTAATAAAGCAATTATGTCTTATCAAAATAACATAGCCAATGAAATCTTATCCCTACAAAATCATATAGTTTGGCCATGCTTCATTTTCGTCACACAAAATGCTCCCATCATGAACAACCCTGATTTCAGCCAAGCAACTGGTTCATACTTTTTAACGCGCTGCGCCTTTTCAACCCTCACGCAATACATGAGCGTAAGCCATGGACATAGCACTATGGGGGGAGTAGAGTATGATGATGGAGGTTGTGTGGAGAAGACACAAAAGGAGAAAGTCTCACATCGGCGCGGCTAATCAACGGGCTATGGAGATGGCCATCAATTGATGTCAATGTGAGGAGTAGGGATTGCCATGCAACAGATGCACTAGAGCTATAAGTGTATGAAAGCTCAAATTGAAACTAAGTGGGTGTGCATCCAACTTGCTTGCTCATGAAGACCTAGGGCATTTGAGGAAGCACATCGTTGGAATATACAAGCAAAGTTCTATAATGAAAATTCCCACTAGTATATGAAAGTGATAACTCAAGAGACTCTCTATATGAAGAACATGGTGCTACTCTGAAGCACAAGTGTGGTAAAAGGATAGTAACATTGCCCCTTCTCTCTTTTTCTCTCATTTTTTATTTTATTTTTTTGGTGGGCTTCTTTGGCCTCTTTTTTTATTTGGGCTTGTTTGGCCTCTTTTATTTTTCATGAAGTCAGGAGACTCATCCCAACTTGTGAGGGAATCATAGCTTCCATCATCCTTTCCTCACATGGGACAATGCTCCAATAATGATGATCATCACACTTTTATTTACTTACAACTCAATATTACAACTCGATACTAGAACACAAAATATGACTCTATATGAATGCCTCCGGCGGTGTGCCGGGATGTGCAATGATCTAGCGTAGAAATGAAATCAAAAAACGGACAAGCCATGAAAACATCATGCTAGCTATCTTACGATCATGCAAAGCAATATGACAATGAATGCTCAAGTCATGTATATGATGATGATGGAAGTTGCATGGCAATATATCTCGGAATGGCTATGAAAATGCCATGATAGGTAGGTATGGTGGCTTTTTTGAGAAAGATATAAGGAGGCTTATGTGTGATAGAGCGTATTGTATCATGGGGTTTGGATGCACCGGCGAAGTTTGCACCAACTCTCGAGGTGAGAAAGGGCAATGCACGGTACCGTAGAGGCTAGCAAATTGCGAAAAGGTAAGAGTGCGCATAATCCATGGATTCACATTAGTCATAAAGAACTCATATACATATTGCAAAAGTTTATTAGCCCTCGAAGCAAAGTACTACTATACATGCTCCTAGGGGGGAGGTTGGTAGGAGTTAACCATCGCGCGCCCCCGACCTTCACACAAAGGAGGACAATCAATAATAAATCATGCTCCAACTTCTTAGCATAACGAGAGACTATACGTGCATGCTTCGGGATTTACAAACCTTAACACCAATATTCTTACTAAACAGAACCATTTACTAGTACCTCCCACATATTATCATCTCTATATCGCAAAACTATTGCAAGGAATCAAACATATCATATTCAGTGATCTACAAGTTTTATGTAGGATTTTATGACTAACCATGTGAATGACCAATTCCTGTCATCTCTCTAAATAGATATAAGTGAAGCAAGAGAGTTTAATTCTTTCTACAAAAGATATGCCCACGCTCTAACAAATATAAGTGAAGCAAAAGAGCATTCTACAAATGGCGGTTTTCTATGTGAAGAGAAACAGGCAATCCGAACTTCAAATGATATAAGTGAAGCACATTAAGCATTCTATAAAGCCATACTCAAAAGATTTAAGTGAGGTGCAATGAGCATTCTATAAATCAATCATGGAATATCTCATACCAGCATGGTGCATAAAACAAAAGTGAAAACTAAATGCAAAATATGCTCCAAGATTTGCACATATCACATGAATGAAACGAATCAGAAAACATACCGATATTTGTTGAAGAAAGATGGGATGCCTTCCGGGGCATCCCCAAGCTTAGACGCTCGAGTCTCCTTGAATATTTACTTGGGGTGCCTTGGGCATCCCCAAGCTTGAGCTCTTGCCTCTTCTTCTTCTTCTCACATCGAGACCTCCTCGATCTTTGAACACTTCATCCACACAAAACTCAACAGAAAGCTCGGTAAGATCCCTTAGTATAATAAAGCAAATCACTACTCTAAGTACTATTGCAAACCAATTCATATTTTGTTTTTGCATTGTAGCTACTGTAATATAACTTTTCCATGGCTTAATCCACTGATAGAAATCGAGAGTTTCATCAAAACAAGCAAACTATGCATCAAAAACAGAATCTGTCTTAAACAGGACAGTCTATAGTAATATGAACATTCACCATACTTCTGTAACCCAAAAATTCTGAAAAAATTAGGAACAATAAACAATTTGTATAGAAAGACAGTGCAAAAAGTTTCAGAACCTTTTGACGTTCTAGTAAAAAATTTAAAATCACGCACTACCGCCAAAGTTTTGTCCTACACCGCACAAACCAACAAGCATTGTAAACATCCTAAAGGCAAACCTTGGCAAATTATTTTTATTATATAAACTTTATAAAAGCACACAACATAAATAAATGACTCTCTAAAACTTCCGGGTTGTCTCCCTGGCAGCACTTTCTTTAAAGCCATTAAGCTAGGCATAAGGTGCTCAAGTAATGGATCCACCCGGATCCCAAGGTATATCAAAGCCAATTTTAATTAACAATGATTTGTAATTTAGTAGTGAGCACAAAGTAACATATATCAAGCAATGACGAAGTCTAACTCTCTTCCTATGCATCGGCATGTCATAAAAGAACAATTCATGCACACATAGTAAAGGCCAATGCATAGTATAAACAGTTTCTTGCAATTTTATCGTGTGGGAAACATAGAGAGGTGGAGATATAGTTCCTCTCTCATAATAATTGCAAGTAGGATAAGAAAGCACATGCATATTATATCTATCAAAATCACCATGTGTAGTAGTGAAACGCAACCCATCAATATAATCCTTAATAAGGGCAAACTTCTCCGATATAGTGTAGTCGAGAGAACTCAAAAAGATAATAGGACTATCATGCGTGGGTGCAATAGCAAAAATTTCATGTTTAACATAAGGAGCTATAGCAAGTTCATCTCCATAAGCATAATTCATATTGGCATCTTGGCCACAAGCATAGCAAGCATCATCAAAAAGGGATATTTCAAAAGAATCAAAGGGATCATAACAATCATCATAGCAATCATCCTTCGGTAAGCATGAAGGGGAATTAAACAATGTATGAGTTGTAGAGTTACTCTCATTAGAAGGTGGGCACGGGTAGCTAATCCGCTCTTCCTCCTTTTGTTCTTCGCTCTCCTCATCATCTTTTTCATCCAATGAGCCCACAGTTTCATCAATTCCTTCTTCCATAGACTCCTGCAAAATATTATTCTCTTCTTGGACAGCGGAGGAGTCCTCAATATATGGTTTAACATAGGCATTAGAAGCATAATTATCATAACAATATTTAAGTATGGCAAAATTTTCAGATTTGTAAAGAGTAGCATCATACTTTCCAATCAAAGAAGCAATTTCATAAGCACCCTTAAAAGCAACAAATTCTTCAATTTGTTGAACATCATAGTAATTATAAACACCCTTAACATACGAAGATACGATTCCATTATCACTAAACTCACATTGGTAGGGAAGGTGTTTCTTAGGGTCTTTAGAACAACAAGTAAAATCATATATTTCACATAAATTCCAAGCATAGCATTGCAAACGATGAATTTGATCCAGTAAAAGTTTCCCTTTTTGAGATAAGCGGTGTCGCACATAACAAGCATGCTCATCTAAAGATTTGCCCTCAACTAAGGTAGTTGGGGTTTCAGCACGAGCACATAGGGATCAAAGATGATCCAAGTAAAAAGCTTCAGGAGTGTGATAGATTTTGAGTGGTTCTTCAACCATTGGTGTAGTAGGTACACCTATTTTTTTGGTATTTTGCGTTTCCTACCCATAACTAAAGATAGAAAACAAGAGCACAAAATAAACACTACTTAGTGATAAAGCAAACAAGCACACACGAGAATATTCACCCCACGCTATAACTCCCCAAAAACGGAGCCAGAAAAAGGTCTTGATAACCCACAAGTATAGGGGATCAATTGTAGCCTCTTTCGATAAGTAAGAGTGTCGAACCCAACGAGGAGCTAAAGGTAGAACAAATATTCCCTCAAGTTCTATCGACCACTAATATAACTCTATGCACGCTTAACGTTCGATTTACCTAAAACAAGTATGAAACTAGAAGGACTTTGTAGGTGTTGTTGGATAGGTTTGCAAGAATATAAAGAGCATGCAAATAAAAACTAGGGTCTGTTTAGATGAAGACACAATAAAGTTAGTATAGCGAGTGTGGAGAAGTGGTGGTAGGAGTTGTAAATTGTCCCTAAGCAATTGATTACTTTACTAGACCGATAGCTAGTTTTATGTGGGAGAGGCCACTGCTAGCATGTCATCCCTGACTTGGAATTTTATGCACTTATTATTGGAACTATTAGCAAGCATCCGCAACTACTAATGTTCATTAAGGTAAAACCCAACGATAGCATTAAGTTATATTGGTCCCCCTTTAATCCCGTATGCATCAATTTCTATGCTAGGTTGAAGCTTCTGTCACTCTTGCCCTCCAATACATAGTCCTATCAACATACAACTAACCCTATGGTGTGATCCACGTGCGCGCTCATATGATGAGAACCAAAGGACAACAACATAACCACAAGCAAATTAAACCAATCATAGCAATTGACCAATTACCGATAGGACAATGAAAATCTACTCAGACATCACAGGACAGCAATACATCATTGGATAATAATATGAAGCATAAAGCACCATGTTCAAGTAGAGGGTACAGCGGATTGCGGGAGAGTGGACCTCTGTAGATAGATGGGGGAAGGTGATGGAGATGTTGGTGAAGATGACGGAGGTGTTGGTGTAGATCACGGTGATGATGATGGCCCCGGCGGCACTCCGGCGCCACCAGAAGCGAGGGGGAGAGAGCCCCCCTCCTTCTTATTCTTCCTTGACCTTCTCCCTAGGTGGGAGAAGGGTTTCCCCTCTGGTCCATGGTCTCCATGGCGTGGGAGGGGCGAGAGCCCCTCCGAGATTGGATCTGTCTCTTTCTCTCTCTCTGTTTCCACGTTCTTGATTCTGCCCTTTCACCATTTCTTATATTCCCAGAGATCCGTAACTCCGATTGGATTGAAACTTTGAACACGATTTTTTTCCGGATATTAGCTTTCTTGCGGTGAAAGAAGGGCAACAACGGCCTTACGAGGTGTCCACGAGGGTCAGGGGCGCGCCCCCTACCTCGTGGGCCCCTCGAGCATCGTCCCGCGTTGATTCCACTTCCCAAAATTCACATTTATTCCATAAAAAATCTCTGTCAGTTTTTATCCCGTTTGGACTCCGTTTGACATGGATTTTCTGCGAAACAAAAACATGCAACAAATAGGAACTGGCACTGGGCACTGTATCAATATGTTAGTCTAAAAAATAGTATAAAAAGTTGCCAAAAGTATATGAAAGTTGTATAATATTGGCATGGAACAATCAAAAATTATTGATACGACGGAGACGTATCATGATTCCCTGCACTTGGGGATTATCAAGCTCTTTTCTAGCGTCGTTGCCAGGGAGCAATAGCGTGGGGTTGATATTCTCGTGTGTGCTTGTTTGCTTTCTTCACTAAGTAGATTTTTGTTCCCTTTTTTTTGCTTAGTTGTGGGTGAAACATACAAAAAAATTGAAAATACAAAAAGATTCACTTGCCTCATATGCCTAAGAAGTTTTTCAAAAAGAGAAGTAATTGAAAAGTTATGCATTGGAGAAGTGAGAGTCGACCTTGAACACTTGTGTTCATGCTCATGGGAACAATGTAGAATTTTTCATGGAAGTTTCTCTGAAAATAATTATCCCCTTGTATATATTCATTATATTATAAAAATAATGGGCCAAGCTTTGGTTTTAGGATGATTAGATTGCTTGTTTACTTTGTGCAGTACAAAAACTAAAACTTTGGATGTAGCACGTGAATTTACATTTTTTTCTGGAAAGTCAAATGGGTCTGAAACTGTTTGCACATTACTTCTGTAAAAATTGTTTAAATTTTCATATTTTTTTAGAATTTTTTTTTTGAGTTACAAAAGTTTACTCAATTTCCAGATTACTCAGACTGTCCTGTTTTTGTCAGATTCTGTTTTCTATGTGTTGTTCGCTTATTTTGATGAATCCATGGGTAGTATCGGGGGGTATGAACCATGGTGAAGTTTGAATACAATAGATAAAGTGCTAATATGAAATTGGAATGAGTTTACAACACTACCTAAAGGTAGTGATTTGCTTTAGTATACTAACGGGTCTCACAAATTTTTTGTTAAGTTTTTGTGGATGAAGTGTTCGAAGAACGAGGAGTTACCGATGTGAGAAGAATAAAGAGAGGCAAGAGTTCAAGCTTGGAGATGCCCAAGGCACCCCAAGTAAATATTCCAAGGATACTCAAGCATCTAAGCTTGGGGATTCCCCGGTTGGCATGCCATCTTTCTTCTTCAACAATTATCGGTATACCTTGGTTTTTGTTTTGTTCACATGATTTGTGTCCTTTGTGTTTTTCTTTTTCTTCAAGGACCATGCTAGTATGAGATAGACCTTCATATATTTATAGAATGCTTCATGTGCTTCACTTATATCTTTTGAGTATGACCTTATAGAATGCTCTTTGTGCTTCACTTAAATCTTTTGAGTATGGTTTTATAGAATGCTTCGTGTGCTTCACTTATATATTTTGAGCTTGGATATTGGTTAGTCTATATTAATTGTAGAATGCTCCATGAACTTCACTTATATCTTTCGGAGTATTAATAATACTATCATGTAAAGTGGGTTTGGAAGAGTGTCAACTTTATGAATTAGTGATCCCACTATTTTGGAGGGTGTTGAATCTTAGTGTGATATTTATGAAAGTGGATTTGGAAGAGTGTCAACTTTAGTTAGTAATGATTCCACTATTTCGAAAGAGGTTCCAATTGATTATGAGAACAAAGTTGCTATCTATGATGATTATTGTGATGAAATGTATGCTATAAAGAATAATGTTAACCATGAAAGTTGCCATCATGATTTTAATTTTCAATTGGATTATGCCTCACATGACAGTTATTTTGTTGAGTTTGCTCCCACTATTCCCAGTGAGAAGATTTTTTGCTTATGTGGAGAGTAGTAAAATTTCTTTGCTTGTAGATCATGAAAAGAATTCTTTATGTGATGGTTGTATTGTTAAACTCATTCATGATGCTACTCAAAATTATTATGAGGGAGGAATAGACACTTGTAGGAGTTGCAATAATATCAAGCTTCCTCTCTATGTGCTTAAAGTTTCAAAGTTATACTTGTTTTGTGTTCCTATGCTAGTTGATTCTTTGTTCCCTTAAATTGTGTGCTCACAAAATTCCTAGGCACGGGAAGTGGGTTAGATTTAAATGTGCTAGTCATATTCTTCATGATCCTCTCTTTATGTTTCAATTCTTATCTTTTATGTGAGCATCATTGAAATCATCATGCCTAGCTAAAAGGCATTAAAGAAAAGCACTTGTTGGGAGACAACCCAATATTTACCATTACTGTTTTTGTGTGTTCTACTGCAGTAATCATGTTTTATAGCTTTTGTTTCAATAAAGTGCCAAGTAAGACCTTCGGGAAGACTTGGGTGAAAGTTAATGTGATCTTGCTGTAAAAAACAGAAACTTTGTGATCACGAGATTAGCTGTCATTTTTTACAGAAGAGTGATTTTGAGTTGATTCTTTTTGAAGAAGATTAATAGACAAATTCCTAACGTCCACCAATTTATTTCATAATTTTTGGAGTACGATAAGTATGGTTGTTGTACAGATCATTACAGACTGTTCTGTTTCTGTCTGATTCTGTTCTCATTGCATAGTTTGCTTGTTTTCTAGTTTCTATGGCTTATATTTCTCAATATAAATTGTAGAAATGATATGGCACAGTAGGAATTGTCTGAGAACAATTACGAATATTGTCTTTGACAGTACCAAAGTGAATGGTTTACTCTTTTTCATACTAACCCATCTCACGAAGTTCCATTAAGTTTTGTGTGATTGAAGTTTTCAAGTTTTGGGTGAGATATCGATATGAGGAGAGTAAGGAGTGGAAATACCCTAAGATTGGGGATGCCCAAGGCACCCCAAGGTAATATTCAAGGAAGACTCAAGCGCCTAAGCTTGGGGATGCCCCGGAAGGCATCCTCTTTCGTCTTCAAAACTATCGGTATACCTTACTCGGAGCTATATTTTTATTCATCACATCATATGTGTTTTGCTTGGAGAGTATTTTCAATTTTACTTGATGTTTGAATAAAATCATTGGATCTGAAATCTTGAATGAAAAATAATCCTCCCATGGCTAGTTAATTCTTGGACTACACAGTGTTCTTCACTTATATCTTTTGGAGTAGTTTGTCATTTACTCACGTGCTTCACGTATATCCTATGAGTAAATGGTTGAATGAATTGAATATCATAAACCTGAATTTATATATGTGTTTAACATGGGGATTAATCGCTACCATTTGAGCACTACGTTGGTTTTTGCTGAAGAAGAAAGGGTGATGCAGCAAAGTAGCGTAAGTATTTCCCTCAGTTTTTGAGAACAAAGGTATCAATCCAGTAGGAGGCTCCTCAAAAGTCCCATGCACCTACACAAACAAACAAGAACCTCGCAACCAACGCAATAAAGGGGTTTTCAATCCCTTCAGGGTAACTTGCAAAAGTGAGATCTGATAGAGATAATAAGATAAGATAAATATTTTTGGTATTTTTATGATATAGATTGGAAAGTAAAAGATGCAAATAAAAGTAGATGGAAAACTTATATGATAAAAGATAGACCCGGGGGCCATAGGTTTCACTAGTGGCTTCTCTCAAGATAGCATAAGTATTACGGTGGGTGAACAAATTACTGTTGAGCAATTGATAGAAAAGCGAATAGTTATGAGATTACCTAGGCATGATCATGTATATAGGCATCACGTCCGTGACAAGTAGATCGAAACGATTCTGCATCTACTACTATTACTCCACACATCGACCGACTCCTGCCTGCATCTATATTATTAAGTTCATAAAGAACAGAGTAATGCATTAAGAAAGATGACATGATGTAGAGGGATAAACTCAGGCAATATGATATAAACCCCATCTGTTTATCCTCGATGGCAACAATATAATACGTGCCTTGCTGCCCCTGCTGTCACTGGGAAAGGACACGCAAGATTAAACCCAAAGCTAAGAACTTATCCCATTGCAAGAAAGATCAATCTAGTAGGCCAAACCAAACTAATAATTCGAAGAGACTTGCAAAGGTAACAAATCATACATAAAAGAATTCAGAGGAGATTCAAATATTTCTCATAGATAAACTTGGTCATAAACGGACAATTCATCAGATCTTGACAAACACACCGCAAAAAGAGTTGCATCGAATAGATCTCCAAGAAGATCGAGGAGAACTTTGTATTCAGATTCAAAAAGAGAGAAGAATACATCTAGCTATAAACTATGGACCCGAAGGTCTATGGTAAACTACTCACAACTCATAGGAGAGGCCTTGGATATGATGTAGAGGCCCTCCATGGTTGATTCCCCCTCCAGCGGAGCACCGACGAAGGCTCCAAGATGGGATCTCGTGGATACAGAAGGTTGCGGCGGTGGAATTAGGTTTTCGTGGTGCTCCCCGATGTTTTCAGGGTATGGGAGTATATATAGGAGGAAGAAGTATGCCGGTTGATGCTCGAGGGGCCCACGAGGGTGGGGGCGTGCCGGGCACCCTCGTGGCCACCTCGTTTGTTGCTTGACGTCCACCCCAAGTCTCATGGTTTGCATTTGTTCCAAAAGATCGCTCCCTAAGGTTTCATTCCATTTGGACTCCGTTTGATATTCCTTTTCTTCGAAACACTGAAATAGCCAAAAAAATAGCAATTTGGGCTGGGCCTCCGGTTAGTAGGTTAGTCCCAAAAATGAAATAAAAGTGTAAATTAAAGCCCATAAACATCCAAAACGGGTAATATAATAGCATGGAACAATAAAAAATTATAGATACATTGGAGACGTATCAAGCTGAAGGAAATATGCCCTAGAGGCAATAATAAAGTTATTATTTATTTCCTTATTTCATGATAAATGTTTATTATTCATGCTAGAATTGTATTAAACGGAAACGTAATACATGTGTGAATACATAGACAAACATAGTGTCACTAGTATGCCTCTACTTGACTAGCTTGTTGATCAAAGATGGTTGTGTTTCCTAACCATAGACATGAGTTGTCATTTGATTAACGGGGTCACATCATTAGGAGAATGATGTGATTGACTTGACCCATTCCGTTAGCTTAGCACTTGATCGTTTAGTATGTTGCTATTGCTTTCTTCATGACTTATACAAAGTTCCTACAACTATGAGATTATGCAACTCCCGTTTACGGAGGAACACTTTGTGTGCTACCAAACATCCTAGCGTAAGCTGGGTGATTATAAAGGAGCTCTCTGGTGTCTCCAAAGGTACATGTTGAGTTAGCGTATTCGAGATTAGGTTTTGTCCTCCGATTGTCGGAGAGGTATCTCTGGCCCTCTCGGTAATGCACATCACTATAAGCCTTGCAAGCAATGTAGCTAATGAGTTAGTTATGGAATGATGCATTACGTAGCGAGTAAAGAGACTTGCGTAGCGAGATTGAACTAGGTATTGGATACAAGCGATCGAATCTCGGGCAAGTAACATACCGATGACAAAGGAACAATGTATGTTGTTATGCGGTTTGACCGATAAATATCTTCATAGAATATGTAGGAGCCAATATGAGCATCCAGGTTCGCTATTGGTTATTGACCGGGAACAGTTCTAGGTCATGTCTACATAGTTACGGAACCGTAGAGTCCGCATGTAACGTTACGATGACGGTTTTATTATGAGTTTATAAGTTTTGATGTACCAAAGGTTGTTGAGTCCGGATGTGATCACGGACATGAGGAGTCTTGAAATGGTCGAGACATAAAGATTTATATATTGGAAGCCTATATTTGGATATCGGAAGCGTTAGGGTGAAATCGGGATTTTCTAGGATCTGAGGTTCTGGAACCCCGGGGTTAATCAGGCCTACATGGGCCATGAGGGAGAAGAGGAGGGCCGGCGGGGCAGGCGCGCACCCCCCCTAGTCCGAATAGGACAAGGAAGGGGGGCGCCCTTTCCTCTTTCCTCCCCCTTTCCTTCTCCACCAAGGCAAGAGGAGGAGTCCTACTCGGTGGGAGTAGGACTCCTCCAGCACACCCCTAGGGGCGGCTGCACCTCCCCTCCCTCCTTTATATCACGGGGTAGGGGGCACCTCTAGACACAAAAGTTGATCTTCATGATCGTTCCTTAGCCGTGTGCGGTGCCCCCTCCACCATATTCCACCTCGGTCATATCATTGCAGTGTTTAGGCGAAGCCCCGCGTCGGTAGAACATCATCATCGTCACCACACCGTAGTCTTGTGGAACTCATCCTGACACCCTGCTGGATCGGAGTCAGGGATCGTCATCGAGCTGAGCGTGTGCTGAACTCGGAGGTGTCGTACGTTCGGTACTTGGATCGGTCGGATCGTGAAGGCGTCGACTACATCAACCGCGTTGTCATAGCGCTTCCGCTTACGGTCTCTGAGTGCGTGGACAACACTCTCTCCTCTCGTTGCTATGCATCACCATGATCTTGCGTGTGCATAGGAAAATTTTGAAATTACTACGTTCCCCAACAGTGGTATCAGAGCCTAGGTTTTATGCGTTGATGTTATATGCACGAGTAGAACACAAGTGAGTTGTGGGCGATACAAGTCATACTGCTTACCATCATATCATACTTTGGTTCAGCGGTATTGTTGGATGAAGCGGCCCGGACCGACATTACGCGTATGCTTACGCGAGACTGGTTTTACCGCTGTGCTTTGTGTTGGGGAACGTAGTAATTTCAAAATTTTTCCTACGCACACGCAAGATCATGGTGATGTATAGCAACGAGAGGGGAGAGTGTTGTCTACGTACTCGTCGAGACCCGGCGAAGCGATCACAACGTAGAGGAAGTAGTCGACGCTTCTCCTCGCGATTCGACCGATCCGGCGCCGTTACTCCGGCGCCCCGAGTTCTTGACACACGTACAGCTCGATGGCGTCCCTCGTACTCGATCCAGCCGAGTGTCGAGGAGAGTTCGTCAAGACGACGGCGTGGTGACGATCTTGATGTTTCACGGCGCAGGCTTCGCCTAAGCTTCATGACGGTATGACCGAGGTGGAATATGGTGGAGGGGGCACCGCACACGCTAAGGAACGATCCGTAGATCAAACTTGTGTGTTCTAGGGTGCCCCCTGCCCCGTGATATAAAGGAGGGGGGAGGCCGGCCGGCCTAGAGGAGGCGGGAGGAGTCCTACTCCCACCGGAGTAGGACTCCCCCTTCCTAGTTGGAATAGGATTGGGGGAGGGGGAAGAGAAAGGCGCCGCCTCCTTGTCCTATTCGGACTGGGGGAGAGGCGCGCGCCACCCTTGGCCGCCCCTCCTCTTCTCCTCGAGGCCCACCGAGGCCCATTTACCTCCCGGGGTTCCGTAACCTCCTACTCGATTCAAAATTCTGCCGAACCATTCCAACTCCAAACATAGGCTTCCAATATATCAATCTTTATGTCTCGACCATTTCAAGACTCTCATCATGTCCGTGATCACATCCGGACTCAACTTCTTCGTACATCAAAATACATAAACTCATAATAACCGCCATCGAAACCTTGCTGCAAGTGGACCCTACGGTTCGAGAATAATGTAGACATGACCTAGAACTATTCTCGTCAATAACCAATAGCGGACCTGGATGCCCATATTGGTTCCTACATATTCTACGAAGATCTTTATCGGTCGATCGCATAACAACATACGTTGTTCCCTTTGTCATCGGTATGTTACTTGCCCGAGATTCGATCGCCGGTATCAATACCTAGTTCAATCTCGCATCGCAAGTCTCTTTACTCGCTCCGTAATACATCATCTCACAGCTAACTCATTAGTTGTAATGCTTGCAAGGCTTCAAGTGATGTGTATTAGCGAGAGGGCCCAGAGATACCTCTCCCACAATCGGAGTGACAAAACCTAATCTCAAATACGCCAACCCAACATCTGCCTTTGGAGACACCTGTAGTACTCTTTATAATCACCCAGCTTACGCTAGACGCTTGGTAGCACCCAAAGTGTTCCTCCGTAAACGGGAGTTGCATAATCTCATAGTTACAGAACATGTATATGTCATGGATAAAAGCAGAGCAACATACTAAACGATCGTGTGCTAAGCTAATGGAATGGGTCATGTCAATCGATCATTCTACTAATGATGTGACCTTGTTAACCAAATAACAACTCTTTGTTCATGGTTAGGAAACATAATCATCTTTGATTAACAAGCTAGTCTAGTAGAGGCATACTAGTGACATATTGTTTGTCTATGCATTCACACATGTGATT
Source organism: Aegilops speltoides (assembly GCA_021437245.1). Classification (NCBI taxonomy): domain Eukaryota; kingdom Viridiplantae; phylum Streptophyta; class Magnoliopsida; order Poales; family Poaceae; genus Aegilops; species Aegilops speltoides. Next base: position 74,213,410 of record CM038141.1, read on the forward strand.
ATGTTTCCTGTTAATACATTCTAGCATGAATAATAAACATTTATCATGATATAAGATAAATAATAACTTTATTATTGCCTCTAGGCATATTTCCTTCAGCTACTAGAGTCAATAATCTAGATCACATCACAATGTGATTAACATCGATAGTTCACATCATCATGCGATTAACACCCATAGTTCACATCGCTATGTGACCAACACCCAAAGGGTTTACTAGATTCAAATCTAGTTCACATCGCTATGTGATTAACACCCAAAGAGTACTAAGGTGTGATCATGTTTTGCTTGTGAGAGAGTCTTAGTCAGCGGGTCTTTCACATTCAGATCCGTTATGTATTTTGCAATTTTTCTATGTCTACGATGCTCTTGCACGAAGCTACTCTAGCTAATTGCTCCCACTTTCAATATGTATCTAGATCGAGACTTAGAGTCATCGGATCGGTGTCAAAACTTGCATCGGCGTAACCCTTTACGACGAACCTTTTGTCACTTCCATAATCGAGAAACATATCCTTATTCCACTAAGGATAATTTTGACCGCTGTCGATGATCTACTCCTAGATCACTATTGTACTCCTTGCGAAACTTCGGTGCAGGGTATACAATAGATCTGGTACACAGATGGCATACTTTATAGAAACTATGGCCAAGGCATAGTGAATGACTTTCATTCTCTTTCTATCTTCTGCTGTGGTCGGGTTTTGAGTCTTACTCAATTTCACACCTTGTAACACAGGCAAGAACTCTTTCTTTGATTGTTTCATTTTGAACTACTTCAAAATCTTGTCAAGGTATGTACTCATTGAAAAAACTTATCAAGCATCTTGATCTATCTCTATAGATCTTGATGCTCAATATGTAAGTAGCTTTACCGAGGTCTTTCTTTGAAAAACTCCTTTCAAACACTTCTTTATGCTTTGCGAATAATTCTACATTATTTCCGATCTACAATATGTCATTCACATATACTTATCGAAATCTTGTAGTGCTCCCACTCACTTTTTAGTAAATACAGGCTTCACCGTAAGTGCAGATAAAACTATATGCTTTGATCAACTCATCAAAGCGTATATTCCAACTCGAGATGCTTGCACCAGTCCATAGATGGATCGCTGGAGCTTGCACACTTTGTTAGCTCCTTTGGATCGATAAAACCTTCTCGTTGCATCATATACAACTCTTCCTCCTAAAACCCATTCAGAATGCAGTTTTTACATCCATTTGCCAAATTTCATAAATTGTGGCAATTGCTAACATGATTCGGACAGACTTAAGCATCGCTACAGATTGAGAAAATCTCATTGTAGTCAACACCTTGAACTTGTCAAAACCTTTTGCGACAAGTCGAGCTTTGTAGATAGTAACACTACTATCGGCGTCCGTCTTCCTCTTGAAGATCCATTTATTTTCTATGGCTTGCCGATCATCGAACAACGCCACCAAAGTCCACACTTTGTTCTCATACATGGATCTCATCTCAGATTTCATGGCCTCAAGCCATTTCACGGAATCTGGGCTCATCATCGCTTCCTCATAGTTCGTAGGTTCATCATGGTCTAGTTACATGACTTCCGAACAGGATTACCGTACCACTCAGTGCGGATCTCACTCTGGTTTACCTACGAGATTCGGTAGTAACTTGATCTGAAGTTACATGATCATCATCATTAGCTTCCTCACTAATTGGTGTAGTAGTCACGAGGAACAGATTTACGTGATGAACTACTTTCAATAAGGAGAAGGTACAATTACCTCATCAAGTTCTACTTTCCTCCCACTCACTTCTTTCGAGAGAAACTCCTTCTCTAGAAAGGATCCATTTATTAGCAACGAATGTTTTGCCTTCGGATCTGTGATAGAAGGTGTACCCAACAATTTCCTTTGGGTATTCTATGAAGACGCACTTCTCCGATTTGGGTTTGAGCTTATCGGGATGAAACTTTTTCACATAAGCATCGCAGCCCCAAACTTTAAGAAACGACAACTTTGGTTTCTTGCTAAACCACAGTTCATATAGTGTCGTCTCAGCGGATTTAGATGCTGCCCTATTTAACGTGAATGCAGCTGTCTCTAATGCATGATCCCAAAAGCGATATTGGTAAATCGGTAAGAAACATCATAGATTGTACTATATCCAATAAAGTACGGTTATGACGTTCGGACACACCATTATGATGTGGTGTTCCAGGTGGCATGAATTTGTGAAACTATTCCACATTGTTTTAATTGAAGACCAAACTCGTAACTCAAATATTTGTCTCCGCGATCAGATCGTAGAAATCTTATTTTCTTGTCACGATGATTTTTCCACTTCACTCTGAAATTCTTTGAACCTTTCAACTATTTCGGACTTATGTTTCATCAAGTAGATATACCCATATCTGCTCAAATCATCTGTGAAGGTCAGAAAATAACGATACCCACCGCGAGCCTTAACACTCATTGGATCGCATACATCGGTATGTATTATTTCCAATAAGTCGGTTGCTCGCTCCTTTGTTCGGAGAACGGAGTCTTAGTCATCTTGCCCATGAGGCATGGTTCGCAAGCATCAAGTGATTCATAATCAAGTGATTCCAAAATCCCATCGAGATGGAGTTTCTTCATGCGCTTTACACCAATATGACCTAAACGGCGATGCCACAAATAAGTTGCACTATCATTATTAACTTTGCATCTTTTGGTTTCAATATTATGAATATGTGTATCACTACGATCGAGATCCAATGAACCATTTTCATTGGGCGTGTAACCATATAAGGTTTTATTCAGAACAACAGTTTATTCTCTTACTTAAATGAATAACCGTTTTGCAATAAACACGATCAAATCATATTCATGCTCAACGCAAACACCAAATAACATTTATTTAGGTTCAACACTAATCCCGAAAGTATAGGGAGTGTGCGATGATGATCATATCAATCTTGAAAACTATTTTCAACACACATCATCACTTCACCCTTAACTAGTTTACATTTATACGCAACTCCGTTTGAGTTACTACTCTTAGCAACCGAACCAGTACCAAATACCGAGGGTTGCTATAAACACTAGCAAAGCACACATCAAACACACAGTATATCAAATATACCTTTTTTACTTTGCCATCCTTCTTATCCACCAAATATTTAGGGCAGTTCCGCTTCCAAAGACCATTTCCTTTGCGATGTAAGCACTTTCGGTTTCAGGCTTTGGTTCAGCTTTGGGCTTCTTCGTGGGAGTGACAACTTGCTTGTCAATCTACTTGAAGTTCCCTTTCTTTCCTTTGCCCTTTTCTTGAAACTAGTGATCTTGTCAACCATCAACACTTGATGCTCTTTTCTTGATTTCTACCTTCGTCGATTTCAACATCACGAAGAGCTCGGAATCATTTTCGTCATCCCTTGCATACTATAGTTCATCACGAAGTTCTACTAACTTGGTGATGGTGACTAGAGAATTCATCAATCACTATCTTATCTGGAAGATTAACTCCCACTTGATTCAAGCGATTGAAGTACCTGGACAATCTGAGCACATGCTCACTAGTTGAGCGATTCTCCTCCATCTTTTAGCTATAGAACTTGTTGGAGACTTCATATCTCTCAACTCGGTATTTGCTTGAAATATTAACTTCAATTCTGGAACATCTCATATGGTCCATGATGTTCAAAACATCTTTGAAGTCCCGATTCTAAGCCATAAAGCATGGTGCACAAAACTATCAAGTAGTCATCATCTTGAGCTAGCCAAACATTCATAACGTGCATATCTGCTCCTGCAATAGGTCCATCACCTAGCGGTGCATTAAGGACATAATTCTTACGTGCGGCACAATGAGGATAAACCTCGGATCACGGATCAAATCCGCATCATTGCTACTAACATTTTTCAACACAATTTTCTCTAGGAACATATCAAAATAAACATATGAAAGCAACAACGCAAGCTATTGATCTTACAACATAATTTGCAAAATACTACGGGACTAAGTTCATGATAAATTTAAGTTCAATTAATCATATTACTTAAGAACTCCCACTTAGACAGACATCTCTCTAGTCATCTAAGTGATCACGTGATCCAAATCAACTAAACCATAACCGATCATCACGTGAGATGGAGTAGTTTTCAATGGTGAACATCTTATGTTGATCATATCTACTATATGATTCACGCTCGACCTTTCGGTCTCCGTGTTCGAGGCCATATCTGCATATGCTAGGCTCGTCAAGTATAACCCGAGTATTCTGCGTGTGCAAAACTGGCTTGCACCCGTTGTAGATGGACGTGAGCTTATCACACCCGATCATCACGTGGTGTCCAGGCACGACGAACTTTGGCAGCGGTGCATACTGGGAGAACACTTCTTGATAATTTAGTGAGAGATCATCTTATAATGCTACCGTCAATCAAAGCAAGATAAGATGCATAAAAGGATAAACATCACATGCAAATCAATATAAGTGATATGATATGGTCATCATCATCTTGTGCTTCACGATCTCCATCTTGCAGCACCACCATGATCACCATCGCCACCGGTAGCGACACCTTGATCTCCATCGTAGCATCGTTGTCGTCTCGCCAAATTTATGCTTCTCGACTATCGCTACCGCTTAGTGATAAAGTAAAGCATTACAGAAGCGATTGCATTGCATACAATAAGCGACAACCATATGGCTCCAGCCGATTGCCGATAACCGGTTACAAAACATGATCATCTCATACAATAAAATATAGCATCACGTTTTGACCATATCACATCACAACATGCCCTGCAAAAACAAGTTAGGCGTCCTCTACTTTGTTGTTGCAAATTTTACGTGGCTGCTACGGGCTTAAGCAAGAACTAGTCTCACCTCGCATCAAAACCACAATGATACTTCGTCAAATAGACTCCGTTTTAACCTTCTCAAGGACCGGCGTAGCCACACTCAGTTCAACTAAAGTGAGAGAGACAGACACCCGCCAATCACCTTTAAGCAACGAGTGCTCGTGGCGGTGAAACCAGTCTCGCGTAAGCGTCTGCGTAATGTCGGTCCGGCCGCTTCATCTCACAATACCGCTGAACCAAAGTATGACATGCTGGTAGGTAGTATGACTTGTATCGCCCACAACTCACTTGTGTTCTACTCGTGCAAAACATCAAACCATAAAAACCTAGGCTCGATACCCTTTGTTGGGGAACGTAGTAATTTCAAAAATTTCCTACGCACACGCAAGATCATGGTGATGTATAGCAACGAGAGGGAGAGTGTTGTCTCGTACCCTCGTGAGACCCGGCGAAGCGATCACAACGTAGAGGAAGTAGTCGTCGTTCTCCTCGCGATTCGACCGATCCGGCGCCGTTACTCCGGCGCCCCGAGTTCTTGACACACGTACAGCTCGATGGCGTCCCTCGTACTCCGATCCAGCCGAGTGTCGAGGAGAGTTCCGTCGGCCTGACGGCGTGGTGACGATCTTGATGTTTCACCGGCGCGAGGCTTCGCCTAAGCTTCATGACGGTATGACCGAGGTGGAATATGGTGGAGGGGCACCGCACACGGCTAAGGAACGATCCGTAGATCAAACTTGTGTGTTCTAGGGTGCCCCCTGCCCCGTATATAAAGGAGGGGGGGCCGGCCGGCCTAGAGGAGGCGCGGCTGGAGGAGTCCTACTCCCACCGGGAGTAGGACTCCCCCCTTTCCTAGTTGGAATAGGATTGGGGAGGGGGAAGAGGAAAGGGGGGGCGCCGCCCCCCTCCTTGTCCTATTCGGACTGGGGGGGAGGGGCGCGCGGCCACCCTTGGCCGGCCCCTCCTCTTCTCCCTCGAGGCCCACCGAGGCCCATTTACCTCCCGGGGGGTTCCGGTAACCTCCCGGTACTCCGGTAAATTCCTGTTTTCACTCGGAACCATTCCGAACTCCAAACATAGGCTTCCAATATATCAATCTTTATGTCTCGACCATTTCGAGACTCCTCGTCATGTCCGTGATCACATCCGGGACTCCGAACTTCTTCGGTACATCAAAATACATAAACTCATAATAACATCGCCATCAAACCTTAAGCGTGCGGACCCTACGGTTCGAGAATAATGTAGACATGACCTAGAACTATTCTCGGTCAATAACCAATAGCGGGACCTGGATGCCCATATTGGTTCCTACATATTCTACGAAGATCTTTGTCGGTCGAACGCATAACAACATACGTTGTTCCTTTGTCATCGGTATGTTACTTGCCCGAGATTCGATCGTCGGTATCCAATACCTAGTTCAATCTCGTTACGGCAAGTCTCTTTACTCGTTCCGTAATACATCATCTCACAACTAACTCATTAGTTGTAGTGCTTGCAAGGCTTCAAAGATGTGCATTACCGAGAGGGCCCAGAGATACCTCTCCGACAATCGGAGTGACAAAACCTAATCTCAAATACGCCAACCCAACATCGCCTTTGGAGACACCTGTAGTACTCCTTTATAATCACCCGATTCGTTGTGACGTTTGGTAGCACCAAAGTGTTCCTCCGTAAACGGAGTTGCATAATCTCATAGTTACGGAACATGTATAAGTTATGGATAAAAGCGGTAGCAACATACTAAACGATCGTGTGCTAAGCTAATGGAATGGGTCATGTCAATCAGATCATTCAACTAATGATGTGACCTTGTTAATCAAATAACAACTCCTTGTTCATGGTTAGGAAACATAACCATCTTTGATTAACAAGCTAGTCTAGTAGAGGCATACTAGTGACACTCTGTTTGTCTATGTATTCACACATGTATTATGTTTCCGGTTAATACAATTCTAGCATGAATAATAAACATTTATCATGATATAAGGAAATAAATAATAACTTTATTATTGCCTCTTGGGCATATTTCCTTCACTTTGCACACAGGTGACTAGCGGGTGTCTGTTTCTCCAACTTTAGTTGAACCGAGTGCGGCTACGCCCGGTCCTTGCGAAGGTTAACACAACACTAACTTGATGAACTATCATTGTGGTTTTCATGCGTAGGTAAGAACGGTTCTTGCTCAGCCCGTAGCAGCCACGTAAAATTTGCAACAACAAAGTAGAAGACGTCTAACTTGTTTTTGCAGGGCATGTTGTGATGTGATATGGTCAAGACGTGATGCTATATTTTATTGTATGAGATGATCATGTTTTGTAACCGAAGTTATCGGCAACTGGCAGGAGCCACATGGTTGTCGCTTTATTGTATGAAATGCAAATGCTTTGTAATTGATTTACTTTATCACTAAGCGGTAGCGATAGTCGTAGAAGCAATAGATGGCGTAACGATAATGATGCTATGATGGACATCAAGGTGTCGCGCCGGTGACGATGGTGATCACGACGGTGCTTCGGAGATGGAGATCACAAGCACAAGATGATGATGGCCATATCATATCACTTATATTGATTGTATGTGATGTTTATCCTTTATGCATCTTATCTTGCTTTGATTGACGGTAGCATTTTAAGATGATCTCTCACTAAATTATCAAGAAGTGTTCTCCCTGAGTATGCACCGTTGCGAAAGTTCTTTGTGCTGAGACACCACGTGATGATCAGGTGTGATAGGCTCTACGTTCAAATACAACGGGTGCAGAACAGTTGCACACGTGGAATAATCAGGTTAAACTTGACGAGCCTAGCATATACAGATATGGCCTCGGAACACGGAGACTGAAAGGTCGAGCGTGAATCATATAGTAGATATGATCAACATAGTGATGTTCACCATTGAAAACTACTCCATCTCACGTGATGATCGGACATGGTTTAGTTGATTTGGATCACGTGATCACTTAGATGACTAGAGAGATGTCTGTCTAAGTGGGAGTTCTTAAGTATTATGATTAATTGAACTTAAATTTATCATGAACTTAGTCCTGGTAGTATTTTGCAAATTATGTTGTAGATCAATAGCTAACGTTGTTGCTTTCATATGTTTATTTTGATATGTTCCTAGAGAAAATTGTGTTGAAAGATGTTAGTAGCAATGATGCGGATTGGATCCGTGATCTGAGGTTTATCCTCATTGCTGCACAGAAGAATTATGTCCTTAATGCACCGCTAGGTGATAGACCTATTGCAGGAGAAGATGCAGACGTTATGAATGTTTGGCTAGCTCAATATGATGACTATTTGATAGTTTAGTGCACCATGCTTAACGGCTTAGAATCGGGACTTCAAAGACATTTTGAACGTCATGGACCATATGATATGTTCCAGGAGTTGAAGTTAATATTTCCAGCAAATACCCGAGTTGAGAGATATGAAGTCTCCAACAAGTTCTATAGCTAAAAGATGGAGGAGAATCGCTCAACTAGTGAGCATGTGCTCAGATTGTCTGGGCACTTCAATCGCTTGAATCAAGTGGGAGTTAATCTTCCAGATAAGATAGTGATTGACAGAGTTCTCTAGTCACCATCACCAAGTTAGTAGAACTTCGTGATGAACTATAGTATGCAAAGGATGACGAAAATGATTCCCGAGCTCTTCGCGATGTTGAAATCAACGAAGGTAGAAATCAAGAAAGAGCATCAAGTGTTGATGATTGACAAGACCACTAGTTTCAAGAAAAAGGGCAAAGTGAAAGAAAGGGAACTTCAAGTAGAATGACAAGAAAGTTGTCACTCCCGCGAAGATGCCCAAAGCTGGACCAAAGCCTGAAACTGAGTGATTACACTGCAAAGGAAATGGTCACTGGAAGCGGAAATGCCCTGAATATTTGGTGGATAAGAAGGATGGCAAAGTGAACAAAGGTATATTTGATATACAGGTTATTGATGTGTGCCTTACTAGTGTTTATAGTAGCCCCTGAGTATTTGATACTTGTTCAGTTGCTAAGATTAGTAACTCGAAACAGGAGTTATAGAATAAACAAAGACTAGTTGAAGGGGAAGTGACGATGAGTGTTGGAAGTAGTTCCAAGATTGGTATGATCATCATCACACACTCCCTATATTTTCGAGATTAGTGTTAAACCTAAATAAATGTTATTTGGTGTTTGCGTTGAGCATAAATATGATAAGATCATGTTTATTGCGATACGATTATTCATGTGAAGTTAAAGAATAATTGTTATTCTGTTTACATGAATAAGACCTTCGATGGTTTTACACCCAATGAAAATAGTTTGTTGGATCTCGATCGTAGTGATACACATATTCATAATATTGATGCCAAAAGATGCAAAGTAAATAATGATAGTGCAACTTATTTGTGGCACTGCCATTTGGGTCATATCGGTGTAAAGCGCATAAAGAAACTCCATAAAGATGGATTTTCGGAATCACTTGGTTATGAATCATTTGATGCTTGCGAACCGTGCCTTTTGGGCAAGATGACTAAAACTCCGTTCGCCGGAATAATGGAACAAGCTACTGACTTATTGGAAATAATATGTACCGATGTATGCGATCCAATGAGTGTTGATGCTCATGGCAAGTATCGTTATTTTCTGACCTTCACAAGATGATTTGAGCAGATATGGGTATATCTACTTGATGAAACATAAGTCTGAAATAGTTGAAAGGTTCAAAGAATTTTAGAGTGAAGTGGAAAAATCATCATAACAAGAAAATAAAATATCTGTGATCTGATTGCGGAGACGAATATTTGAGTTACGAGTTTGGTCTTCAATTAAAACAATGTGGAATAGTTTCTCAGCTCACGCCACCTGGAACACCACAACGTTATGGTGTGTCCGAATGTCGTTACCGCACTTTATTGGATATGGTGCGATCTATGATGTCTCTTACTGATTTACCACTATTGTTTTGGGGTTATGCATTAGAGACAGCTGCATTCACGTTAAAAGGGCACCATCTAAATCCGTTGAGACGACACCATATGAACTGTGGTTTAGCAAGAAACCCAAGTTGTCGTTTCTTAAAGTTTGGGGCTGCGATGGTTATGTGAAAAGGTTTCATCCTGATAAGCTCAAACCCAAATCGTAGAAGCGCGTCTTCATAGAATACTCAAAGGAAATTGTTGGGTACACCTTCTATCACAGATCCGAAGGCAAGATATTCATTGCTAAAAATGGATCCTTTCTAGAGAAGGAGTTTCTCTCGAAAGAAGTGAGTGGGAGGAAAGTAGAGCTTGATAAGGTAATTTGTACCTTCTCCCGAATTGGAAAGTAGTTCATCACAGAAATCAGTTCCAGTGATTCCTGCACCAATTAGTGAGGAAGCTAATGATGATGATCATAAAACTTCAGATCAAGTTACTAAAAAACCTCGTAGGTCTTCCAAAGTACAGTCTGCACCAGAGTGGTACGGTAATCCTGTTCTGGAAGTCATGTTACTAGACCATGATGAACCTACGAACTATGAGGAAGCAATGATGAGCCCAAATTCCGCGAAATGGCTTGAGGCCATGAAATCTGAGATGGGATCCATGTATGAGAACAAAGTGTGGACTTTGGTGGAGTTGCCCGATGATCGGCAAGCCATATTGTATAAATGGATCTTCAAGAGGAAGACATATGTTGATAGTAGTGTTACTATCTCCAAAGCTCGAGTTGTCGCAAAAAGGTTTTTGACAAGTTCAAGGTGTTGACTACAATGAGATTTTCTCAACTGTAGCGATGCTTAAGTCTGTCCGAATCATGTTCGCAATTGCCACATTTTATGAAATCTGGCAAATGGATATCAAAACTGCATTCCTTAATGGGTTTTCTTAAAGAAGAGTTGTATATGATGCAACCAGAAGGTTTTGTCAATCCTAACGGTGCTAACAAAATGTGCAAGCTCCAGCGATCCATCTATGGACTGGTGCAAGCATCAATATACACTTTGATAACTTGATCAAAGCATATAGTTTTATACAGACTTGCGGTGAAGCCTGTATTTACAATAAAGTGAGTGGGAGCACTACCGCCTTTCTGATAAATATATGTGAGTAACATATTGTTGATCAGAAATGATGTAGAATTTTCTGGAAAGCATAAAGGAGTATTTGAAAGCAGTTCTTTAAAAGAAAGACCTCAGTGAAGCTACTTACATATTGAGCATCAAGATCTATTGAGATAGATCAAGACACTTGATAAGTTTTTCAATAAGTACATACCTTGTCAACATTTTGAAGTAGTTCAAATTGGAATAGTCAAAGAAAGAGTTCTAGCCTGTGTTACAAAGGTGTGAAATTGAGTAAGACTCAAATCCCGACCACGGCCAAAAATAGAAAAGAGAATGAAAGTCATTCCCTATGCCTCAGTCATAGGTTCTATAAAGTATGCTATGCTATGTACCAGACCTATTGTATACCTTGCTCTGAGTTTGGCAAGGGAGTACAATAGTGATCTAGGAGTAGATCACTGGACATTGGTCAAGAATATCCTTAGTGAGGACTAAGGAAATATTTCTCGATTATGGAGGTGATAAAAGAGCCCGTCGTAAAGAGTTACATCGGTGCGCTTTCACACCGATCCAGATGACTCTAAGTCTCAATCTGGATATATATTAAAAGTGGGAGCAATTAACTAGAGTAGCTCCATGCAGAGCATTGTAGACATAGAATATTTGCAAAATACATACGGCTCTGAATGTGACAGACCCGTTGACTAAAATTCTCTCACAAGCAAAACATGATCATACCTTAGTACTCTTTGGGTGTTAATCACATAGCAATGTGAACTAGATTATTGAGTCTAGTAAACCCTTTGGGTTTGATCACATGACGATGTGAACTATGGGTATTAATCACATACAGATGTGAATGTTGGTGTTAAATCACATGGCGATGTGAACTAGATTATTGACTCTAGTGCAAGTAGGAGACTGAAGGAAATATGCCCTAGAGGCAATAATAAATTTATTATTTATTTCCTTATTTCATGATAAATGTTTATTATTCATGCTAGAATTGTATTAACCGGAAACGTGATACATGTGTGAATACATAGACAAACATAGTGTCACTAGTATGCCTCTACTTGACTAGCTTGTTGATCAAAGATGGTTGTGTTTCCCAACCATAGACATGAGTTGTCATTTGATTAACGGGATCACATCATTAGGAGAATGATGTGATTGACTTGACCCATTCTGTTAGCTTAGCACTTGATCGTTTAGTATGTTGCTATTGCTTTCTTCATGACTTATACAAAGTTCCTACAACTATGAGATTATGCAACTCCGTTCATCGGAGGAACACTTTGTGTGCTACCAAACGTCACAACGTAATCGGGTGATTATAAAGGAGCTCTACAGTGTCTCCAAAGGTACATGTTGAGTTGGTGTATTTCGAGATTAGGTTTTGTCACTCCGATTGTCGGAGAGGTATCTCTGGCCCTCTCGAATGCACATCACTATAAGCCTTGCAAGCAATGTAGCTAATGAGTTAGTTATGGAATGATGCATTACGTAATGAGTAAAGAGACTTGCCAGTAACGAGATTGAACTAGGTATTGGATACCGATGATCGAATCTCGGGCAAGTAACATACCGATGACGAAGGGAACAACGTATGTTGTTATGCGGTTTGACCGATAAAGATCTTCGTAGAATATGCAGGAGCCAATATGAGCATCCAGGTTCCGCTATTGGTTATTGACCAGGAACAGTTCTAGGTCATGTCTACATAGTTCTCGAACCCGTAGGATCCGCACGCTTAACGTTATGATGACAGTTTTATTATGAGTTTATAAGTTTTGATGTACCGAAGGTTGTTCGGAGTCCCGAATGTGATCACGGACATCACGAGGAGTCTCGAAATGGTCGAGACATAAAGATTGATATATTGGAAGCCTATATTTGGATATCGGAAACATTTTGGGTGAAATCGGGATTTTACCGGAGTACCGGGGGGTTACCAGAACCCCCCGGGGGTGAATGGGCCTACATGGGCCATGAGGGAGAAGAGGAGTGCAGGCCACATGCCCCTCCCTCCTAGTCCGAATAGGACAAGGAAGGGGGGCGGCGCCCCCCTTTCTTCTTTCCCCTCCCCCTTTCCTTCTCCACCAAGGCAAGAGGAGGGAGTCCTACTCCCGATGGGAGTAGGACTCCTCCAGGCACACCCTAGGGGGCCGGCCGCACCTCCCCCTCCCTCCTTTATATACGGGGGCAGGGGGCACCTCTAGACACAAAAGTTGATGTTCGTGATCGTTCCTTAGCCGTGTGCGGTGCCCCCTCCACCATATTCCACCTCGGTCATATCGTTGCGGTGTTTAGGTGAAGCCCTGCGTTGGTAGAACATCATCATCGTCACCATGCCGTCGTGCTGACGGAACTCATCCCCGACACCTTGCTGGATCGGAGTCCGAGGATCGTCATCGAGCTGAACGTGTGCTGAACTCGGAGGTGCCATACGTTCGGTACTTGGATCAGTCGGATCGTGAAGACATACGACTACATCAACCGCGTTGTCATAACGCTTACGCTTACGGTCTACGAGGGTACATGGACAAGACTCTCCCCTCTCGTTGCTATGCATCACCATGATCTTGCGTGTGCGTAGGAAAATTTTGAAATTACTACGTTCCCCAACACAAGCATCCCCAAGCTTAATTCCTGCTCGTCCTCGAGTAGGTAAATGATAAAAACAGAATTTTTGATGTGGAATGCTACCTAGCATAATCCTTAATGTAATTTTCTTTATGGTGGCATGAATGTTCAGATCCAAATGATTCAAAATGAAAGTTCATATTGACATGATAAACAATAATACTTCAAGCATACTAACAAAGCAATCATGTCTTTTCAAAATAGCATGGCTAAAGAAAGTTATCCCTACAAAATCATATGGTCTGGCTATGCTCTATCTTCATCGCACAAAGTATTTAAGCATGCAAAACCCCGATGACAAGCCAAGCAATTCATACTTTAGTATTCTCAAACTTTTTCAACTTTCACGCAATACATGAGCGTGAGCCATGGACATAGCACTATATGTGGAATAGAATGGTGGTTGTGGAGAAGACAAAAAAGGAAAAGACAGTCTCACATCAACTAGGCGTATCAATGGGCTATGGATATGCTCATTAGTAGATACCAATGTGAGTGAGTAGGGATTTCCATGCAACGGATGCACTAGAGCTATAAATGTATGAAAGCTCAACAAAAGAAACTAAGTGGGTGTGCATCTAACTTGCTTGCTCACGAAGACCTACGGCATTTTGAGGAAGCCCATCATTGGAATATACAAGCCAAGTTATATAATGAAAAATTCCCACTAGTATATGAAAGTGACAACATAGGAGACTCTCTATCATGAAGATCATGGTGCTACTTTGAAGCACAAGTGTGGTAAAAAGGATAGTAGCATTGTCCCTTCTCTCTTTTTCTCACATTTTTTATTTGGCCTTTCTCTCTTTTTTTTGGCCTTTCTCTTTTATTTTGTAAAGTCCGAAGTCTCATCCCGACTTTTGGGGGAATAATAGTCTCCATCATCCTTTCCTCACTTGGGACAATGCTCTAATAATGAAGTTCATCACACTTTTATTTACTTACAACTCAAGATTACCACTCGATACTTAGAACAAAATATGTTTCTATATGAATGCCTCCGGCGGTGTACCGGGATATGCAATGAATCAAGAGTCACATGTATGGAAGAATTATGAACGTGGCCTTGCCAACAATACGATGTCAACTACATGACCATGCAAAGAGCAATATGACAATGATGATGCATGTCATAATAAACGGAACGACGGAAAGTTGCATGGCAATATATCTCGGAATGGCTATGGAAATGCCATAATAGGTAGGTATGGTGGCTGTTTTGAGGAAGGTATATGGTGGGTGTACGGTACCGGCGAAAGTTGCACGGCACAAGGGAGGCTAGCAATGGTAGAAGGGTGAGAGTGCGTATAATCCATGGACTCAACATTAGTCATAAAGAACTCATATACTTATTGCAAAAATCTACAAGCCATTGAAAACAAAATACTACGCGCATGCTCCTAGGGGGATAGATTGGTAGGAAAAGACCATCGCTCGTCCCCGACCGCCACTCATAAGGAAGAGAATCAATAAATAAATTATGCTCCAACTTCATCACAAAGCGGTTCGCCATACGTGCATGCTACGGGAATCATAAACTTCAACACAAGTATTCCTCAAATTCATAATTACCCCACTAGCATGACTCTAATATCACCATCCTCATATCTCAAAACAATTATCAAGCATCAAATTGATCGTAGCATCCAATTCACTTTCTATGATAGTTTTTATTATACCCAACTTGGATGCCCATCATTCTAGGACCAATTTTATAACCATAGCAAATACCATGCTATTCTAAAAGACTCTCAAAATAATATAAGTGAAGCATGAGAGATCAACAATTTCTACAAAGTTAAGCCACCGCCGTGCTCTAAAAGATATAAGTGAAGAACTAGAGCAAAAATTATCTAGCTCAAAATATATAAGTGAAGCACATAAAAGCAAATACTCTTATCATACAAGACGCTCCAAGCAAAACACATATCATGTGGTGAATAAAAATATAGCTCCAAGTAAAGTTACCGATAGACGAAGAAGAAAGAGGGGATGCCTTACGGGGCATCCCCAAGCTTAGGCTTTTGGTTATCCTTGAATATCTTGGGGTGCCATGGGCATCCACAAGATTAGGCTCTTGCCACTCCTTATTCCATAGTCCATCAAATCTTTACCCAAAACTTGAAAACTTCACAACACAAAACTCAACAGGAAATCTCATAAGCTCCGTTAGTTCAAGAAAGAAAAACCACCACATAAGGTACTGTAATGAACTCATTCTTTATTTATATTGGTGTAAAACCTACTGTATTCGAACTTTTCTATGGTTCATACCCCCCGATACTAGCCATAGATGCATCAAAATAAGCAAACAACACACGAAAAACAGAATCTGTCAAAAACAGAACAGTCTGTAGCAATCTGTAACTTTCGAATACTTATGGAACTCTAAAAATCCTACCAGAATAGGAAGTCCTGTGAATTTTTCCTATTGATCTACAGCAAAAAGAATCAATGCAAAAGCATGTATCTGTGATTTATTAAATTTATTTTCGTGCGTGCAAAAGTTTCTGTTTTTCAGCAGAATCATATTAACTATCACCGTAGGTTATCCTATAGGTTCTACTTGGCACAAACACTAATTAAAACATGAAAACACATCTAAGCAGAAGCTAGATGAAATATTTATTACTAAACATAAGCAAAAAGTAGAAACAAAAATAAAATTGGGTTGCCTCCCAACAAGCGCTATCGTTTAACGCCCCTAGCTAGGCATAAAAGCGAGGATAGATCTAAGTAGTGCCATCTTTGGCATTCAATTCATAAGTAGCTCGCATGATAGATTCACAAGGTAATTTAACTTTCTTTCTTGGAAAGTGTTCCATGCCTTTCCTTAATGGAAATTGGAATCTAATATTCCCTTCCTTCATATCAATAATTGCACCAATCGTTCTAAGGAAAAGTCTATCAAGAATAATAGGACATGAAAGATTGCAATCTATATCAAGAACGATAAAATCTACGGGCACATAATTCCTATTTGAAACAATAAGAACATCATTTATCCTTCCCATAGGTTTCTTAATGGTGGAATCCGCAAGGTGCAAGTTCAAAGAGCAATCATCAAAATCATGGAAACCTAGAATATCACATGAAGTTTTCAGAATCGTGGAAACACTAGCACCCAAATCACACAAAGCATAGCATTAATGATCTTTAATTATAATCTTTATAGTAGGTTCCCACTCATCATAAAGTTTTCTAGGAATAGAAACTTCCAAATTAAGTTTTTCTTCATAAGATTGCATCAAGGCATCAACAATATGTTTGGTAAAAGCTTTACTTTGACTATAAGCATGAGCAGAATTCAACATGGATTGCAACAAGGGAATACAATCTATTAAAGAACAGTTATAATAATTAAATTCCTTGAAATCCATAATAGTGGGTTCAATGCTATGTAAAGTCTTGACCTCTCCAATCCCACTTTTACAAAATTTAGCATCAAGATCTAAAAACTCTGAATTATTGGGACGCCTTTTAACTAAAGTTGACTCATCTCCAGTCCCATCATGATCAAGATTCATATTGCAAAACAAGGATTTAATAGGGGATACAGCAATAACTTTTAGATCTTCATCGTTATTTTCATGGAGACTAGAGGAACACGCTTTTACAAAGCAATCTTTCTTAGCACGCAACCTAGCGGTTCTTTCTTTGCACTCATCAATGGAAATTCTCATGGCTTTGAGAGACTCATTGATATCATGCTTAGGTGGAATAGATCTAAGTTTCAAAGAATCAACATCAAGCGAAATTCTATCAACGTTCCTAGCCAATTCATCAACTTTAAGCAAATTTTTTTCAAGCAAAGCATTAAAATTCTTTTGAGAGATCATAAATTCTTTAACGCTATTCTCAAAATCAGAGGGCATCTTATTAAAATTTCCATAAGATTTGTTGTAGGAATTACCATAATTATTAGAGGAATTACTAGGAAACGGTCTAGGATTAAAGTTTCCTCTATAAGCATTGTTACCAAAATTATTCCTACCAACAAAATTCACATCCATAGATTCATTATTATTCTCAATCAAAGTAGACAAAGGCATATCATTAGGATCAGTAGGAGCACTCTTATTAGCAAACAATTTCATAAGTTCATCCATCTTTCCACTCAAAACACTAATTTCTTCTATAGCATGCACTTTTTTACTAGTAGATCTTTCGGTGTGCCATTGAGAATAATTAGCCATAATGTTATCAAGGAGTTTAGTAGCTTCTCCTAAGGTGATTTCCATAAAAGTGCCTCCCGCGGGCGAATCTAAAAGACTTCTAGAAGCAAAATTTAATCCGACATAAATTTTTTGTATGATCATCCATGAGTTCAAACCATGAGTAGGGCAATTGCGAATCGTTAATTTCATTCTTTCCCAAGATTGGGCAACATGCTCATGATCAAGTTGTTTAAAATTCATAATATCGTTCCTAAGAGAGATGATCTTAGCGGGAGGAAAATATTTAGAGATAAAAGCATCTTTGCACTTATTTCATGAATCAATACTATTCTTAGGCAAAGGCGAAAACCAAGTTCTAGCATGATCTCTATGTGAAAACGGAAATAACTTCAACTTAACAATATCATTATTCGTATCCTTCTTCTTTTGCATATCACACAAATCAACAAAGTTGTTTAGATCAGTAGCGGCATCTTCACTAGGAAGGCCAGGGAATTGATCTTTCATAACAAGATTCAGCAAAGCAGCATTGATTTCACAAGATTCAACATCATTAAGAGGAGCAATCGAAGTGCTAAGGAAATCATTATTATTGGTATTGGAAAAGTCACACAATTTGATATTATCTTGCGCCATCGTGACAAACAATCCAACACACAAGCACACAAAAAGGCAAGCGAAAGAGAGAGGAGAACGAGAAAGAGAGGGCGAATAAAACGGCAAGGGTGAAGTTGGGGAGAGGAAAACAAGAGGCAAATGGCAAATAATGTAATGCGAGGAAGATAAGTTTGTGATGGGTACTTGGTATGTCTTGACTTGAGCGAAGACCTTCCCAGCAACGGCGCCAAATATCCTTCTTGCTACCTCTTGAGCACTGCATTGGTTTTCCTGGAAGAGGAAAGGGTGATGCAGCAAAGTAGCATAAGTATTTCCCTCAGTTTTTGAGAACCAAGGTATCAATCCAGTAGGAGGCTCCTCAAAAGTCCCACGCACCTACACAAACAAACAAGAACCTCGCAACCAACGCAATAAAGGGGTTGTCAATCCCTTCACAGTAACTTGCAAAAGTGAGATCTGATAGAGATAATAAGATAAGATAAATATTTTTGGTATTTTTATTATATATATTAGAAAGTAAAAGATACAAATAAAAGTAGATGGAAAACTTATATGATAAAAGATAGACCCGGGGGCCATAGGTTTCACTAGTGGCTTCTCTCAAGATAGCATAAGTATTACGGTGGGTGAACAAATTACTGTCGAGCAATTGATAGAAAAGAGCATAGTTATGAGATTATATAGGCATGATCGTGTATATAGGCATCACATCTGTGACAAGTAGATCGAGACGATTGTGCATATACTATTATTACTCCACACATCGACCGACTCCTGCCTGCATCTAGAGTATTAAGTTCATAAAGAATAGAGTAACACATTAAGAAAGATGACATGATGTAGAGGGATAAAATCATGCAATATGATATAAACCCCATCTTTTTATCCTCGATGGCAACAATACAATATGTGCCCTGCTGCCCCTGCTGTCACTGGGAAAGGACACCGCAAGATTGAACCCAAGTTAAGCACTTCTCCCATTGCAAGAAAGATCAATCTAGTAGGCCAAACCAAACTGATAATTCGAAGAGACTTGCAAAGATAACAAATCATACATAAAAGAATTCAAAGGAGATTCAAATATTTCTCATAGATAAACTTGATCATAAACCCACAATTCATCGGATATCGACAAACACACCGCAAAAAGAGTTACATCGAATAGATCTCCAAGAAGATCGAGGAGAACTTTGTATTGAGATTCAAAGAGAGAGAAGAAGCCATCTAGCTAATAATTATGGACCGAAGGTCTATGGTAAACTACTCACAACTCATAGGAGAGGCCTTGGAGATGATGTAAAGTAAAGGCCCTCCATGGTCGATTCCCCCTCCGACGGAGCACCGACGAAGGCTCCAAGATGGGATCTCGCGGATATAGAAGGTTTCGACGGTGGAATTAGGTTTTCGTGGTGCTCCCCGATGTTTTCAGGGTATGGGAGTATATATAGGAGGAAGAAGTATGTCGGTTGACGCTCGAGGGGCCCACGAGGGTGGGGGGCGTGCCCTCCCCCAGGGGGCGTGCCGGGCACCCTTGTGGCCGCCTTGTTTGTTGCTTGACGTCCACTCCAAGTCTCCTGGTTTGCATTTGTTCCAAAAAGATCGCTCCCGAAGGTTTCATTCCGTTTGGACTCCGTTTGATATTCCTTTTCTTCGAAACACTGAAATAGGCAAAAAAACAGCAATTCGGGTTGGGCCTCCGGTTAGTAGGTTAGTCCCAAAAAGATATAAAAGTGTAAAGTAAAGCCCATAAACGTCCAAAACGGGCAATATAATAGCATGGAACAATAAAAAATTATAGATACATTGGAGACGTATCTGTAATTACTTCACACATAATAAGTATAGGTAGTAAACTTATTGAAAGTTAGCAAACGCAGAATTGGTCACTTGAACAATTCATGAAAGAATATTAAAGGAAGAGAGATTTCACATATAAATATACTATCTTGGACATCTTTTGTAATTGTGAGCACTCATTAAAAATATGACATGCTAAAAGGTTGATGCTGGACAAGGAAGACAACTTAATGGGTTATGTTTTCCTACATTCGAAACGTTATATTGTCTTGGATCATCCAACATGTTGAGCTTGCCTTTCCCTCATGCTAGCCAAATTATTTGCACCAAGTAGAAATACTACTTGTGCTTCCAAACATCCCTTAAACCAGTTTTGTCATGAGAGTCCACCGTACCTACCTATGGATTGAGTAAGATCCTTCAAGTAAGTTGGCATAAGTGCATGCAATAAAAATTGCTCCTTAAATATGTATGATTTATTAGTGCAAAGAAAATAAGCTTTATATGAACTTGTGATAGGAAAGAAATAAAAGCGACAGACTGCATAATAAAGGTCTTTATCATAAGAGGCAATATAAAGAGATGTTCTTTTGCATTAAAATTTTGTGCATCCAACCATAAAAGTGCATGAAAATCTCTACTTCCCCTGCGAAGGGCCTATCTTTTACTTTTATCTTCTACCCTCATACAAGAGTCATGGTGATCATCACCTTTCCTTTTTACACTTTTTCCTTTGGCAAGCACTTTGTGTTGGAGCGATCCGGATATATATATCCACTTGGATGTAGGTTTTCATAAATTATTATTGTTGACATTACACTTGAGGTAAAAGGTTGGGAGGCGAAACTATAAGCCCCTATCTTTCTTTGTGTCCGATTGAAACTTTGAACCCATAAATATCACATGAGTGTTAGCAATTGTGAAAGATTAAATGATAGTTGAGTATGTGGAGTTTGCTGAATCAAATCTCTTACATAGACCCTTCCCGAAAATAAGATGAATTGCGATTGTTTGATGACCAAGAGCATGGTTTGTTAGTTTTCAAGAAAGTTTATGATCTATACTTTAACATGTGAATAGCTTGTTACTTGATCATGAGATGTATTATGAGTTGTGCTATTGTTATGATATGTAATGATGCTATAAAAAGTGATTAAAACTATCATTGATCAAACTTAAGCACTTTCTAGCATTCACACTTCATAAATTATTTCTTTTATCATTTACCTACTCGAGGACGAGCAAGAATTAAGCTTGGGGATGCTGATACGTCTCCAACGTATCTATAATTTATGAAGTATTCATGCCATGTTTACAATAGTTTTGTATGATTTTGGTATGATTTGATTAGAACTAACCTGGACTGACGCTGTTTTCAGCAGAACTACCGTGGTGTTGTTTTTGTGCAGAAATAAAGGTTCTCGGAATGCGCTGAAAATCAAGGGAGAATTTTTCTAGAAAATATAAAAAATAATGGAACAAAGAGTTACTAGAGGGGAGTCCCGTGGGTCCCACAAGGGTGGAGGGTGCGCCCACCCCCCTGGGGCGCGCCCCTGTGCCTCCTGGACTTCCCGTGGGGCCCCCTAACTTGTTCTTGACGTAAACCTCTCCTATAAATGCCCAAACCTCCAGAAAATAACATAGATCGGAAGTTCCGCCACCGCAAGCCTCTGTAGCCACAAGAAATCAATCTAGGCCCTCTCTGGCACCCTGTCGGAGGGGGCCATCATCACCAGAGGCCATGAGGAAGGATCCCGGAGGGGCCATCATCACCATGAAGGCCAAGATCCAGAGGGAGAACCTCTCCCCATCCGGGGGAGGCCATGGAGGAAGGAGCACAAGGGGGAGAACCTCTCCTCCTCTCTTTCGGTGGTTCTAGAGTGCCATCGGGAGGGGAATCATCGCCGCAGTGATCGTCTTCATCAACGTCACCATCATCATCACCATCCTCATCTCTTTTACGCGGTCCACTCTCCCGCACCCCGCTGTAATCCCTACTTAAACATGGTGCTTTATGCCACATATTATGATCCAATGATGTGTTGCCATCCTATGATGTTTTGAGTAGATATCCTTTGTCTTTGGGTTGATTGATGATCTAGATCGGTATGAGTTGTATGTTTTATTTTGGTGTTGTCCTATTGTGCCCTCCGTGTCGCGCAAGCGTGAGGGATTCCCGCTGTTGGGTGTTGCAATACGTTCATGATTCTCTTATAGTGGGTTGCTTGAGTGACAAAAGCATAAACCCGAGTAAGGGGGTTGTTGCGTATGGGATAATGGGGACTTAATATGTTAATGCTATGGTTGGGTTTTACCTTAATGATCTTTAGTAGTTGCGGATGCTTTCTAAACTTCCAATCATAAGTGCATATGATCCAAGAAGATAAAGTATCTTAGCTTATGCCTCTCCCTCATATGAAATCACAATAGTGATTACCGGTCTTGTTAACATTGATAACCCACAAGTATAGGGGGTCGGAACAGTTTTCGAGGGTAGAGTATTCAACCCAAATTTATTGATTCGACACAAGGGGAGCCAAAGAATATTCTCAAGTATTAGCAGTTGAGTTGTCAATTCAACCACACCTGGAAAACTTAATATCTGCAGCAAAGTATTTAGTAGCAAAGTAATATGGAAGTAACGGTAACAGTGGCAAAAGTAACAGTAGCAGTTTTGTAGTAATTGTAACAGCGGCAACGGTAAAGTAACTAAGCAAAGATCAATATGTGAAAAGCTCATAGGCATTGGATCAGTGATGGATAATTATGTCGGATGTGATTCCTCATGCAATAGTTATAACATAGGGTGACATAGAACTAGCTCCAGTTCATCAATGTAATGTAGGCATGTATTCCGAATATAGTCATGCGTGCTTATGGAAAAGAACTTGCATGACATCTTTTGTCCTACCCTCCCGTGGCAACGGGGTCCTATTGGAAACTAAGGGATATTAAGGCCTCCTTTTAATAGAGTACCGGACCAAAGCATTAACACTTGGTGAATACATTAACTCCTCAAACTACGGTCATCACTGGGAGTGGTCCTGATTATTGTCACTTCGGGGTTGCCGGATCATAACACATAGTAGGTGACTATTGACTAGCAAGATAGGATCAAGAACTCACATATATTCATGAAAACATAATAGGTTCAGATCTGAAATCATGGCACTCGGGCCCTAGTGACAAGCATTAAGCATAGCAAAGTCATAGCAACATCAATCTTAGAACATAATGGATATTAGGGATCAAACCCTAACAAAACTTACATGGTAAATCTCATCCAACCCATCACCGTCCAGCAAGCCTATGATGGAATTACTCACGCACGGAGGTGAGCATCATGAAATTGGTGATGGAGGATGGTTGATGATGACGACGATGACAGATTCCCCTCTCCGGAGCCCCGAACAGACTCTAGATCAGCCCTCTAGAGAGAGATTAGGGCTTGGCGGCAGCTCCGTATCGTAAAATGCGATGAATCCTTCTCTCTAATTTTTTCCTCCTCGAACGTGAATATATGGAGTTGGAGTTGAGGTCGGTGGAGCCTCAGGGGGCCCACGAGACAAGGAGGCGCACCCAAGGGGCAGGCGCGCCCCCACCCTCGTGGACAGGATATGGGCCCCCTGGTCTTCATTCTTTCGCTAGTATTTTTTATTAATTCCAAAAATATTCTCCGTGAAGTTCCAGGTCATTTCGAGAACTTTTATTTTTTGCACAAAAATAACACCATGGCAATTTTGCTAAAAACAGCGTTAGTCCGGGTTAGTTCCATTCAAATCATGCAAGTTAGAGTCCAAAACAAGGGCAAAAGTGTTTGGAAAAGTAGATATGATGGAGATGTATCAACTCCCCCAAGCCTAAACCTTTGCTTGTCCTGAAGCAATTAAGTTGACAAACTGAAAGTGATAAAAAAAACTTTTACAAACTCTGTTTGCTCTTGTTGGTGCAAATATGTAAAGCTAGCATTCAACTTTTCAGCAAAGATTATGAACTAACCACATTCACAATAACATCTAGGTCTCATATTTACTCATATCAATGGCATAATCAACTAGTGAGCAATAATAATAAATCTCGGATGTCAACACTTTCTCAAAATAATCATAATATGATATAACAAGATGGTATCTCGCTAGCACTTTCTGAGACCGTGAAACATAAATGCAGAGCACCTCTGAAGATCAAGGACTGACTGGACATTGTAATTTATGGTAAAAGAGATCCAACCATAGTTATACTCAATATAAATTAATAGCGATGGATGCAAATGACAGCGGTGCTCTCCAACTAGTGCTTTTTAATAAGAGGATGATGACTCAACATAAAAGTAAATAGATAGGCCCTTCACAGAGGGAAGCAGGGATTTTTAGAGGTGCCAGAGCTCGAGTTTTGAAATAGAGATAAATAATATTTTGGGTAGTATACTTTCATTGTAAACATAACAACCATGAGATCTCTATATCTTCCATGCTACACACATTATAGGCGGTTCCCAAACAGAATGGTAAAGTTTATACTCCCCCACCACCAACAAGCATCAATCCATTGCTTGCCTAAAACAATGAGTGCCTCCAACTAACAACAATCCCGGGGGAGTTTTGTTTGCAATTATTTTGATTTGAGCATGGGATTGGGCATCATGATTATCGGACATTTTCTCGTGAGTGAGGAGCGGAGTCCACTCCTCGTGAAAATAACCCACCTAGCATGGAAGATATAGACAACCCTAGTTGATACATGAGCTGTTCGAGCATACAAAACAGAATTTCATTTGAAGGTTTAGAGTTTGGCACATACAAATTTACTTGGAACGGCAGGTAAATACCGCATATAGGAAGGTATGGTGGACTCATATGGAATAACTTTTGGGTTTATGGAAGTGGATGCACAAGCAGTAGTCCCGCTTAGTACATGTGAAGGCTAGAAAGAGACTGGGAAGCGACCAACTAGAGAGCGATAACAGTCATGAACATGCATTAAAATTAATCAACACTGAGTGCAAGCATGAGTAGGATATAATTCACCATGAACATAAATATCGTGGAGGCTATGTTGATTTTGTTTCAACTACATGCGTGAACATGTGCGAAGTCAAGCCACTCGAATCATTCAAAGGAGGATACCACCCTATCATACCACATCACAACCATTTTAATAGCATGTTGGCATGCAAGGTAAACCATTATAAACTTCTAGCTAATTAAGCATGGCATGAGCAACTATAATCTCTAATTGTCATTGAGAACATGTTTCATTCATAATAGGCTGAATCAGGAATGATGAACTAATCATATTTACAAAAACAAGATAGGTCAAGTTCATACCAGCTTCTCTCATCTCAATCAGTCCATCATATATCTTCATTATTGCCTTTCACTTGCACGACCAAACGGTGTGGATACTAATAATAGTGCACGTGCATTGGACTAAGCTGGAATCTGCAAGCATTCAATTCAAGAGAGAAGACAAGGTAATATGGGCTCTTGGTTAAATCAACAATAATGCATATCAGAGCCACTCAACATTTTCATCATGGTCTTGTC
The DNA here is from genome assembly GCA_021437245.1 of Aegilops speltoides. NCBI lineage: Eukaryota > Viridiplantae > Streptophyta > Magnoliopsida > Poales > Poaceae > Aegilops > Aegilops speltoides. The sequence continues at coordinate 74,239,042 of CM038141.1, forward strand.
CTCTCGACCCCCAAAGAAAAGAAAAGAAATAAAAAACTATTTACACCGGAAAGCTCCCAACAAGCAAAAGAAGAACGAGAAATCTTTTTGAGTTTTCTTTTAATTACTACTACTACAAGCATGGAAAGTAAACTAGCTAAAAGCTATAACTATTTTTTTGGTTTTTCTTAAGGTTTTTCAAACACACAAGAAGAAAGCTTATAAAAGAGAATGAACTAGCATGTATAGTACAATGAAAAAGTATGAGCACCGACAACTAGAATGAGTGTGTGAACATGAATGCAATGTCGGTGAGAAATACGTACTCCCCCAAGCTTAGGCTTTTGGCCTAAGTTGGTCTATGCCCACGAATCAAATTGACCCTCTCCGGTGTGCTGAGGAGGGTCCTCAGGGTGCCACTGGTTAGCAATCTCCTCCGGATCCCAGTGATAGACAGACTGTCGATAAGGGTCAAGTTGTGGCTCCGGCTCATCCTCTGGAGCAGGTGTCACGCTCAAGTATGCATGAATGTCCTCCGATAAAATGAGGTACTTGCCTAAAAATATGTTAAACAAAGAGGGCGCAGGCAAGGTAATAATCTCACAATAATTTTTATCAAATATCAAATTATACTTAAGCAGTTTCTTCTTATTTTTAACAATAAAAACAAGTGCTACCATACTCTTATAATCTAGAAAAACAGAGGGCAACAACTTTTCTTCTTTCTCATAATGCCTAATAGGTATATTAAAGTGTGCAGCAAGGCGCGAAGCAAAGATGCCACCGAAGATGGGGCCCTTTGTACGGTTCAGACTTAATCGCTTAGCAATGACAGCACCTAAACTGGAAGTTGTATCATGAAACAAAGCATGGCGCAAAATAACAATATCAGGTGCACTAAGATTTCCATTGTTCCCGTGACCAATTAAACATCTACTAGCAAATATTGCAAAGTAACGTAAAACAGGAAAATGTATGCTAGTAATTCTTGCACCTGAAACTTTCCTCGTTTCCCCTACAGCAATCATATCAATAAACACCTCCACATCATTACGGTGTGGTTCCTCTATGCTGCCCTCAAAGGGTATCTTGAAGACCTGACAAAAATCATATATTGACATATCCTTAACCTCATCATATAAATGAAACTCCACTGAAGAATGTTGAGGGAGTCCTGGATTACGGGGTGTCCGGACAGCCGGACTATCATCGTCCGCCGGACTCCAAGACTACGAAGATACAAGATTGAAGACTCCGTCCCGTGACCGGATGGGACTTTCCTTGGCGTGGAAGGCAAGCTTGGCAATACGGATATGTAGATCTCCTACCATTGTAACCGACTCTGTGTAACCCTAGCCTCCTCCGATGTCTATATAAACCGGAGGGCTTTAGTCCATAAGACACAACATACATTACAACAATCATACCATAGGCTAGCTTTAGGGTTTAGCCTCCTTGATCTCGTGGTAGATCCACTCTTGTACTACTAAAAACCATCAATATTAATCACGCAGGACGTAGGGTTTTACCTCCATCGAGAGGGCCCGAACCTGGGTAAAACATCGTGTCCCTTGTCTCCTGTTACCATCCGCCTAGACGCACAGTTCGGGACCCCCTACCCGAGATCCGCCGGTTTTGACACCGACATTGGTGCTTTCATTGAGAGTTCCTTTGTGTCGTCACCAATAGGCTCGATGGCATCTTCAATCAACAACGCTGTCCAGGGTGAGACTTTTCTCCCCGGACAGACCTTCGTATTCGGCGGCTTCGCACTATGGGCTAATTCACTTGGCCATCTGGAGTAGATCGAAAGCTACGCCCCTGGCCGTCAGGTCAAATTCGGAAGCCTAAACTTCACAGCCGACATCTGCGGGGACTTGATCTTCGACGGGCTCGAGCCAAAGCCAAGCGCGCCGCACTGTTGCGATGGGCATGATCTAGCTCTGCCGCCGAACAGTGCCTTGGTGGCCGCACGCGAATCCGCTTTGGCCCTTAGTCCGGAGCCGATCGCCCAGATCGAGGACCGGTGGATGGACACCACCTCGGGGGCTTCAATTTCCACGGCGATGGAGCCAAACACTAACTTTGTCCCTCGCGAAACTCGTGATTCCGAGGTGCCGGACTCCTTGCCGGACTCCGGACCTCCCACGCCCCTACCCATCGAATCGGATTGGGCACCGGTTATGGAATTCACCGCCGCGGACATCTTCCAATACTCACCCTTTGGCGACATCCTAAATTCGCTAAAGCATCTCTCGCTATCGGGAGAGTCCTGGCCGGACTATGGCCAGGATGGTTGGGATACGGACGACGAAGAAATTCAGAGCCCACCCACCACCCACTTTGTAGCCACTGTCGACGATCTTACCGACATGCTAGACTACGACTCCGAAGACATCGACGGCATGGACGACGATGCCGGAGACGAACAAGAACTAGCGCCTATAAGGCACGTAAAAACCACCTCGTCATACGATGTATACATGGTGGATACCCCAAAAGAAAGCGACAACGAGGACCAACGGGGCGCGGCAGAAGATAATCCTGCCGACAAACAACGAAAACGGCGACGCAGACGCCGCCCTAAGTCCCGCCTCGACAACAACAGCGCTCTTAATGACCCAGCAATACAGCAGGGCAAACCAGTGGACGACGACAAGCAACCGTCCGAACAAGACGAGTCAGACAATCAGTCCGGGCCCGGTGGAAAAAATAGTCCGGACAATCTTACACCGGACACACCGCCGGAGAATAAAAACCTCCGAAAAAGACTCGTCGCCACCGCAAGAAGTTTGAAAAAGGAGAAACGGAAGCTCAAAATAGCAGAAGATACACTCAGAATGAGGTGGAGCAAAGTGCTCAAAACCGCAGACAAATACGGCAACGGCCATCAATCAAAGAGCTACCCGAAGCGCAAGCTACTGCCAGAATTTGATGAGGAGGCCATAGAGCCCCAACTGTCAAAAAACAAAGAAGCCGCCTGGTTGGATAGATGGCCAGATGATAGGCCGAAATCTGAAAGCGGCGCCGCATATAAACCGACTAATGACCCTGGAAGGACAGATGGCCCAACCAGGTCCATTTACGGGCCAAAGAAGAGGGCCCGAGGAGGCAATACAACACGCCAAGTGTCTCAAGACATCGGTGCACCCAAATATGTGGTGCCGCACACCCACTATGTTTCACTAACGAGGTGCTGGATCACGAATTCCCAGCAGGTTTAAACCCATAAACATAGAGGCCTCACGGCGAACAACAGACCACAGTCTGGATAGAAGATTATATACTACACATACACATGGCCAGAGGAGACGATCTCCATGCCATAAAATACCTACCCCTCAAGGTCAAAGGGCCAGCCCGTCATTGGCTCAAAAGCCTCCCAGAAAATACTGTTGGAAGTTGGGAAGAGCTCGAGGACGCGTTTAGAGCAAATTTTCAAGGAACTTATGTCCGCCCTCTGGATGCAGACGATCGAAGTCATATAACTCAACAGCCCGGAGAGTCAGCACTCAAATTCTGGAACAGGTTCCTCACTAAAAAGAACCAAATAGTGGACTGTCTGGACGCCGAAGCCTTAGCAGCTTTTAAACACAACGTCCGAGACAAATGGCTCGCCAGACACCTCGGCCAAGAGAAGCCGAGGACAATGTCCGCGCTAACAAGCCTCATGACCCGCTTTTGTGTGGGAGAGGATAGCTGGCTGGCAAGATGCAGCACCACCGACCCAAGTACATCCGAGATCAGAGATGGAAACGGAAAATACGGTGCAGAAAAGAGCAGCGCCGGAATAAAGAGAAAAGCCGAAGGGCACGACACTCAACGCCGGATTCAAAAGCTCGCGGCCAAACAACAAAACACCGCCCCTTAAGGATAACAGCGATGAACTATCCAGTTTAAACAAGATCTTGGGTCGGATATGTCAAATCCACAGTACCCCCGGAAGGCCTGCAAACCACACCCACCGAGATTGTTGGGTTTTCAAACAGTCTGGCCGGCTAAACGCCGAACACAAGGGGCTCGACGCATCAAGTGAAGATGATGAAAAACCCCACCAGCAGAGCACCGGAAAACAAAAGACTTTCCCACAAGAGGTCAAAGCAGTAAACTCACTTCATGTGATAATACGGAAAAATAGTGCGACACTCTCTAAAAAGGGTCTCGCACGGTCCAACCCAGCGGAACATAGAGATTGGACATCAAAACCTATCACTTTCGACCACTTGGATTATTCCAGAAGCGTTCGAAACGCAGGATGGACTGCCCTGATATTGGATCCTATAATCGACGGACTACAATTTACACAAGTCCTGATGGACGGAGGCAGCGACTTAAACCTGCTGTATCCAAACACAATCCGCAAGTTGGGGATAGACCTTACTAAAATTCGGCACAGCCGCACTTCCTTTAAAGGAGTGACGCCAGGCCCTTACGCCAAGTGCACAGGCTCCCTATTACTAGAAGTCGTGTTCGGATCACCGAACAATTTTCGACGCGAAAAACTAATCTTTCGTATTGTCCCATTTAAAAGTGACTATCAAGCACTCTTGGGACGAGAGGCTTTTGTCCGCTTCAACGCCATACCACATTACGCGTCTCTTACACTCAAGATGCCCGGTCCACACGGCGTCATTTCAGTGCGAGGGTCATTTAAAGACCCCGGACACGGTCAGACGAGTCCGACATAAGTAAGCTAGGGGCTCCCTAGCCGCACATCCCTTTACAATGGGCTGCGCGCACAAGCAACAGCGAGCTCACACAGACTCCGCTTTACTTATTTATATTTCTTCCTTAGTATATATTTTCTGCACAAGTTCCTTTCAAGCTAAGTTCTCTCTTTTACAGATGAACAACGTGCACACCGTCCCGTGATAACGGCACAACGGAGACACAATGCGCGTGCGGTAGAGGGACCCGTCGCGAGGATTCTTTTCAGATTAAGACCTGCGTAAACCTTTTATACTGTCTCTTGTTGTTACAATCCTTGGTTTCTCATTATAACCAAAGCGGAGCTCGACATTTTGGCATCGGCGCTGTCGAAGACCATGCCGTGCACGGACACTAGGGCTTAGGGCATTGTTCGCCCATTATTACAAAGACCGAACACCTTAGGGAGTGTTCGGCGCCTCGAGATTAGGCCTTATATGCATCAGCTCGAATCATGTCTTTGGTCAAATGTTGGGTTTGCCGGCTCGTGTTTTGCTGCCTTCGCTCAGTATCATCGCTAACGCGCACCGGAGAACTATGCGATTATGCCCCGGTTAATTTGGGCGAGCACCTCAGTAGAGAAAGCCGAAAACTGACTGTCATGATACAGCGAGAGACTCGTCAACCACTCGATCGACTACCGGAATGTTTAGGATTCCCTGCTTTGACGAAGGACCGTTTCCCGGTAGGGCACACACGCGCCCCGAATTCGGAGAAGCACGGTGCCCCAAGGGGCTATATAGTAGCCCCACCCTCGAACTCCACTGGCTAAGTGAAAGTGATAAAGCATCATAGTCCGGATTGCCTCGTTCGCTACGCTACCACCTCCTAAACAAGACCGAGACGCCGGATTAAGTGTGAAAACGCGCTCTTTTTTGCGAACACCCCCGCACCTTGTGCGTGGGGGCTGAAGCCGAAGACTGCAATCTTTCAGGTTATACAAATGTATACGTACACGGCCGCATCGGAGATATTTTAACACTTGGAACGCACAAGTATAAAAAGCGGTTACATCATAATCATTGTCTTACAAGATAAAACGTTCATTTGAACGTGACATTTTTTGAGCACTGCGGCTGTATTACACGAGCGCCACGCATAACTTCCCCAAAATAGTGCTCGGTGGGTAACCGGCTTTCGTCCGAACCCTGGGCGGCAAAAGCGGTGGCATCCATCTCTGTCCAATGTGTTTTCACATGGGCAAGGGCCATCTGCGCGCCTTCTATGCAGGCCGACCGCTTCATCTCCTTGATGTGCGGCACCGCTCCAAGAAATTGCTGCAATAAACCGAAATAGCTCGTCGCCTTGGGTCTCTCTGGCCAGACATGAGCCACAATATCAGTCATGGCAAGTCCGGACAATCTATTTAGCTCAGCCCATTCGGCTAACCGATCGGTCAACGGAAGTGAACGATCCGGACTACGGAATTGAGACCAAAATAGCTCTTCCGTCTTGTGATCCTTCTGGCTCCGGAAGTGCTCAACGGCATCAGCCGCACTTGCCGCTAAGTACATATTCCTCCATACCCCACAGCTGGCCAAGTTGGGCATATTTTTGATCCGTAAACCGGCGACGCAGCAAAAACGGTTTGCCAGCCACAATCTCTCCAGCCTGGCGCAACTCCTCCTTCATAGCCCGCATTGCAGAACGGGCATCCTTGGCCTCGGCGGTGGCCTTCCCCAGGTTTTCCCGCTCCGATAAGCGCTCCTTTTCAAGGGCCTCGTTGCGGTCGGCAGCATCTTTTAATTTCACGGCCAATTCGCCATCTTCTCCTCGCTAGGCGTTGTGCAGCCTTTTCGCTTCCAACTCCTCGGCCGCCCTCAAGGCAGCCGATCACTCCTTCGGCTTGCTCCTTAGCTTGAGCAAGCTCGGCTCAAAACTCTCCACAGCAGCACCGTGCGCTCAGATCACAGCATATACATTATCGAGGCGGCTTCACTCCCTTAAATAAGTGATCGCGAGAATCCATTTACCTTGCGACTCGTCAAGTCGCGGTTGACAAGCGCGATGTTCGCATCCGCCACGTCAAGTGCCGCATTAACTCGGCAACTCCGCTTAGTCCGCTAGCCCCGGACTATCCGCCACCGCATATGAACGGCGACATTCATTACTCGAGATTTTGATCCTCGCGCGCCGCCGTTTTCGACAACCTACCGAGTCTCGGGGGCTACTATCTATACAGGCACACTTCTATGTGCCAAACTGTCAAAAAAGGCGTCGTTCTTGCGTACCTCAAATCCCGTCAAGAAACTCGGCGGCATTATGCAATCCGCTTTTCGGCGGATTTAAATCCTTCCAATCACCATACGCATCAAAGCACGGTGATCTTCTGAGATGGACGCCCTCTCAAGCGGATTCTTCAACTCCCCCGGCCGGACACTAGTGGGCGCCGAACTCTCCGGCCCCTCCGGACTCTAGGATACCCCCCGTGACGATACTTCAGGCTCGTCTGCCCTATCCGACGGCGCAGCAGACGGAGGCGTTTCGCTCTCCATCATCTCCGGATGAAGATCCCCCGAAGACGAACTCATCTGAGAAGGCCGCAGATCCGAACTGCAAGGTAAAAATTTCGGTCATCCACAGAAACACAAATAGGGGTATTTTCTCATTAATGAACCCCCCTTTTTTTACTCACGGCTCGCTGGAGGGCTGATCCTTTAGAGACGATTGTACGTCCGGACTTCCCCCGGACGCAGGACCCTCCGGTAAAGATTTCTTCCCCCGCTTAGGGGCCGGGTCTTCGGAGGCGGTCCTCTTCTCCCCTTGGAAGGAGGGATTGTCGATCCCCCCTCTTCAGGCGCCCCCTTGGGCGAGGTGATAGCTCTTCTATTTTCCCCATCGCCCCCTTCTACGGGTGCGACCTCCAACATTCTAACCAGGACGGGCTCCGGTGCGGTCTTTGGGAGGGGGGCCGGACACCTTATCAGCTTCGATCGCGCTACCCACTCCTGATGAAGAATAATGGGTTAGAAGGCGAATTTCGGAAAATCAAACAAACAGAACGTCCGGACTCTAAGCTACTTACCTGTGTATCCGGGCGATTGCTGCTTAGGCCTGCGTCCTCAGTCAATTCCGGACACGCCACCTGCGGTCCGAAGAACAATTTGTACATCTCCACGGGCGTCATGCCCATGAAGTGTTGGAGAGTTCGTGGCCCCTCCGGATTGAACTCCCATAACCGTAGAGGACGGCGTTTGCAGGGCAGAAGATGCCTGATTAGCATGACCTGCATCACCACAACCAGATTGATCTCCCTCGCTTGGAGGTCTCGAATCCGGCCCTGCAATAAGGGCGCGTCTTCGGACGGCCCCCAATTGAGCCCTTGGTTGACCCACGACATCAGTCGGCGTGGAGGTCCCAGGCGGAATGAAGGCGGCGGCTTTTGCTTGCTGCCCTTCGGAGCGGTAATATAGAACCACTCCTGCTGCCACAAGCCGAGCTCCTCTTGGAAGGAGCCCTCGGGCCACGGGGCATTGGCCCTTCTGCTTATGGCCGCCCCGCCGCACTCCGCTTGACGCCCCCCGATCATCTTCGGCTCCACATTGAAGGTCTTCAGCCACAGGCCAAAGTGGGGGTGACGCGGAGGAAAGCTTCGCAGACGATAATGAACGCGGAGATATGGAGGATGGACTCCAGAGCCAAGTCATGAAAATCCAGCCCGTGGTAGAACATGAGCCCTCTCACGAAGGGGTCCGTCGAGAAGCCTAAACCCCGACAGAGATGGGATACGAAGACAACGTATTCACCGGGCTCGGGAGTGGGTACGGCCTGCCCTCGGACAGGCAACCTGTGCGAAATCTCGTAGGACAGGTACCTGGCCTCACGCAACTTTAACACGTCCTCCTCCGTGACGGAGGAGGGCATCCACCGGCCCTGAAGGTCGGAGCCGGACATTGTTGAAGATCTGAAGCGCTCGAATCTGGGGCTCTGGGTGTTGGAACTTGGATCAAGGAGAGGATTCGATGGAAGATTAAGAGAAAGAAATGAGCCTTGGTCCCCTTATAAAGGGGGAAAATACCAAGAGCCGTCTCCGTGACCGTTCGTGATTCACCTTCGATAGAGGAGACGTGGCGACGGGCGTGGTTGGGTTACCCACGTCCGTATTGATGAGAATCCCGGAATAAGGGGAGCACGATCTCTGCTTCGACAAGACGTGCCAAGGAAACCGCTTCGCTAAACGTGCTGAGGTGGTATAATAAAAAACGATTCAAGTAAAGGCCTGGTAGCGGTGTGATGTCATGCCGCAAAATACGTCAGCAGATTGGATTTATGTGCATTATTCTCTCTACGGTAGAATGTGGAATTTATTTTGCGAGCCGACACTATCCTCGTGTTCATGATCTTCTAGATTATTCAAGGAGGAACCCGCCTTGCAATGCCGAACATTACGCGACCGGACTTATCGTCATTGAAGCCCGGTTCAGGGCTCTTGAGGAGTCTGGATTAGGGGTGTCCGGACAGCCGACTATCATCGTCCGCGGACTCCAAGACTACGAAGATACAAGATTGAAGACTCCGTCCGTGTCCGGATGGGACTTTCCTTGGCGTGGAAGGCAAGCTTGGCAATCTGGATATGTAGATCTCCTACCATTGTAACCGACTGTAAACCCTAGCCTCCTCCGGTGTCTATATAAACCGGAGCTTTAGTCCATAGGACACAACATACATTATAACAATCATACCATAGGCTAGCTTTAGGGTTTAGCCTCCTTGATCTCGTGGTAGATCCACTCTTGTACTACCCAAATCATCAATATTAATCAAGCAGGACGTAGGGTTTTACCTCCATCGAGAGGGCCCGAACCTGGGTAAAACATCGTGTCCCTTGTCTCCTGTTACCATCCACCTAGACGCACAGTTCGGGACCCCCTACCCGAGATCCGCCGGTTTTGACACCGACAGTGGTGATTTCCTAGCATGAAAGTAAAAATTTTGCACGAAAATATTAGTGAGTAGGAGATACTGTTTGCGCTGGTCGTGGAGGAAGTCGGTGAAGCCTGCATTCTCCGCCAAATGATAAAAATCATCATGTATCCTGTCTGCCTTCAAGAACTCATCACAAGGCCATTCACACAGCCGAACCTCCGTAGTGTGAGGGAGATTATATTTGGGCTTCTTATTTTCCTCACTTCCTTATCCTTTGAGCTTCGGCTCGAAGAGCCCCTCAACAATCTCTTCATCATTTTCTTTCTCTGAAAATTCCTAGAAATTTTTAATGACTCAAAATCAAAGTGAACAAAACTCAACAAAATTGATAGCAACTACTCCCGCAAGTGCCTAGAGGCTATATCATACATTAGAACTACTTTTGACCATATAAATTTAACATGCAAGCTCAAGAACAGGGTCACCTCGGCAGCAGAAATTTGCAATGAATAAAGCACTAGAACAAAAACTAATTGGACCATTGGAGGAGTCACATACCGAAGAACAATCCCCCAAAACAGTTTCGTGAATGAAGCTTTTAGCAAGGAGATCGAAAATCGCAGGAAAATAAGCTAGAACACGAGTTTGAGCTGTGTGGTGATTTTTTCTGGAGGAAGACGAAGTGTGCGGGTGCAAGCATAAGTGGAGGGGGGGCACATGTGGCCCATGAGGTAGGGGCGCGCGCCCTGGACCCTTGTGGCCAAGTGGTGTGGCCCCGTGATGTGTTCTTAGTGCCAAATATTTTTAAATATTCTACAAAAAAATCATATTTCATTTTCGGGACATTTGGAGAACTTGTATTTTCGGGGTATTTTTATTGCAAGGATAAATTAGAAAACAGATAGAAAAAAACTATTTTTGCTTTATTTAATCTAAATAACAGAAAGTAAAAGGAGGGTACAGAGAGTTGTGCTTTCTAACTTCATCCATCTCATGCTCACCAAAAGAAATGCACTAACAAGGTTGATCAAGTCTTGTTAACAAACTCTTTACGAATAACATGAAACCAGAGAATTTTGAATAACACTAGGTTACCTCAGCGGGGATATGCACGTCCCCAACAATAAGAATATCATATTTCTTCTTGACAATAGGAAGAGGAAATTCAAAACCTCCAATAGTAATCGTTGAAAATTTTCCAATACAATTGATACTGTGGACTTGAGGTTGTTTCCTCAGAAAGTGTACCGTATGCTCATTACCATTAACATGAAAAGGGACATTGCCTTTGTTGCAATCAATAGTAGCCCCTGCAGTATTCAAAAAGGGTCTACCAAGGATAATTGACATACTATCGTCCTCGGAATATCAAGAATAACAAAGTCCGTTAAAATAGTAACATTTGCAACCACAACATGCACATCCTCACAAATACTGACATGTATAGCAGTTGATTTATCGGCCATTTGTAAAGATATTTCAGTAGGTGTCAACTTATTCAAATCAAGTCTATGATATAAAGAGAGAGGCATAACACTAACACCGGCTCCAAGATCAATAAAGCAGTTTTAACATAGTTTCTTTTAATGGAGCATTGTATAGTTGGTACTCATGGATCTCATAGTTTCTTTGGTATTCCACCCTAAAAAGTATAATTAGCAAGCATGGTGGGAACTTTAGCTTCCGGTATCTTTCTTTTATTTGTAACAATATCTTTCATGTACTTAGCATAAGGATTCATTTTAAGCATATCAGTCAAACGCATATGCAAAAAGATAGGTCTAATCATTTCAGCAAAGAGCTCAAAATCCTCATCATCCATTTTCTTGGATGGTTTAGGAGGAAAAGGCATGGGTTTCTAAACCCATGGTTCTCTTTCTTTACCGTGCTTCCTAGCAATGAAGTCTCTCTTATCATAACGTTGATTCTTTGATTGTGGGTTATCAAGATCAACAGCAGGTTCAACCTCTACATCATTATTATTGCTAGGTTGAGCATCAACATGAACATCATCACTGGGTTCATGTTCATTACCAGATTGTGTTTCAGCATCAGAAATAGAAATATCTTTGGGATTCTCAGGTGTGTCAAGAACAGGTTCACTAGAAGCATGCAAAGTCCTATCATTTTTCTTCTTCTTCTTTTTAGAAGGACTAGGTGCATCAACACTATTTCTCTAAGAATCTTTCTCAATTCTCTTAGGGTGGCCCTCAGGATACAAAGGTTCCTGAGTCATTCTACCACCTCTAGTCACAACTCTAACATCATTATCATTTTTCTTATTATTTAATTCATTGAGCAAATCATTTTGTGCTTTAAGCACTTGTTCTGCTTGAGTGGTAACCATGGAAGCATGTTTACTAATAGATTTAACTCTAGACATATAATCACTCAAGTGTTCAATCATATAAGCATTGCGTTTCAGTTGTCTACCAACATAAGCATTGAAGTTTTCTTGTTTAACAATAAATTATCAAACTCATCCAAGAATTGACTAGCAGACTTATAACGAGGAATATCACCTTCATCAAATCTACAGAGAAAATTTACCTTTACTACCTGTGTCGGGTTATACAGACCATGTATTTCTTCAATAGGCGGTAAATTCTTACCATCTTCAGCTTTAATACCCTTTTCTTTCATAGATTTCTTTGCCTCTTGCATATCTTCAGGACTGAGAAATAGAATACCCCTTTTCTTTGGAGTTGGCTTAGGAGTTGGTTCAGGAAGTGTCCAATTGTTTTCATTAGTCAACATATTATTCAATAACAATTCAGCTTGATCAATAGTTCTTTCCCTGAAAACACAACCAGCACAACTATCCAGGTGGTCTCTGGAAGCATCGGTTAGTCCATTATAAAAGATATCAAGTATTTCATTTTTCTTGAGAGGATGATCAGGCCAGGCATTAAGTAATTGGAGAAGCCTCCCCCAAGTTTGTGGGATACTCTCTTCTTCAATTTGCACAAAATTATATATTTCCCTTAAAGCAGCTTGTTCCTTATGAGCGGGAAATATTTAGCAGAAAAGTAATAAATCATATCCTGGGGACTACGCACACAACCAGGATTAAGAGAATTAAACCATATTTTAGCATCACCCTTTAATGAGAATGGAAATAACTTAAGGATATAGTAGTAACGAATTTCTTCCTCATGAGTGAATAGGGTGGCTATATCATTCAATTTAGTAAGATGTGCCACAATAGTTTCAGATTCATAGCCATAAAAAGGATCAGATTCAACCAAAGTAATTATCTCAGGATCGACAGAGAAATCATAATCCTTATCAGTAATACAGATAGGTGAAGTAGCAAAAGCAGGGTCATATTTCATTCTAGCATTCAGAGACTTTTCTTTCAGCTTAGCTAATAATTTCTTAAGATCGGATATATCATTGCAAGCAAGAAAATCTCTAGCAGTTTCTTCATCCATAACATAACCCTCAGGCACAACAAGCAATTCATATCTAGGGGGAGAATCTTCATCATCACCTTCATCAGTATTATCAGTTTCAATAATTTCATTCTCTCTAGCCCTAGCAAGTTGTTCATTAAGAAATTCACCTAATGGCACAATATTATCAAGCATAGAAGTAGTTTCATCATAAGCATCACGCATAGCAGAAGTGGCATCATCAATAACATGCGACATATCAGAATTAATAGTAGAAGCAGGTTTAGGCATCGCAAGTTTAATCAAAACAAAAGGAGAATCAAGTGCAGAGCTAGATGGCAGTTCCTTACCTCCCCTCGTAGTTGAGGGATAAATCCTGGTTTTCTCATCTTTCAAGTTCCTCATAGTGATCAGCAGATATAAATCCCAAGTGACTCAAAGAATAGAGCTATGCTCCCCGGCAACAGCGCCAGAAAATAGTCTTGATGACCCACAAGTATAGGGGATCGCAACAGTTTTCGAGGGTAGAGTATTCAACCCAAATTTATTGATTCGACACAAGGGGAGCCAAAGAATATTCTCAAGTATTAGCAGTTGAGTTTTCAATTCAACCACACCTGGAAAACTTAATATCTGCATCAAAGTATTTAGTAGCAAAGTATATGGAAGTAATGGTAACAATGGCAAAAGTAACAGTAGCAGTTTTGTAGTAATTGTAACAGTGGCAACGATAAAGTAACTAAGCAAAGATCAATATGTGAAAAGCTCGTAGGCATTGGATCAGTGATGGATAATTATGTCAGATGCGATTCCTCATGCAATAGTAATAACATAGGGTGACACAGAACTAGCTCCAGTTCATCAATGTAATGTAGGATGTATTCCGAATATAGTCATACGTGATTATGGAAAAGAACTTGCATGACATCTTTTGTCCTACCCTCCCGTGGCAGCGGGGTCCTATTGGAAACTAAGGGATATTAAGGCCTCCTTTTAATAAAGTACCGAACCAAAGCATTAACACTTGGTGAATACATGAACTCCTCAAACTACGGTCATCACCGGGAGTGGTCCCGATTATTGTCACTTCGGGGTTGTCGGATCATAACACACAATAGGTGACTATTGACTTGCAAGATAGGATCAACAACTCACATATATTCATGGAAACATAATAGGTTCAGATCCGAAATCATGGCACTCGGGCCCTAGTGACAAGCATTAAGAATAGCAAAGTCATAGAAACATCAATCTTAGAACATAATGGATACTAGGGATCAAACCCTAACAAAACTAACTCGATTACATGGTAAATCTCATCCAACCCATCACTGTCCAGCAAGCCAACGATGGAATTACTCATGCACGGCGGTGAGCATCATGAAATTGGTGATGGAGGATGGTTGATGATGACGAGGCGACGGATTCCCCTCTCCGGAGCCCCGAACAGACTCCAGATCAACCCTCCAGAGAGAGATTAGGGCTTGGCAGCGGCTCCGTATCATAAAACACGATGAATCCTTCTCTCTGATTTTTCTCCCCGAACGTGAATATATGGAGTTGGAGTTGAGGTCGGTGGAGCCTCAGGGGGCCCACGAGATAGGGGCATGCCCAGGGGGGCAGGCGCTCCCCCACCCTCATGGACAGGGTGTGGGCCCCCTGGTCTTGATTATTTCGCTAGTATTTTTTATTAATTCCAAAAATATTCTCCGTGAAGTTTTAGGTCATTCCGAGAACTTTTATTTCTGCACAAAAATAACACCATGGCAATTTTGCTGAAAACAGGGTCAGTCCGGGTTAGTTCCATTTAAATCATGCAAGTTAGATCCAAAACAAGGGCAAAAGTGTTTGGAAAAGTAGATACGATGGAGATGCATCACCCATCATTATTCCACACTCGCTATTTATGATACTTAAGTAATATATTCTAAGTTTATGATAACATCACCTACTTTTATATTTTAGCTCTCTGATACTATGCCAAGTTATCCTCTTCATACCCACAACGTAGTTATATTTCTCGTTTCTAGTTGGAAACAAATGTTCGATGTACGTAGAGTCGTATCAGTGGCAGATAGGACTTGAGAGAATATTGATCTTGCCTTTAGCTCCTTGTGGGTTTGACACTCCATACTTATCACTTCCACCTTTGGAAATTGCTACGATGATTCCCTGCACTTGGGGATTATCAATATGTTTCTCATTTATAGAGGTGACAAAGAGCTCGTCATAAACGGTTACGTTGATGCAAGCTTTGACACTGATCCGGATGACTCTAAGTCGCAATCTGGACATGTATTTTTATTAAATGGAGGAGCTGTCAGTTGGTGCAGTTCTAAGCAGAGCGTCATGGCGGGATCTACGTGTGAAGCGGAGTAGATTGCTGCTTCGGAAGTAGCAAATGAAGGAGTTTGGATGAAGGATTTCATATCCGATCTAGGTGTCATACCTAGTGCATCGGGTCCAATGAAAATCTTTTGTGACAATACTGGTGCAATTGCCTTGGCAAAGGAATCCAGATTTCACAAGAGAACCAAGCACATCAAGAGACACTTCAATTCCATTCGTAATCAAGTGTCGGAAGGGGACATAGATATTTGCAAGATACATACGGATCTGAATGTTGCAGACCCATTGACTAAGCCTCTTCCACGAGCAAAACATGATCAGCACCAAAACTCCATGGGTGGTGTTAGATCATTACTATGTAATCTAGATTATTGACTCTAGTGCAAGTGGGAGACTGAAGGAAATATGCCCTAGAGGCAATAATAAAGTTATTATTTATTTCCTTATTTCATGATAAATGTTTATTATTCATGCTAGAATTGTATTAACCAGAAACTTAGTACATGTGTGAATACATAGACAAAACATAGTGTCCCTAGTATGCCTCTACTTGACTAGCTCGTTAATCAAAGATGGTTATGTTTTCTAACCATAGACATGTGTTGTCATTTGATGAACGGGGTCACATCATTAGGAGAATGATGTGATGGACATAACCCATCCGTTAGCTTAGCATTATGATTGTTACAGTTTCATTGCTACTACTTTCTTCATGACTTATACATGTTCCTCAGACTATGAGATTATGCAACTCCCGAATACCGGAGGAACACTTTGTGTGCTATCAAACTTCACAACGTAAATGGGTGATTATAAATATACTCTACAGGTGTCTCCGAAGGTGTTTGTTGGGTCCCCATAGATCGAGATTAGGATTTGCCACTCCGTGTTCCGGAGAGGTATCTTTGGGCCCTCTCGGTAATACTCATCACTATAAGCCTTGCAAGCAGTGTGACTAATGAGTTAGTTGCAGGATGAAGTATTACAGAACGAGTAAAGATACTTGCCGGTAACGAGATTGAACTAGGTATGATGATACCAACGATCGAATCTCGGGCAAGTAACATACCGATGACAAAGGGAACAATGTATGTTGTTATGCGATTTGACCGATAAAGATCTTCGTAGAATATGTAGGAGCCAATATGATCATCCAGGTTCCTTTATTGGTTATTGACCGGAGATGTTTCTTGGTCATGTATACATAGTTCTCGAACCCGTAGGGTCCGCACGCTTAACGTTTGATGACGATATTTATTATGAGTTATGTGTTTTTGATGACTGAAGTTTATTCGGAGTCCCGGATGAGATCAGGGATGTGACGAGGTATCTCGAAATGGTTGAGACATAAAGATCAATGTATTGGACCATGTTATTCGGACACCGGAAGAGTTCCGGGAAGTTTCGGGTAAAACCAGAGTGCCGGAGGGGTTATCGGAACCCCCCGGGGAAACTAATGGGCCACCATGGGCCTTAGTGGAGAGAGAGGAGGGCAGCCAGGGCAGGCCCCCCCCTTGGAGTCCAAATAGGACAAGGGAAGGGGGGGCCTTTCCTACTCCCTCTCCCTTTCCTTCCTTCCCCCTCTCTCCCTTGAAGTGGAATCCTACTAGGACTAGGAAGTCCTAGTAGGACTCCTCTTCTTGGGGCGCGCCCTGTTGGAAATATGCCCTAGAGGCAATAATAAAAGGATTATTATATTTCAATGTTCATGATAATTGTCTTTTGTTCATGCTATAAATGTATTATTCGAAATCGTAATACGTGTGAACACTTAGACCCAATGAGTCCCTAGTGAGCCTCTAGTTGACTAGCTCGTTGTGATCAATAGATAGTCATGGTTTCCTGACTATGGACATTGGATGTCGTTGATAACGGGATCACATCATTAGGAGAATGATGTGATGGACAAGACCCAATCATAAGCATAGCATAAAAGATCGTATAGTTCGCTTTGCTAGAAGCTTTGCCAATGTCAAGTATCTATTCCTTCGACCATGAGATCGTAACTCCGGTTACCGTAGGAGTGCCTTGGGTGTATCAAATGTCACAACGAATCGGGTGACTATAAAGGTGCATTACGGTATCTCCGAAAGTATCTGCTTGGGTTGACACGGATCGAGATCGGATTTGTCACTCCGTATGACGGAGAGGTATCTCTGGGCCCACTCGGTAATGCATCATCATAATGAGCTCAATGTGACCAAGGTGTTGGCCACGGATCATGCATTACGATGACGAGTAAAGTGACTTGCCGTAACGAGACCGAACAAGGTATTGGGATACCGACGATCAAGTCTCGGGCAAGTAACGCATCGATTGACAAAGGGAATTGTATACATGGTTTGATCGAATCCTCGACATCGTGGTTCAACCGATGAAATCATCGAGGAGCATGTAGGAGCCAACATGGATATCCGCACCCGCTGTTGGTTATTGCCCGAGAGTCGCCTCGGTCATGTTCTGCGTGTCTCCGAACCCGTAGGGTCTACACACTTAAGGTTCGGTGGCGCTAGGGTTAGTAGGAAGTCAAGTATGTGACCACCGAATGTTGTTCGAGTCCGGATGAGATCCCGGACGTCACGAGGAGTTCGGAAGGGTCCGGAGGTAAAGAATAACATATAGGAAGTGGTGTTTCGCCATCGGGAAAGTTTGGGGTTTCGGTAAAGCATCTGGGACCACCGGAAGGGTCCTGGGTCCACCGGTGGGGCCACCTATCCGGAGGGCCCCATGGGCCAAAGGGGAAGGAACCAGCCCACAGGGGCTGGTGCGCCCCTAGGCCCACCTCGCGCCTAGGGTTGAAACCCTAGGGGTGGGGGCCCACCGGCTTGGGGGCACTCCACCCCTTGGCCGCCGCCCCAGAGATTGGATCTCAGGGCCACCCCTGTGGTGCCTATATAAAGGGGGAGGGGGGGGCTGTACCAACTCCCAAGGCGCAGCCCTCCCTCCCCAACACATCTCCTCCTCCGTAAGAGCTCGGCGAAGCCACAGCCGAGATCGCTTCTCCACCATCACCACGCCGTCGTCTGCCGGTGGAGCTGTCTTCCTCAACCTCTCCTTCCCCTTGCTGGATCAAGAAGGAGGAGACGCCGCTCGTCCGTCACGTGTGTTGAACGCGGAGGTGCTGTCCGCTCAAACTTGGCATCGGTGATCTGAATCACGTTCGAGTACGACTCCATCATCACCTTGCAAGCTTCGCACGCGCGATCTACAAGTGGTATGTAGATGCAAACTCTCTCGTTACTCGTTGCTTAGATGAACTCATAGATGGATCTTTGTGAAACCGTAGGAAAAATTTTAATTTTCTGCAACGCTCCCCAACAAAGGCATCATGAGCTAGGTCTATGCGTAGTTCTCTAATGCACGAGTAGAACACAATTTGTTGTGGGCGTTGATCTTGTCATCTTACTTGCCTCTACTAGTCTTTTCTTGCTCAACGGTATTGTGGGATGAAGCGGCCGGACCAACCTTACACGCACGCTTACGTGAGACCGGTTCCACCGATGACATGCACTAGTTGCATAAGGTGGCTGGCGGGTGTCCGCTCTCCCACTTTAGTTGGAGCGGATTCGATGAACAGGGCCCTTATGAAGGGTAAATAGAAGTTGACAAAATCACGTTGTGGTGATTCGTAGGTAAGAAAACGTTCTTTCTAGAACCCAATCGCAGCCACGTAAAAGATGCAACAACAACTAGAGGACGTCTAACTTGTTTTTGCAGCGATTTATCATGTGATGTGATATGGCCAGAAGTTGTGATGAATGTTGAATTGTGATGTATGAGATCATGTTCTTGTAATAGGATTCACGACTTGCATGTCGATGAGTATGACAACCGGCAGGAGCCATAGGAGTTGTCTTTAATTTTTGTATGACCTGCGTGTCATTGAAGAACGCCATGTAAACTACTTTACTTCATTACTAAACGCGTTAGTCATAGAAGTAGAAGTAGTCGTTGGCGTGACAACTTCATGAAGACACGATGATGGAGATCATGATGATGGAGATCATGGTGTCAAGCCGGTGACAAGATGATCATGGAGCCCCGAAGATGGAGATCGATGGAGCTTGATGATATTGGCCATATCATGTCACAACTATATAATTGCATGTGATGTTTATTATGTTTATGCATCTTGTTTACTTAGGACGACGGTAGTAAATAAGATGATCCTTACTAAAATTTCAAGAAGTGTTCTCCCTAACGTGCACCGTTGCTACAGTTAAATCGTTTCTAAGCACCACGTGATGATCGGGTGTGATGGATCCTTACGTTCACATACAACGGGTGTAAGACAGTTTTACACAAATAAAACACTTAGGGTTAACTTGACGAGCCTAGCATGTGCGGACATGGCCTCGGAACACGGAGACCGAAAGGTCGAACACGAGTCGTATGGAAGATACGATCAACATGAAGATGTTCACCGACGATGACTAGTCCGTCTCACGTGATGATCGGACACGGGCTAGTCGACTCGGATCGTGTAACACTTAGATGACTAGAGGATGTCTAATCTAAGTGGGAGTTCATAAT
Organism: Aegilops speltoides; assembly: GCA_021437245.1. NCBI lineage: Eukaryota > Viridiplantae > Streptophyta > Magnoliopsida > Poales > Poaceae > Aegilops > Aegilops speltoides. Next base: position 74,258,871 of record CM038141.1, read on the forward strand.
TTTGATTAAGAACTTTATTATCATGAACTTAGTCTAAAACCTTTGCAAATATGTCTTGTAGATCAATGGCCAACGCTAATGTCAACATGAACTTCAACGCTCCTAGAGAAAACCAAGCTGAAAGACGATGGCAGCAACTATACGGACTAGGTCCGAACACGAGGATCATCCTCATAGCTGCCGAGAAGCAATATGTCCTAGAAGGACCGCTAGGTGCCGCTCCGTCCCTGAAGAACCAAGACGTTATGAACGCTTGGCAAACTCGTCTTGATGATTACTCCCTCGTTCGGTGCGGCATGCTCTACACTTAGAACCGGGCTCCAAAAGCGTTTTGAGCATCACGGAGCATATGAGATGTTCAAGAGCTGAAACTAGTTTTCCAAGCTCATGCCCGGTCGAGAGATATGATGTCTCCGACAAGTTCTACAGCTTGTAAGATGGAGGAGAACAGTTACATCGGAACACATCACGAAGATGTCTGGGTTGCACGCACGTATGACCCAGTTGAACATTAACCTCCCAGATGAGGCGGTCATTGACAGAATCCTCCAGTCGCTCCCACCAAGCTACAAGAGCTTTGTGATGAACTACAACATGCAGGGGATGGTAAAGACCATTCCTGAAGTGTTCTCGATCTTTGAAGTCAGCAGAGGCTGAAATCAAGAAAGAACATCAAGTGTTGATGGTCAATAAGACCACTAAGTTCAAGAAGGGCAAGGGTAAGAAGAACTTCAAGAAGGACGGCAAAGATGTTGCCGCGCCCGGTAAGCTTGTTGCCGGGAAGAAGTCAAAGAATGGACCCAAGCCTGAGACTGAGTGCTTTTATTGCAAGGGGAAGGGGCACTGGAAGCGGAACTGCCCCAAATACTTAGCGGATAAGAAGGCCGGCAACACCAAAGGTATATTTGATATACATGTAATTGATGTGTACCTTACCAGTACTCGTAGTAACTCCCGGTATTTGATACCGTGCCGTTGCTCATATTTGTAACTCACAGCAGAGCTGCGGAATAAACGGAGACCGGCGAAGGGCGAGGTGACGATCTTGCGTCGGGAATGGTTCCAGAGTCGATGTGATCGCCGTTGCACGCTGCCTCTACATTTACCTACGGATTAGTTTTAAACCTCAACAATTGTTATTTAGTGCCAAGTTTGAGCATGAACATTGTATCCGGATCTCGTTTGATACGAGATGGCTACTCATTTAAGTCTGAGAATAATGGTTGTTCGATTTATATGAGAGATATGTTTTATGGTCATGCTCCGATGGTCAATGGTTTATTCTTGATGAATCTCGAGCGTAATATTACACATGTTCATAGTGTGGATACCAAAAGATGTAAAGTTGATAACGATAGTCCCACATACTTGTGGCACTGCCGCCTTGGTCACATTGGTGTCAAGCGCATGAAGAAGCTCCATGCTGATGGACTTTTAGAGTCTCTTGATTATGAATCGTTTGACACATGCGAACCTTGCCTCTTAGGCAAAATGACCAAGACTCCGTTCTCCGAACAATGGAGCGAGCAACCAACTTGTTGGAAATCATACATACCGATGTGTGCGGTCCAATGAGCGTTGAGGCTCATGGAGGATATCGTTATGTTCTCACTCTCACCGATGACTTGAGTAGATATGGGTATGTCTACTTAATGAAACACAAGTCTGAGACCTTTGAAAAGTTCAAGGAATTTCAGAGTGAGGTAGAGAATCAACGTGACCGTAAGATAAAGTTCCTACGATCGATCGTGGGGAGAATACTTAAGTCACGAATTTGGTACACACTTAAGAAAATGTGGAATCGTTTCACAACTCACGCCGCTGGAACACCTCAAATAAACGGTGTGTCCGAACGTCGTGTCGCACACTATTGGATATGGTGCGGTCTATGATGTCTCTTACCGATTTACCGCTATCATTTTGGGGATACGCCTAGAGACAGCTACATTCACTTTAAATAGGGCACCGTCTAAATCCGTTGAGACGACACCGTATGAATTATGGTTTGGGAAGAAACCTAAGCTGTCGTTTCTAAAAGTTTGGGGATGCGATGCTTATGTCAAGAAATTACAACCTGAAAAGCTCGAACCCAAGTCGGAAAAATGCGTATTCATAGGATACCCAAAGGAAACTGTCGGGTATACCTTCTACTTAAGATCCGAAGGCAAGGTCTTTGTTGCCAAGAATGGATGCTTTCTGGAGAAAGAGTTTCTCTCGAAAGAAGTAAGTGGGAGGAAAGTAGAACTCGATGAAGTACTACCTCTCGAACGGGAAAGTGGTGCAGCGCAGGAAACCATTCCTGTGATGCCCACACCAACTGAAGAGGAAAACGTTGATGATGATCAAGGTACTTCGGATCAAGTTACTCTTGAACTTGAAGGTCCACGAGGACACGTTCCGCACTGAGTGGTACGGCAACCTGTCATGGAAATCATGTTGCTAGACAACAATGAACCTTCAACTATGAAGAAGCAATGGCGGGCCGGATTCCAACAAATGGCTTGGAGCCATGAAATCCGAGATAGAATCCATGTATGAAAACAAAGTATGGACTTTGACAGACTTGCCCGATGATCGGCGAGCGATAGAAAATAAATGGATTTTTAAGAAGAAGACGGACGCGATGGTAATGTTACCATCTATAAAGCTCGACTTGTCGCTAAGGGTTATCGACAAGTTCAAGGAATTGACTACGACGAGACATTCTCTCCCGTAGCGAAGCTTAAGTCCGTCCGAATCATGTTAGCAATTGCCGCATACTATGATTATGAGATATGGCGATGGACGCCAAAACGGCATTCCTTAATGGACATCTTAAGGAAGAGCTGTATATGATGCAGCCGGAAGGTTTTGTCGATCCTCGAAACGCTAACAAAGTATGCAAGCTCCAATGATCCATTTATGGACTGGTGCAAGCATCTCGGAGTTGGAACATTCGCTTTGATGAGATGATCAAAGCGTTTGGGTTTATGCGACTTATGGAGAAGCTGCGTTTACAAGAAAGTGAGTGGGAGCTCGTAGCATTTCTCTGTTATATGTAGATGACATACTCTTGATGGGAAATGATACGAAACTCTGGACAGCATTAAGGCCTACTTGAACAAGTGTTTTTCAATGAAGGACCTTGGAGAAGCTGCTTATATATTAGGCATCAAGATCTATAGAGATAGATCGAGACGCCTCATAGGTCTTTCACAAAGCACATACCTTGATAAGATTTTGAAGAGGTTCAAAATGGATCAGTCCAAGAAGGGCTCTTGCCTATGTTACAAGGTGTGAAAGAGCTCAGCTCGACCACCACCACGCAAAAGATAAAGAAGAGATGAGTGTCATCCCTATGCTTCAGCCATAGGATCTATTATGTATGCCATGTTGTGTACTGGACCGATGTAAACCTTGCCGTAAGTTTGGTTGCAAGATACCAAAGTAACCCGGCAAGGAACACCGGACAGCGGTCAAGAATATCTGAAGTACCGAAAAGGACAAAGGACATGTTTCTCGTTTATGGAGGAGACGAAGAGCTCGTAGAAGGGTTACGCCGACGCTAGCCGACTCGGATCTGATGACTCTAAGTCACAAACCGGATACGTGTATATGTTAAATGGTGGAGCGATGGCTGGTGCAGCTGCAAGCGAAGCGTCGTGGCGGGATCTACGTGTGAAGCGGAGTACATGGCAGCCTCGGAGGCAGCGCATGAAGCGATTTGGGTGAAGGAGTTCATCACCGACCTAGGAGTCATACCCAATGCGTCGGGGCGATCAAACTCTTCTGTGACAACACCGAGCTATTGCCCTTGCCAAGGAGCCCAGGTTTCACAAGAAGACCAGCACATCAAGCGTCGTTTCAACTCCATCCGTGAAAATGTTCAAGATGGAGACATAGAGATTTGCAAAGTGCACACGGATCTGAATGTCGCAGATCCGCTGACTAAACCTCTCTCGCGTGCAAAACATGATCAACACCGTAACTCTATGGGTGTTCGATTCATCACAATGTAACTAGATTGGTGACTCTAGTGCAAGTGGGAGACTGTTGGAAATATGCCCTAGAGGCAATAATAAAAGGATTATTATATTTCAATGTTCATGATAATTGTCTTTTGTTCATGCTATAAATGTATTATTCGAAATCGTAATACACGTGTGAACACTTAGACCCAATGAGTCCCTAGTGAGCCTCTAGTTGACTAGCTCGTTGTGATCAATAGATAGTCATGGTTTCGACTATGGACATTGGATGTCGTTGATAACGGGATCACATCATTAGGAGAATGATGTGATGGACAAGACCCAATCATAAGCATAGCATAAAAGATCGATAGTTCGTTTGCTAGAAGCTTTGCCAATGTCAAGTATCTATTCCTTCGACCATGAGATCGTGTAACTCCGGTTACCGTAGGAGTGCCTTGGGTGTATCAAACGTCACAACGTAATTGGGTGACTATAAAGGTGCATTACGGTATCTCCGAAAGTATCTGTTGGGTTGACACGGATCGAGATGGATTTGTCACTCCGTATGACGGAGAGGTATCTCTGGGCCCACTCGGTAATGCATCATCATAATGAGCTCAATGTGACCAAGGTGTTGGCCACGGATCATGCATTACTGACGAGTAAAGTGACTTGCGAATGTAACGAGACCGAACAAGGTATTGGGATACCGACGATCAAGTCTCGGGCAAGTAACGCATCCGATTGACAAAGGAATTGTATACTGGGTTTGATCGAATCCTCGACATCGTGGTTCAACCGATGAAATCATCGAGGAGCATGTGGGAGCCAACATGGATATCCGACCCGCTGTTGGTTATTGCCCGAGAGTCGTCTCGGTCATGTCTCAAGTGTCTCCGAACCCGTAGGGTCTACACACTTAAGGTTCGGTGACGCTAGGGTTAGTAGGAAGTCAAGTATGTGACCACCGAATGTTGTTCGAGTCCGGATGAGATCCCGACGTCACGAGGAGTTCGGAAGGGTCCGGAGGTAAAGAATAACATATAGGAAGTGGTGTTTCGCCATCGGGAAAGTTTCGGGGTTTCGGTAAAATCTGGGACCACCGGAAGGGTCCTGGGTCCACCGGTGGGGCCACCTATCCGGAGGGCCCCATGGGCCAAAGGGGAAGGAACCAGCCCACAGGGGCTGGTGCGCCCCTAGGCCCACCTCGCGCCTAGGGTTGAAACCCTAGGGGTGGGCGCCCACCGGCTTGGGGGCACTCCACCCCTTGTTGCCGCCCGGAGATTGGATCTCCAGGGGCCACCCCTGTGGTGCCTATATAAAGGGGAAGGGAGGGGCTGCTGTACCAACTCCCAAGGCGCAGCCCTCCCTCCCCAACACATCTCCTCCCCGTAAGAGCTCGGCGAAGCCTCGCCGAGTATCTTGCTTCTCCACCATCACCACGCCGTCGTCTTTGCGGTGGAGCTGTCTTCCTCAACCTCTCCTTCCCCTTGCTGGATCAAGAAGGAGGAGACGTCGCTCGTCCCGTCGTGTGTTGAACGCGGAGGTGCTGTCCGTTCAAAGACTTGGCATCGGTGATCTGAATCACGTTCGAGTACGACTCCATCATCACCTTGCAAGCTTCCGCACGCGCGATCTACAAGTGGTATGTAGATGCAAACTCTCTCTCGTTACTCGTTGCTTAGATGAACTCATAGATGGATCTTGGTGAAACCGTAGGAAAAATTTTAATTTTCTGCAACGTTCCCCAACACGCCCTAGGGGCCGGCCGGCCTGCCCCTCCCTCCTTTATATACGGGGGCAGGAGGGCACCCTAGAACACACAAGTTTCTCTTAACCGTGTGTGGTGCCCCCTCCACAGTTACACACCTCGATCATACCATCATAGTGATTAGGCAAAGCCTTGCGCCGGTAACATCATCATCACCGTCGCCACGCCGTCGTGCTGACGGAACTCACCCTCTTCCTCAACTGGATCAAGAGCACGAGGGACATCATCGAGCTGAACGTGTGCTGAACGCGGAGGTGTCGTACGTTCGGTACTTGATCGGTTGGATCGCGAAGAAGTTCGACTACATCAACCGCGTTATTGAAATGCTTCCGCTTTCGGTCTACGAGGGTACGTGGACACACTCTCCCCTCTTGTTGCTATGCGTCACCTAGATAGATCTTGCGTGATCGTAGGAATATTTTTGAAATTACCGTGTTCCCCAACACTTCTTTGTAAGCTCATTGTGAGGGGCAGAAATGATGCTAAAATCTCTCATAAAAAGCCTATAGAAACCAACGAGGCCAAAAAACTCCTCATTCTGTGGCCATTTTGTGTTGCGGCCAACTCTCAATAGCTCCAATTTTGGCTTTATCAACTTCAATTTCCTGTGGAGTAACAACATAGTAAAGAAAAGATACTCGGTCGGTGCAAAATGTGCACTTCCCAAGGTTACCAAACAAACGTGCATCACGTAGAGTAATAAAAACAATACGTAAATGTTCCGAGTGTTCCTTCAAAGATATGTTATAAGTCTGTATTAGATCACTAGATACATCGATAAAAATTGCTATGAAAGAGCAATAACACACTTTGCAACCTATTCTCAATGATCGATATTCCACTAAATGATAAATCGAATGCAAAATTTTAAGATAAATGTGATGCAAGACATCTCACTTCCTCCCCCAAGCTTTGATAGAGGCACAGAGGGAGAGATACCTATTACTACTTTACTCAGTTCTTTTGTTGTGTGATAAGTCTCAAACGTAACTTCTTTTTTGAACGCTTCTGCTTTGTTTTTGTCCTCTAAGTTGCATATTTTAAATAAAAATTAATCCGGACTAACGTTGATTCTGCAAGATTTGCAATGGTGTTATTTACAGTGCAGAAAAGGTGCCCAAGACATTGGAAAGAAATATAGAAAATATTCTAGGGAGATAAAAACTAACTTTATGGTATTAGAGGATAACTTTTGACCTGAAACATTCATTTAGAAGTTGCAAAAAGGTTCCATTTTTTATTCGATAACTTCTGGATGAACATGTGAGTAACTTACATAGTGCATAACTGTAACTTTTGACCTAAAAAAAGTTGTCGAAACCTACCACCATGTGATGTTTTTGCAATGCAAGGATGGGTATCATTCCATTGATAGGTAGGGAAGAAAGTTTACAGGGGTGCAACTTTTGGGGGCGTACGCACTCATAGCGACACCAAAAGTGCAGGTTGAGCATAGAGGGGTGAGGTTGTTCAGCCTAGACTTGTTAGGTTCATGTTACGTGCACAAACCTATCTAGTCCTTTGGTGCCAGCTCTAGCCCATAGTCGGGCTTCCTGCTTGATGTCATCAGAGTTTTGAGTGGAGGATGGGCAAGCGTCGTCGAATAGGGCGGCGTTCCAATGCTTCCATATAGACCATGCCGTAAGAATGATTAGGGAATGGATACCCTTGCGCTGACATGCTGGTGCAGAAGATGAACCGTGGACCACCAGTTGAAGAACCCTGTGTAGCCACTCAGAAGGGGGGGACGACACCAGGCCATCGAATCATACCAGACGGTGCGAGAAAATACACAACCCACGAGCAGGTGTTGGAGGGTTTCATTCTACCGATTGCATAATTTGCAGACTAGGTCATGGGGAGATCATGGCGCGCATGACGATCGGCAGTCCAACAACGGTTGAGGGAGGCCAGCCAGAGAAATATCTTCGTGTTCGTCGATGCTCAGCTCTTCCAAATGAGTGTTGAAGCATGGGTTTAACAATAGAAACATATTTTGAATCGAACAACGGTTTAAGCTAAAAAATAATTTGAATTTGTAGATGAATAAAAGCATTGATGACATCAGTCTCTTTTGTCTTGTAGTGAATGCATGCAATGAATGACTATGAAAGTTCGGTATTTTATTAAAAGTCCAACTATCGCGTCTTTTTTAGAAAACTTTTGATCCATTCATCTTCAACATGGCAGTACAACGAACACCAGAAATAATAAAAATTATATCTAGATACATAGACCACCTAGCAACAATTACAAAAAAACTGAAGTGAGTTGAAGGCGCGCCGCCATCATCGCCCCTCCTCGCGGGAGTCGGGCACAACTTGTTTAGTAGACAGTCGGGAAGTCAACGTGCTAAGGCCCCATAAGACCAGCGCACCAGAACAGCAATCACCGCTGATGAAGAATAACGTAGATTGAAAGGATCCAACCTGAAGACGCACAAACGTAGACGAATAACAACCAGATCCGAGCAAATTCACCAAGGATAGATCCGTCGTAGACACACCTCCACACACCCATCAACGACGCTAAACCCATCACCGGAGTGGGTGCTAGGCGGGGAAATTTTTATTCCATCTTCAGAAAGCCACCGCCAACTCGCCTTCATAGGCAGGACACAAACCCTAACGGAATGACTAACAACCGAGCCCTTCCGCCGGCCCTTGCCAAGATCCAGCGCGCCTCATGGCCCTAGCCCCTAGGGCCACTGGAGAAGAGACAGACCTGCGGCGGCGCCTAACAATCGCCTCGTTGCCCTTAAGTAATCCATGGACGCGTGTAGCAACCATTGTGGATCTATAGACTCAATGCATCTATTTTGAGTGACTTCTCTCGGTCAGTCTCCCTATTCCACAGTACTATAATCCATAAGAATGTGATGCTACGTTGATTACAAGGGCAAAACCCAGTCAGCTGACTGAACCAAAGCACTCTAGAATCTAGAGTCCATATATGTCAGTAACTTACATGGTGCATACTGGTAACTTTTGATCCCAAAAAAGTCATCGAAACCTGCTAGCATGTGATTTAGAGTAGTTTTAAAGTTCTCGTCGCAATGATTTAGCAGTGAGAACAGATTTTTGAATCGAATACGGTTTAAGCTACTCCATCCATGAAAGTATAAGACATTTTAGATCACTATTTTACAAAAGTACTAAATAATTTGAATTTATAAATGGTTGGAATATTTAATGACATCAGCCTCCTTTATCTTGTAGTAAATGCATGCAACGAGTGACAAGGAACGTTAGGTAATCCATGGACGCGTGCAGCAACCATTGTGGATCTATAAACTCGATGCATTTATTTTGAGTGACTTCTCTCGGTCAGTCTCCCCATTTCCACCCTACTATAATTCATAAGAATGTGATGCGACGTTGATTACAAAGGGCAAATCCCAACCAGCTGACCGACCCAAAGCACTCTAGAATCTAGAGTCTATTTCTAGAGCAAAAACAGGGCAGTGTCATTGTCAGGATCCACATCAAGATAATTATCCTTATTTCTTTACCAAAAAAAGATAATTATCCTTCTTGTCTGCAAAAAAAAAGAAAGACAGCTATCGGTCAAGGGCAACTTAGTCGTTCCATAGGTTATTATCGACGCGTTGGGACTGCGAACCCGCGGGGCATGGCCTGAGCCTATATATACGTCTCGCAACAATTGAGCCTCACACTACAATTCACCATCCCAACACTATTACTCAAGAGTGGCATTCCAATTCCCAATCACAAGGATGAACACAGGAGCTCGGCAGGTGATTCAATCTACCAAAATCTTTGTACTCATACAAATTCCTTTTTTTTTCTACTAGCCACAGAAATGTCTTAATTGATTATGTGAGTCTAATTCCAATGGACAGCAACGTAGTTTGTTGCTCCTGGGTCTCAGAGGCTACATATGTGCTTGCGCTTAATTATAATGGCCCATAAACATTACATTCGAATTTCACTAACCATAATCATGCAAATATTATATACACGAAATGTTGGAAGAAAACTCACCCGTCGACAATTGGGCTGTAGTTTTGGACTACGATGTTCTAGCCTACACCTGCAATTGTTGTAACGGGATTACGATATATCCAAAAACCATGTCCACAGTAACTATGTTGTCCCTGGACCAAAATTTGTAGAGCAGTATCGCAGACATCAAAGGTTAGCGTGGGCATGCACGTCCGGGAACACGCGTGCATGCAGCCACCCATTTGCTTCAAGATTGGTGCACTACTTTATGCTAGTAACCCTTAATCGATGCACTGGGGTCCATGCATGTCAGCTTTTGGCAGACTTGCATGCGTCAACCATCCCATCTCTCCTGCCTTTTCATTTTATCTTACAAAATAATTCTATTTTGAACCAAAAGTTCAAATTAAGTTTCATTTACATGTTCGTGTTCGTTGCAATGAGTACTTTTGAATAAGACCAATTTTTAATACATCCAGAAACTTTTAATTTTTTTGGCCAATTTTAATTATTGAAACTTAATAGTCATAATATTACGTTTTACTAAGTCTTGCATACTTATCATCTGATCTATCAATTTGCAGTAGATGAAACAAGTTTTTAAACTTGTCAAAACGTTAGAGACCCCAAATGGTTTTAAGTTCCAGTTCTGAAATTTACTAATTTTATTGTTCATTTCTATCAAGTTTCAGCAGTTGAAATTAGCAAAATTTTATAAACGTGCCAAAACGTAAAAATTGCTATTATTTCAAAGCCATTATCACAAGGAACATGCATATGCAAATGAAATATAAATTGTACTTTTGATTCAAAACATATAACAGATTCAAGTTTAAAAAAATGAGAGATGGGATGCCTGGTGCATGCACTCTCTGCCAAACGTTGTATTCCCTTCTTCACAAAATATAAGGCATGTTTAACTTTGCATGATCTTTGATGCTCCACTTTGATCATTAATATATATCAAATTACATTGATTGAACTGTATAAATGACATCGTTATATTTGTCTCCCAAAACAATTTTATTTCATATGCGTGTATAATAATTTTATAGATATACAATACCTGAAAATCATAGTCAAAGTTGCGCGATGGAGATCAAAAAAGTCAACCACACCTTATATTCTAGGGAGTGAGTAAACCAAAAGGTGCATGCATGCAGTAATTAAGATCTATCACAAAATGGCTTTCCGGATCTTGGAGCAATCATAAGGCCACATGCAAATTGGCATCCTTGTAGATATTCAGAGGGTGCTTGGATACGTTTTAGTCCCATGACTAAAAGTAATGGGACTAAAACTTGCTAGCCTCACCCATGCTTGGATCCAAATACTAAAGAGACTAAAATCAAGTTATTGAGCATTTGTTATCCTCCAAACCCTCCAATCCAGACCTTGCATGTGTTAAAAGAGAAGAATTAAATAAGGAGAGAGAGGGCTAATGCATATTTTAGTAGGTTTCCTATGACTAAAAGATTTTAGCCTCAAGACTAGTCCTAGTCTCTCTTTAGTCAGGGGTGCTTGGAACTTTAGCCTCTAAAAGAGACTATTTTTAGTCAGACTAAAAATAGTCCCTTGGATCCAAGCACCCCCTCAGGTTTAACTGCACCATACTGTTTAGAGAAGACGAACAGTGAAATGTCTAAAACTTAGATAGCCAACAACAAAAATTGCGTACTACCTCCGTTTCAGTTTACAAGTCCTACGCGTATACCTAGGTTTATCACCATAATATAAACTATATAGCACAAAAATTATACCTTTTGAAAGTAGAAACTTCGAAGTTTATTTTGGTATATTTTTTGTAATATATGACTTGTATTAGGTTGGTCAAATTGAAGAACTAGGAGTACGCGCACGCCCTCTAAACTGAGAGAGAGGTAGTAGTAACTTTGATAATTACCTCAACTAGCTTTGTGACGTAGAATATATTTTTTTGAACATCAGTACAGACACAAGCGCTCATATATGTGTGGAATGTCTCCTCTCAATGAACGCGTATCGCCAGAAAACCCAAGATAAATCCAGGATAAATGCGAGCACCAGGACTTGAACCCTGGTAGGCTGGAGATATCACTGTCCACCTAACCATCCAACCACAGATTGGTTCGCACGTAGATTAGTTTTGTTAGTTACAGATCAGCTCCAAACTTCATCTTTGACTCGGTATAGGACGGGTGTCCCATGTGGTAAAAGTATTACCACCTTTATTTATCTCCAAATAGGGATGTAAATAGCTTCCCGTTTAAACCAGAAATATAAACTACCGAGCAATGCTAACTAAGCGGTCCTTGCGGCGCCATTTATTGTGACATTTACATCCTATCTCCAAACATAGGCTTCACTCTCATAAGTTTCAGTCATTTGCATACATATATAGAGGATCTGCAATCTCCATGACATTGTCCGATCTAAAAAATTGTCGAATATAGGACCCATAAAACGACTCCCAAACCTAGTGCTGGCAATGAAACTAGGTTCGTGGATATCAGAGTTGCCCACAACTTAGTGCAAATTTTAGCTACCGTACTCACTTGTAACATGCATACCATACTGAGTTGATCTACTCCAAAGTTTCTAAGAACTGTGAAACATCTATAGATTTAGGTAATACTATGACATGAGAACCTAACATGCATACCATACTAGCATACTGAGTTGATCTACTCCAAAGTTTCTAAGAATTGTGAATCATCTATAGATTTAGGTAATACTATGACATGAGAACCTAACATGCATACCATACTGGCATACTGAGTTGATCTACTCCGAAGTTTCTAAGAACTGTGACATCCATAGATTTAGGTAATTCTGTGACATGAGAACCTTACGGGTTTAATCAAAAAGCACAATCACTATGTATAAGGTAGATTGGAAAAATAAGGACACGAGATCACACAATCTTAGTAGTGTTCATTTATCTTCTCTCTTTTTACACAAATAGACAATTTTATGAAATAATGCAGCGTGTCATTTTGTTACACTTACTGCCCACGTCCATAATTGGTTTCATATATTTCAAAAACTTTTGAGTGCCTCGACACATGGGGATGCAATAGGTGGCGGATCAATTTGTGCCTGTAGACCAACTAAGATTCTCAAACCACAGAGTCAAACAAAAAAAAGGAGTCTCAAACCATGCCCAACCACCAAGTTGACATCATCCATAATTGTATTGCTCTAAGCTTATTTCAGAATCTGTTGTGGGAAAACAACAACTTGGTCAGCTAATTGATATACAAATGTCTTCAATGTACAATAGGCAAAAGATGGTTGAAAAGGTTGAACTACGGTCACGGCAATGCCAAAGGCAGCCTAGACCTCCCATGCAAAATATACATGCAGCTCATAGATGAGTACTTAATGCTAGACCCACGTAAAGTTACGTCAGATTTTTACGTAAAGGCTGATTTGGAGGTTGTTAATTGGATGAATGACCAGCTCCCTTCGGGTTTTACCGCAAGAAAGAAAAAACAGCACTTCCGGTTCATAACGACCAATTATTTCTGTTTGACAGTTGCTGGGAGCTAGGCTTTCGGAGATGGTGGGCGGAGAGTGGAAAAGCTCACTGCCGGCGCGGATGAGTTCAGGGATTGAGGCCGCTACCAATTTGGTAAGCTGCATGCGTTTGAAACATTCCTTTGATTTGGAGTCTGGGTTGTTGAATTTTGAATTTAATTGGCATCTACTCCCGCCTTAATCTGGAGTATTACTATTAATTGATTCATTCAGGTGGAGGTGCAAGCGTTGACAAAAACCAAGGAGATTCCCGCAGGCGGCAACGCGTGCAGTGAGCTCCCCGTCCTGGTGCGGGTCAAGGCGGCGTCGCAGCGGGTGCAGCGCACCGGCGTGGACATCGTCGCCGTCCTCAACCTAAGAGTGGGCATGGGGGCTGAAAAGCTTGAGCGCATAAAGGCTGCAATGAAGGCCGTCATTAGCAAGCTTGACACCTGCGACCGACTCTCGATCATCTCCTTCGAGGCCGGCGCGCCACCCCGCCGCCTCAGGGAGCTCAAGTACATGTGCTCCCGCAATTGCCGGAATGCTACCAAGGTGATCGACAAGCTGGTCGCGGGGCATGATACCGACATGGTCGCCTGCTTGGAAGAGGGAACCAAGGTGCATGTCCACAAGCACATGTTTTTTTAGTCAAATTATTGGATTGTCTACGCAGATGATCCCTTTTAGTCAAACCTTTTCTCTCTAACCGCGTAAATCGTGAAACCTTTCTGATTGATGTTCCGGATGTGTACTCCCGCATCTCGTTTCATTCTTAGGTTCTGCTGGACCGTAAGGAGAGCAACGGACGTGTAGGCTGCATGATGTTCCTGTCACACGAGGTCGTCGAGCAAGCAGCTGAGATTTCCATCAGCCATGATTTCCCGGTGCACACCTTCGGTCTCAGCGACGACCACGACCCGAAGGTCATGAAACACATCGCCGACGAGACATGCGGCACCTACTCCTTCGTCGACCAGGAACACATCAGGCAGGCCTTCGAGCTGTTCATCACCGGGTTAATGTCCGTCACCGCCAAGTCCATCAAGATTACCCTCAAGGCTCAAGAGGGTGTTACCATTTCATCCATCCACTCCGGGTGCTACAAACATGACCACACCGACGGGAAATCAGGCCAGATCGACATTCTCGACATCTATGCCGGTGAGCAGAAGAACTTCATCGTCAACCTCAAAGTCGATGCGGGCAAGGGCAAACTCGCCATCAGCGGCACTGAGAGCAGGGCCAAGCTCGTGACCATAGGTTGCCAGTACCAAGGCATCGATGTTGATGGCAAGGTCAAGCTGGAAGATACGGACGTTTGCATATTTCTACCGAGCCAGGAAAGCTCCGTGGGCAAACATATGGTGGGGCCGGAGCCGTGCGTGCAGCCACCGAGCCCCGAATGCCCACCGGACGGGGAGGGCATCCGCCCTGAGGTTCCATCGCCGGAGCCGTGCGTGGAGCCACCGAGGCCGTGCGTGGAGCCACCAAGCCCCGAATGCCCACCGGGCGGAGAGGACGTGCCACCGCCGGAGCCGTGCGTGGAGCCACCGAGCCCCGAATGCCCACCGGACGGGGAGGGCATCCGCCCTGAGGTGCCACCGCCGGAGCCGTGCGTGGAGCCACCGAGGCCGTGCGTGGAGCCACCAAGCCCCGAATGCCCACCGGGCGGAGAGGACGTGCCACCGCCGGAGCCGTGCGTGGAGCCACCGAGCCCCGAATGCCCACCGGACAGGGAGGGCATCCGCCCTGAGGTGCCACCGTCGGAGCCGTGCGTGGAGCCACCAAGCCCCGAATGCCCACCGGACGGGGAGGACGTGCCACCGCCGGAGCCGTGCGTGGAGCCACCGAGCCCCGAATGCCCACCGGACGGGGAGGACGTGCCACCGCCGGAGCCGTGCGTGGAGCCACCGAGCCCCGAATGCCCACCGGACGGGGAGGGCATCCGCCCTGAGGTGCCACCGTCGGAGCCGTGCGTGGAGCCACCAAGCCCCGAATGCCCACCGGACGGGGAGGACGTACGTCCCGAGGTGCCAGGTCCGGACACATGCGTGCGGCCACCGAGCCAGGAATGCTCGCCAGGCGAGCAGGACATCCACCCTGAGGTGGCAGTGGAGATCACGCGGGTCAAGTTGCTTGTGGTCATCCTGGATATGCTGAAGCAGCAAGCTAGCCCTAAAGGTGACTTTGGTCCTAAGCAAAACCCCGTCGGTGACAAGCTTCAAAACATTTTGGATGAATTCAAGAACTCCGTCACGGATAACACTGCCCAGGGTGTCATCACACAACTGGGCAGGGACGTTGCTGCGATGGAGATCATTGCTATGAATGACCCCGAGGAGCACAAGAAATCAGGAGGTCTGGCTTATATGTTGTCATGGGTGTCGTGCCACCAGTGGCAGCGCGCAACCATCAAGGGCACGACCTCCAGCTCCGGTGCTTTCCGATGCGCCAAGGAAGGTGGCGGAACCAATGGCGGCACCATTGCTCCTCTTACTTTAAACTGCCCCCGCTCTTGTTTCCGGCTGTCCCATGCAGTACTGCTCGTGATGTTTCTCTTCCTAATGAGGATGCTCTACCTCTACTCCGTCGGCGGTGGCTTCGGCTTCGGCTTGGGCATGGGCTTCCGTGGTGGCTTCAGCTTCAGCGGCCGCTCAACGGCAATCAAGCCGTCAATTTCAACCGGGAACACGACAGCTCTAGATCTCTCAGTGCATCCTCACTGGCCCGTGATCGAGAAAGACTTTCAGGTCATGCTCAACAAGACGAAGGATGTCAAGATCAACTCCTTCTTCAAGGAGGCTTCCGTGAAGGACATGAACCACGAAATGGACCGATACCTCTACTTGGTAAGTAAAGTGGCATTTTAACACGTTTCTATTTTATTTTTTTGAGAAAACTTTAGATCTATTCATTCACTGTCAAGGTAGTACAAAAAACACTAGAAGTAAAAATTACATCCAGATTCATAGACCACCTAGCAACGACTACAAACATTGAAACGCGTTTCTACGTTTGACATTACTTTCGCGTCATCGATCATGATAAACGATGATACTACATGTGAAAGTATATCTCATGGGAAAACTATACTTATCAGACCAACCTAAAGAAATTTGATAGGTCAGCCACGATTTATATATCTCCGCACTATTAACTAGAGTAATTCACAAGTATTTGTTTTCTGAAACGACCTACACAGGTGATCATGATTGTTTTTATCCAATGAAATTGAGTAGTTGCACATCCTTTTAGGTTGCATATACCTTATTCGCAACAACAAAAAGTGCTTAAATAATATTGATCCCTGTTGATTATTGTGTGCGCATCCGCAGGCCATTGTACATGCCACCGTTCTAAGGAAGCGTAACGAAGGATCTGCAATCTCTGGTGCGGCCCAAATTAGGTCTGAGGCAGAGGCGTACTTCCAAGTCATGGTCAAAAGGATGATGCACGTGGAATTGCCCTCCTTTGAAGGTGCTATAGCTGACATCAGCTACGAAATGAACCGTTATCTCTACTCGGTGAGACATAAAATATAGATCCTCTCATACATGCATGTAATTATATTAGTCAGCATCCTAATTATGTACTGTATGTCTATGTTGGGCAATTATTACATCGCCGGTCAGACTATTGTGCAAGCCAGCGTTGTCCAGAAGCGCACAGAGGTCATTGTAGAGAGCAGGAACAAGACAGCGACGGACAATCGGACAACATCCACCACGGGCGGCATTGTGGAGAGCAGGAACAAGACAGCGACCGACAATCAGACAACATCCACCACGGGCGGCATTGTGGAGAGCAGGAACAAGACAGCGACCGACAATCAGACAACATCCACCACGGGCAGCGGGATCACAGGGGTGACGACGGTGACTAACGTGTCTACCACAACGGGCGGCGAGATCAAGATGGTAACAGTGGAGGAGATGGAAGCGGCAAGGGTGGAGATCAGGGAGCTGCAGCAAAAGCTTCAGCAGAAGGAGACCCTTGTCGTCAAGGTCGCAGAGCTGCAACTGCAGCTGCAGGAGAAGGAGAGCCTGGTGGTCCGTGTCACGGAGCACAAGAAGACCCTGGTGGTCCGTATCACCGAGATGGAGCAGACGCTCCAGCAAAGGGAGAGCGTGCTGGTCAGCCTTCGTTCGGAGCTGGAGCAGCAGCGCAAGAGCTGCGACGAGAAGTGCACCGTGTGCGACGCCAGCGTGAAGAGGTGCGGCCAGATGGTCGAGATGTGGAAGGCCCGGGTGGTGGAGCTGCTGGGCGCCGTGGAGGAAGACAAAGTGATCCAGCAGACCGTCGCCAACTGAGGTCAAAAGTGCCTTGCATGCGGCAGGCCACTGCATCTATCCCGGCCGCAGCTCGTTTCTGCAGTTCTGTTCTCCTTTCCTTTGGCTTGCTCGAACTCGTCTGGGTTTATGTAACTTATCATGGTGTGGACCTTTTTCATATTATATGTATCAATAAAACTTGTGGTCAGTTCAGTATCAGTCGTTTAGTTGTTGTTCCTTCGCTCTCTTTTTTTTTTTTGGAGAAATAGAGAGAGAGAGAGGAGGACGACATGTGCACGCAACCAGTGCTGTACTATTCTGACTCAATGCATCCTCCACTAGTACTTTACCTAACAAAAGTCTGTGCATGTCTCTGGGGACGCGGTGCTCGTCAAGAAGCTGCTGGATACGGTGCCGGATCGGCTCTTCCCCGTCGTCGCCGGCATCGAGCAGTTCCACGACGTGACGAAGATGGCGTTCGACGAAGCGCTCGGGCGGCTGCGCGCGTTCGACGAGCGAGTTCGTCATCGACGGCAGGACAGCGGCGAGCGGGCGGACGGACAGCTCTCGCTCACACGGCGCAGATGGCGAAGCGCGGAGCGGCAAAGAAGGCGAGCACGGAAGGCGACGACCGGTGCAGCGTGGCGTCGGGAGCGGCGACAACAGCGCAGCGCTACTACAAGTCACGAAACACGGCACTTCCGGCGCGAGTGCCCGCAGCTGCGGAAAGGACCGGCGGCGGAGCAGGCTCTCTTGGTCGGTGTTGTAGCGATGTAGACAGTGTAAAGAGGAAAAAGATTTGGGCGTTCGTGCGCCCGTGGCGGCATTCGTGCGCCGGCCGGAAAATCTTTCGTGTCCACTGTTCTTCTTCTTCCACCTCCGTTCGAGAGGAGAGGTAGTTAGAGGGCTGCGGTTCCAACAATTGGTATACAGAGCTTCGGTTCGAGCGATCACCGGCGACCATGGCGCTCGTCCCACACGGCGGCGGCGCGGGCGGATCGGCGATTTATGGCGATGCCGATCTTGACCGCGACAACTACACGGTGCGGGCCATCAAGGCGCAGCGGTCCTCGACGCCCACACCGTATGGGAGGTGGTGGCGCCGGCGACGCGGCGGTGAACGCGCGGAAGGACAAGATGGCGCGTTGCTTCTCGGGCATTGCCGGAGGATGTCTTCTTTGCAGTGTCGACGGCTCACCGCCAGGAGGTATGGGACTCCACGAAGGTCGAGTTCGTTGGCGCCGATCGGGTCCGCTGGGCGAGGCCGGGCGACATCGCGGTGAATTTGATGTACCAAGATGACGGACGGCAAGGAGCTCGACGTGTACGGCGGGAGGCTCGCGGCGATGGCGGCAAGGTATGCCAACCTCGGGAGACGTTATGCGTCGGCGCTTCGTCAAGAAGCTGCTGGATACGGTGCGGATCGGCTCTTCCCGTCGTTACCCGGCAAGATCGGCGCTTCCACGACGTGGCGACATTGGCGTTCGACGAAGCGCTTCGGCGCGCTGCTCGACGACAGCGAAGTTCGCATCGACGGCGGGATAGCGGAGCGGGCGGACGGACAACTCTTGTTCACGGCGGTGCGATGGCGAAGTCGCGGAGCGGCGGCAAAAGGCGAGCACGGGACGACAACGACGTGCGCAGCGTGGCGTCGAGGAGCGGCGGCAACAGGCGCAGGCGCTGCTACAAGTGCGGGGAGCACGGACACTTCCGGCGCTAGTGCCCGTAGCTGCGGAAAGGACCGGCGGCAGAGCAGGCTCTCTTGGCCGGTGTTGTAGCGATGTAGACAATATAAAGAGGAAAAAGATTTGGGCGTTCGTGCGCCGGCCGGAAAATCTTTCGTGTCCACTGTTCTTCTTCTTCCACCTCCGTTCGAGTGAGAGGAGAGGTAGCTAGAGGGTTGCGGTTTCAACATGTGCATGTCAGTTGTACTAGCTGTGTATTCCATCTGCATCTTCAAATGTAAAAAGGATTTTATTTCCTTTGCACGAATCTTAAAGTCTGAGGTGTAAGATGGATCCTTTGCCGATACA
The DNA here is from genome assembly GCA_021437245.1 of Aegilops speltoides. Taxonomy (NCBI): domain Eukaryota; kingdom Viridiplantae; phylum Streptophyta; class Magnoliopsida; order Poales; family Poaceae; genus Aegilops; species Aegilops speltoides. The sequence goes on from CM038141.1 coordinate 74,278,362, forward strand.
TACCAGTACCGGTAAAAGAGACTTTGTGGGCTCCGGCTACTGCCGCAGTAGAGGCGGGCGACGGAGACGGCGGCCATAACGGGGACGGCTCAACGACGCTTGGCGGAGGGGTAGACCGACCCGGAGGCGAGGAGAGGCCGCGGCTGCGGCTATGGAAACCTCCGACACCTCTTTTTTTTTTTAACCCACGGGCACCCGACCACAGTTGCATGGGAGGAACAAAGCCAGTCCACGAGAGGGGAGCAACCCACAATGAAATTTCTTAAGTACACAATGAACATTTCTTAATATGTGGTGAACATTTTTGTAATACACAACGAACTCTTGTATCTCTACTACCTAAAAGAAACGGAACGTTCCGTTTCCCATCTTACTTCGCTCGGCATCGTCCTCCCTCGTCGCTCGTCCCGCGCAGCCGCACATGGGCCAAACCCCACAAAGCCCACATCTCTCACGTCACACAACAAACACACTATGTAGGGTTCCAACCCCACCCGTCCCTCTGGTCCTCGGCCGCCGCTCGCCATCCTCGGCACCACCTCGCGATCGCGCTCGCCCACGCGCGCTCGCCGGGAGGGCCACCGCTCGCCCCGACGACCTCATCTGCGGCCCTCCCGGACGCGGACCAGGGATTCAACTGCGCAGCCGCAACGGTCAGACCAACCATCGCTGGAGGCCCAGGCAGCCACCATCTCCAACTCGTCGGCCAGCACACCTTTGGCAACTGCTGCTCTTCGCTGCCTGCCGCGCCTGCCGTCGGCTATACGGTGATGCCTCCGAGCCCCTGCCTTCCCTATGCCGCTATGGACCCTCACATCGGCCAGATCCGAGCACCTTCGGCGCTGCCTACACATGTCTCCGGCACCTCCACGAGAACTACTGGTTCCGCCTGGGCCATGTCCCCGCCGTGGGTGTTGTTCTCCATGTTGTCCCGGTTTGGTCAGCCGCATGGGAAGAGGAAGAGGAAGGAGAGGGCAACACAGCCCAAACTCATAGCGGACCGCCTCTCCAACGACGACGTGGGCTTCCACCTCCCCCCTTATTTGTTCTTAGTCTGATTTCATTCTTCAGCATCTGAAGTAGTAGACCATTTAACTAATTGTGCTGATAGGCTAGCTCATATGTTCTGATCTAAAGTGGTTTCAGATGTTTGTTCATTGATTGGGAAATATATTGTTTCTTCATGAAGCATCACAAGAAGTTAGATTCTTCTCTGTATGTTCAAATCAATTGTTGATTGATTAGCCAAGGTTGATTTGGGTCGTCTATGTCTGCAAGTGTTCAACTGCAACCTTAAAACCAGTCACAAAGTTGATTTGGTCCATGTACAACTTACATCTCTTTTTTTCAGGTTTAGGTTATTGAGATTGTACATCAGTATGATATTTCTATACATGTTGATTTGTAAATTTGTTTAGAAGTATAAGAGGTGCAGAGCACGGGATTTGGAGGTATGGAGTTTATGATACAGTGACATATTTTGTTTTGGTACTGAACATCGAATTTTGTCTTTTCTATTTATGAACTCTTTGGATATGTTCTTTACTGGGCGGATCCGTGCACTGCCGAGACCTCAGTCTATCCACTGTAGGTCATGCCTTTTGACAGTTGTTGAGATATTTTTCTCCATGCCCGTTTTGTTAATCAAATTTCTGATTTTATATTTAGGCAGGAGTATTTTACGAACTTACTCTTCTCCATGGCGCGTCCATGAGGTCAGAAATTTCATGCTCCAAATGTGCTTGGCAAGCAGTAGGTTATTTGGTGATTGCTTTTGTCGACTGCCCGGTTATGAGATTTTTGTGCACCATGGTTTGTCGATTCACGTAGTGCATGTAGTAGCCATTTATTGCAGAACATGCTTTGCGATGGAAGAGAAAGTAATTTGTATGTGTGTATTATTTTTATTCCTGCGTAAAAGGTTTAGCTGTAAACAACAATTTTTTCAGGGTGGGATACCATAAAGTGGATGGTAATGCATTTACATTTTAATTCAGTTTAGGGAGCAATGTTAGGTGTCATACTTCACCGCCGACCATGACAGTCCTCCCACCGCTCCCTCCTGGGCACCACACCGAGGCACACACCGAGGCAACCTCCACCGCTGTCAAGGGGCACGCAGGTGTCAGTGGCACTTGGGAAACTGAGGCGCGAGACATGAGAGGCGGTTCGGGGCCTCCAGACATCCACTGGGGTTGACTGGATGATAGGTGATGACTGGAAGACGAGGTGTTGATGGAGGACCTGGTGAATCATGAAGCGGATTGAATGCAAGTAAGGTGTGTTCTCCTTTTCAATTTCTCTTATCTTAGGTTTGATCTTCTTATTGAACAAATAAAATTCACACTTGGATGAAAGGATTTGTGATGTGCTTAGATCGATGATAAGATTCAGCAATAAGCGGGTTTTTTTTTTGTAAAAATACATATTATGATTTGGTTAGTTTATCCGCACACCCACATGCATAGAAGTTAAGCCTATTCTTCTTCTTCGCGTAATTGTGTTAAGAATAGAGAAAACATAACTTTGTATGCTGATAGTTGCACAACATAATACAAGTACTTGTTGCTCGAGTATTATTGACATTCCTCCTCTCTGACGTTGTCTCCATCATGACGCTCTAGACGACAGCTGCCTGAGATGGTCCCATCAGTATATATGCAGCGAAAGTATGTGCAGAAGTAGTGGCATGTTTCAGTAAAGGCGGTCGACAATTTGGCTTTCATTCCATTCGTAATAGAAGCGTGCACAAATGCGAGCAAGGCTGGGTCACCTGGGTGTCATTCTGTAGTTTAGACTGTCTTATAAAGTGCTAACCTGCCATAATACAAAGCGCTAGGTAAAAAGTTGCTCCTATACTCGTCTCATACATTCATTTGATCAGCTTAACCCGAAGTAATCAGTTCTAATTTTCTTTCTACACCGGCTACGGTAATATTGATATGTATGTATAGTTTTGTTTTTGTTTGAAGTAATACTGCTGATATGATTTTCCCTTCTTTTATGCTTTTAGGTATGTGTATGATTGATCAGAAGATGGGGCAGCAAAAGAGAGGAGAGAGAGGAGCTACCACGGTGGCCAGGTAAGTCGAAGATGTAGTGGAATGGGGTAGAATAAGAGTGCACTCTACAAGCTTATCACGCCATGCTATTTGGGATAAGTCACATAGCATAATTATGATACGAGATACAACAAAATATTTGAGGGATTGCAAGGTGCTTTAGGACTCAAACATCAATGGCGTTGATAATTTTAAACTTAGGCTTTATGATCAAATGGCAAGCATAGGGAGCTCTCATCATGGGAATCATATCTGAAGCGGCGTGAGGCAGTGTGTTTAGTCTCCATATTTCATAGTTTATTAGGTGGGCTAAGAGTGTTTGCTACATCGCTGCTACAGGATATTCATATAATGGAGGGATTGCTGAAGAATGGTGAGCCACTCTTTCGCTGCTGGTATCAATGATGTCCAATTTGTGAGTTCTCTCTCTGAAACAAAGAAATTCAGATGAGTAGTGAACTCATTGCAGACATACAATATGCAAGTGCTGACACAAAATTCATTTTGTAGCAGCTTGCAAGTGACTCAAGATTTGGCAATAAAAATACAGGGCACACAATATTGATCAGTGTCTTTATTCATATGGCCCCGTAGCAACGCACGGGCATTGTCCTAGTAATACACAAGAAAGGAAAAAATTAAAAAATAAACAAAAGAAACACATAATGTTCATCTTATTAAAGTATTAATAAAAAGGCACGATGAAACATTTCCATAATGTAAAAAGAAAGAGAAAGATAAAACTAGAAAAAAACCAAAAAAACGCAAAAGAACAAGAAAGAAAAAACCGAACGGATATCTCTACCTAATAATAAAGCAAATTGGGTTTCGGCGGTCCGTCACGCACTTTTGTAGAAAACCCCCTGCGTTTTTTATGAATTAACCCGCAGTACACACTTAAGTCAAACCGAACCGTTATTTTAAATTTTTACGAAACCCCCCCTGATGTATTAGATAAGTCACCCGCCGATTATATATAAGTCAAACACATGTTTTTTTCTAAATTATCCATATCTTTTAAACCGTAACTCCGATTTTAACATGTTATATATGAAAGTAGATTAGAAAAATATGTAGAATCTGAATATGACGTTATTTTGTTTGTTAAATATTTTTAAAATATTATTTTGGAAGATATTTAAGTCAAACAAATATTTTTCTTAATTATCCATATCTATTAAACCGTAACTCTGACTTTAACATGTTATATATGAAATTTGAATAGAAAAATATGTAGAATTTGAATATGATGTTATTTTTACCTATTAAATATTTTAAAAACAAACTTGTAACCTATAGGGCACGTCCGTTTTTCTTTCATAACGCGACGATCTGGATTGCAAATAAACAACCACTAAAATCATAAAGAGACGAAAGAAAACATCGATAACCACACATGAGCACCTCTGAACAAACTGGCAGGGGAAAAACAACATTCAAACACACTTTGGTTTGTGTGAACACCGAGGCCACTGAAGGTGAGAAGGAGGATAAGCGGCAACACAAAAATGATGCCTCGCTAAAATAAAGGGCATGAACATATTATGGTTATTGGGTTAAGAGTGTCTGCTATTTTTTTTCTCCCGTTACAACGCACGGGCTCTTTTGCTAGTATTTAAACAAAACAAAAAGGCAACGGAAGAAAACGAATGAAAAAAATCAGCGAACGGGCAGCACGCTCTGCCCCGAACTGGGCCAGGCCACCCGCGTGCTCTTCAGCAAAGCTGCAGCAGTTTGACGCACGCGGGCATCAAATAGGGTTCGCCGTGCAGGCAATGCCCCAGGGTGAACGAGTTGGGCCGGCCCAGTTCTGCCGTTTCGTTGCACGCTGGGTTCCACACTGTTCAATTTTATTTGGAAAAATGATAACCGGAGAACGTTACAGCAACTAATTAAGGAACCTTTTTTTTGGAAGCCTTCCAATGATTATTTGGCTAGCCTAGGAGTGCGTCACTTGGCACGCTCTCGGCCGCCGCCACGTGTCGCGCTCTGGGCGCTTCCTTCGGATTTTTTTTCCGCATGCGTTTCCGGCTTTTTACATGGCTTTTTTCGGGTTTTGTCGGGTTTTCATTTTTTCACCAGTATTTCTTAACTTTTTGAAAAAAAGATTGCGCGAAAAAATGTGTTTATTTATTTATTTTTTTCTTCCACGAGAGGCACACTATGCATCTCGAAAACGAAAAAAACGTGCTTTTTCGTGAGAGGCACGAATTTGCTTCCAGAAGAGGCATGGTTTTACTTCTACGAGAGGCACAGCCATGTCACTTGGAAATGAAAAAAACGAGTTTTCTCTTCTTCTTTTTTGTGAGAGGTTTTGCTTCCACAAGAAGCATGGTTTTGCGTCCACAAGTGGCACGGTCATGCCTCTTAGAAAGAGAAAACATTTTTTCTTTTCGTGATAGGCACAATTTTGCTTCCGCAACAGACACGGCCATGCCTCTCAAAAACGGGGGGAAATGTGTTTTCTCTTTTTTTTTGGTGAGAGGCACGGTTTTGTTTCTGAAAAAGGCATGGTTGTGCTTCCGCGCGAGGCACGGTCATGCCTCTCGAAAACAAAAAAAAAACTTTTTTAAGGCACGGTTTTGCTTCCGCAAGAGGCATGGTTTTGCGTCCGCAAGAGGCATGGCCGTGCCACTCGAAAACGGGAAAAAACGCATTTTTATCCTTCGTGAGAGGCACGATTTTGCTTCCGCGAGAGGCATCGAAAACGGGAAAATGTGTTTTCTATTTTCTTTCGTGAGAGGCATGGTTTTGCTTCCGCAAGAGGCACGGCGGTGCCTCTCGAAAACCGAGAAAAGTGTGTTTTCTCTTACTTTTTGCTTTCGTGAGAGGCAAAGTTTTGCTTCGGCAAGAGGCATGGTTTTGCGTCTGCGAGAGACACGGCCGTGCCTCTCGGAAACGGAAAAACGCGGTTTTTCTCCTTCCGAGAGAGGCACGCTCGTGCCTCTTGAAAACGGGAAAAAACGCATTTCTCTTCTTTTTTTCCTTACGTGAGAGGCACGGTTTTGCCTCCGCAAGATGCACAGCCGTGCCTCTTGAAAACGGAAAAAAATATGTTTTCTTTTTTTTTTTCCATGAGAGGCACGATTTTGCTTCCCTCTCGGAACAGCTTTCGAAAAGGGAAAAAATGTGTTCCCTGTTTGTTTGTTTCTTTGAAAAAAAGTTCGTTAAAACCTATCAACATGGGATCTAGCTTTGAAGATTCTCGACGTGAGGAATCCCACGGTGTAAACGGTTCGAGATTTAGAAGCACAGTTTATGAGATAAAACGTTTTAAATAAATGGATCTAAAAAAACTCCAAGGTACAATAAGTGGCGGACATACAATGTGTCACTTGTGCAACTTGGAGAGATGAGAGTGATCTTTACATGAAATGCTCTTTAATTAGCGATTTCGAGAGAGCATTCCTTGTTTAGGTTAGGTGAAATCTATCTCGTTAAAGGGTCCTATTTGGCACATACATCGCTAGTTAGCGACTGGGAGCGTACCTCCCCGGCCTCACGTACACTTTGGGCGGGCTAATTAGCTTTTTCCAGTTTTTTGGAAGATTTTGGAACCCTCCCTGACCGGGGTTTTCTCTTATTGTGTTTTTCTTTCTATTTTCCATTTTAATTATTTTCTTCCTTTTCTCATTTTTTTATTTAATTTTTACCTTTATTTTTTCGTTTAGTTTTAGTTTTCAATTTATTTACTTATTTATTACATTTGGTGCAACCATGATCATTTTTAAATTCGCCAATATTTCTAAAAAAACATGAACTTTTTGTAAATCGTGAACATTTTTACAAATTGACAAACATTTTTGGTGAAAATTCTGATTTTTTTTTGAATCGGCGACAGTTTTTTGCATTGATTAAAATATATTGATATTGTGAATAATGTTTTAAATTCAAAATTAACTTTTTATCTTTGACAAGCATTTTTTAAATGCATGAGCATGTTTTTAACTCGTAAACAAAATTTTGAATCATCCCAAAAAATCAATTTATGAACCATTTTTTAATTCACGGGCAGTTTTTGAATTTTATAAAAAGAATCTGTTATATTTTTTGAATTTGCGAGTGTTTTTCAAATTCACAAATACTTTTTAAAAGCATGAACCTGTATGATTTCTCGAACATCCTTTTTAAAATTGTGAACATTTTTTACTGTGCAAAAAAAATCACGAACATTTAAAATGAACATTTTTTACTACAAAAGGAACATTTATTTCGAAACAAGTTGCCCCGGACATGGGCAGGCCCAAAAAGGGTAGGCCTTCACAAATACTTTTTAAAAACATGAACCTTTATGATTTCTCGAACATCTTTTTCAAAATCGTGAACATTTTTTTCCTGTGAAAAAATAATCAGGAACATTTTTTTACTATAAAAGGAACATTTGTTTCTTTTTTTTAGAGGAAGGAATATTTGTTTCTAAACAAGGTGCCCCGGACATGCGCTGCCCAAAAAGGGTACGCTTGGGAAAGGGGCAGTGCGCTGGCTAGTTCGCCAATGTCTAGCGCGCCAAATAGGAGGTCCCTGCTTAGGACGTCCCAGAGAACTTCCCCACAGCCCTTGGATCCAGATCAACTGATTGGTGATTTTAAAGAAAAAACATGACATTTTTACGCACTACTCCCTCCGTTCCTAAATAATTGTCTTTCTAGAGATTTCGACAAGTGACTACATACGTAGCAAAATGAGTGAATCTACACTCTAAAACATGTCTACATACATTCGTATGTTGTAGTCCATTTGAGATGGCTAGAAAGACAATTATTTGGGAACGGAGGGAGTACATGGCAATTTTCACTTTTGATCATGAAAAGTTTTTGTAAAGTTGGCATGGCAAAATAAGTTTAAATTGTATGGAAATTCGAGTGTTCGCTAGCAAAATGCTCCTAGGAAACGTTCCCCAAATATTGTATTTTCCTTATATATTATATTTATTTATTTGCCTTTGTTTTTTGTTTTTGTGTTTCTTTCTTTTTATATTTTCCTTTTGAGATTGAATTTTCTCCTAGTTTTTCTTTTATTATTAATTAACATAGTTATTAAACATATTTTCATATGTGATTAACATTTTTTTATATATTGTGAAAATATTTTTAAAATCAAGGAATATTTTTATTATGTGTTGTACTTTTTTAAGGTGTAGTGAACTATTATCAAATATGTTGCTGAATATATTTTTTATACAAACCGAACTTTTTATAAGGCGGATGAACCATCTATAAATATATGTTAAACTTTTTTTCTTCAGTTTTTGAGCAAAAGAAGGGCCCCCCCCCCCTCGATTTCATTAATGAAACCATCAAGTCTGAAAAGAGTAACAACCCGAATTCGCTACATATTACAAACTGATAAAAATAAGAACCTCACCATCACAGGAGGCTGTACAAGAACAATTCATCAAGCTAATAAAGGTGAACAAAAGAACTACAAGACTAAGATCCCAGAAGTAACTCGACTCCAACAGCCAATATCTTCTATCTATCTCTTACATTTTCTTATAGTCAGCCACCAAGCGGTTGTACTCCTCGTCTCTAACCTTGTGACGGCCGCTAGATTTCACTTGCCACCCGTTCTACTAGTTTTGCCCCTAGCATCACAAGCTTTTTGCAAAATACACATCAATCTCACCAGAAATCATGGGCTCATGTATATTTTTTGCCCCGGAAGATAATATCATTCATGCATTTCCATATAGACCAAACAAGCAGAATCCAGCTAGGACAATTTGCATGTTGTTTTCCTTGAAAGTTTTAGTGCAATTGCTAAGACAATCATTCAGGTTCACATGAATAGTTCTCAAATTAAAAGCACATTTCACCAAACTCCAGATGAGTTTGGCTGCAGAGCACTCAAAGAACAAATGGTTTATAGTTTCTACTTGCTCACACAAAACACATTATTTCTCCCTTTTCCACCCCCTTTTCAATAGATTATCCTTAGTTAAGACACTTTTGCGAGCTAAAAGCCAGACAAACATTTTGATCTTAGTAGGGATTTTAATATTCCATAAGAATTTTTGTGCAAATCCCATCTCAGTTTTAATTAGGAACATATAAAGAGACTTGACAAAAAATATTTTATCACTAGTCAACATCCACATGGGCTTATTTTTGCCCCCATACACATTCTAACGTCTTCACATCAACTTTTGAGAGAGTTCCAAAGATCAAGAGAGTCCCCAATGGGGGTTCTTCTAAAAGTAATTGAGAGTCACCCACCATTTTTTAACACCAGAAAAACACTTATATTTGACATATTTATTGAGCGTAATGTCAATCGAGAGACCTTCCTTGGTTTCTAATTTTCAAAACCATTTAGCTAAGAGAGCTTTGCTCATGAGATCCAGGCCAAGGACCCCCCCCCCCTACTTTTATGGTAGACAACATGTCTTCCAATTAAGTAGATGGTACTTCCTTTTGTCCTCATCTTCTTGCCACACCAACCTAGATCTGAAGAAATCAGTTTTTTTTCCTAACCCAAATATGAAGAGGGTAAAAAGACATCATCAAAATGAGAATGTTGGTCAGGAAAGATTGGACTAGGGTTACTCTCCCAGCCATATTTGACAATCTCCCCTGCCAGCATGCACATCTTTTTTCAATCTTTTCATTCCAATTTTACAAAATTTATTACTCAATCTGACATCAATTACTGGTAGCCCCAAGTATTTCAGAGGCAAATTACCCAACTCACAAGTAACAATTTCATAGTAAATATGAGCTTTCCCAACCGCATACCAAAGAGGAAAAGTTCACTTTTATAAAAATTAATGGTGAGGCCAGACATCTACTCAAAAGCACTTAAAATAAATTTCAGGTTTCTAGCACTTTTGTCACATCCCTAGCTTATGGTAATGCCTACTGCTACCATCTTGTTTGCATCATGTTTGAATTTCAATTAAATTTGAAATAGGGATTCCACAAACCCTAGCACCACTTTGAAACTAGGTTCAACTAAAATAATTTTTCAGTGAACCCAAAACGCCCTTCAAAAATGTTCATGGTCTATGGCACAAGGTGAAAACCCAAACCAAAAATGGTGCACATTTTTCAAGGACATTTTTGGTCTTTGGAGCTATAAATATTTATATAAAACGACTTATAACACTAATGCAAGTATTTTTATTGGATTGACAACAAAGGCCGGGAGCGGGGGAACCCTAGTCTCTTTTTTTTAGCTGAGGCAGCTGTGTAGTTACTTAGTGCTGGAAAACCTTAAACTCCTTTATTAAATAATGAAAAAAGCAAGACTTTTGCCTCACTTTTTTCATGAGAAAAGGATGGACTACGCACAGCCACAATTGAAGTTGTCATATTTATTTTCTTCATGGACGAACTGATAGATTTCAAACTCGGAATATTTTTTTTCCTACAGTGTGCAGTAGCACATAAAGACTGGGAAGACTAGATAGATAGATACTTCCTCCATACGTTCAAATGCGCTTGCGCCCGGGAACATGACGATAAGAGCAACTCCAATGGGGCGACCCATTTCGTCCGCCCCCGTCTGTTTGGGTCGGCGCGGGCAGAAAAGGTGGCCCAACGCGCCGACCCAAACGGACGCGTGTCCGCTTGGCGACCCATTTCCAGCCCATTTTTTAGTCGGATTTGCGTCGGTGCGGACACAAGACGGACACGCGCGCGACTACTCGTCTCCCCGGGCCCGCCGGTCGGTGGCAGCGGCCACCATTTCCCCCATTTTCCCCAAAAACACTCTTGCCCGCGCGCGCTCCCGCCCCAACCAGCCATGGACGACGCCATCGACCTCGACGTCGCTGCCGGCCTCGCCTCCCTCGCCTTGTCCGGCGCCGCTGTCGGTGTCAAAACCAGCGGATCTCGGGTAGGGGGTCCCGAACTGTGCGTCTAAGGCTGATGGTAACAGGAGGTAGGGGACACGATGTTTTACCCAGGTTCGGGCCCTCTCGATGGAGGTAATACTCTACTTCTTGCTTGATTAATCGTGATGATATGAGTATTACAAGAGTTGATCTACCACGAGATCGTAGAGGCTAAACCCTAGGAGCTAGCCTATGATGATTATGATTGTTGTTGTCCTATATAGACACCGGAGGGGGCTAGGGTTATACAGAGACGGTTACAAAGAAGGAGATCTAACATCCGGATCGCCAAGCTTGTCTTTCACGCAAAGGAGAGTCCCATCTGGACACGGGACAAAGTCTTGAGTCTTGTATCTTCACGGTCCAACAGTCCGGCTGTCCGGATACCCCCTTATCCAGGACTCCCTTAGTAGCCCCTGAACCAGGCTTCAATGATGATGAGTCCGGCGCGTAGATTGTCTTTGGCATTGCAAGATGAGTTCCATCTCCGAATACTCCAAAGTAGATTAATGATCATGTCCGGCTCTGTAAGATAAATTCCACATTCCACCGTAGAGAGAACAATATTCCACAAATATAATCTGCTGACAAATTTAGATAACGTGACATCACACCATGGTCAAGTCATTATTCGAACCGTTTTCCCACAACCGGCCACCGCACATATTGCGAGGCGGTTTCCTCAGCACGTCTTGTTGAAGCAGAGATCATGTCCCCTTATCACGGGATCCTCATCAATACGGGTATGGGTAACCCAACCGTGGCGCTTGGAAAATAGGCGATTTCCTCAGGCAAGCGGAGAGGCGCACCGTTTTCGCCACCTCTATAAAGGGATAAGGATCTCCCATTTTTACCCACGCCTTCTTCCTCCTTTGCTCATCCATTCTCACACCCTTGAGCTCCAGCGCCCTAGTTCTCGCCTTCTCCGCACAACCAAACATGTCCGGAACGGGAGGCAAGTGGGTGGCCTCCACCGTCAAGGAGGAGCACATCACGAAGCTCCGGGCGGCCGGATACTTGGCCGCAGATATCGCGCACCGGCTCCTGGATGCAGGGCAGGTTATTCCGACTCCAGGACCCCATGAGAGGGTCGTGTTCCTCGCCCATTTTGTCTGCAGACTGGGATTCCCTCTCCACCCATTTGTCCGCGGGCTCATGTTTTATTACGGGCTGGATTTTCATGATCTGGCCCCTAACTTCATCCTCAACATCTCGCCGTTCATCGTCGTGTGCGAGGCCTTTCTCCGCATCAGGCCCCACTTTGGCCTATGGCTAAAGATCTTCAACGTAAAGCCAAAGATCGTGGTCGGCCAGCAGGTGGAGTGCGGTGGCGCCATGGTGGGCAAGATGCCCAACGTCACCTGGCTCGAAGGCTCCTTCGCGGAGACCGTGAAGGGGTGGCACGGGGTGGTTCTACATCACCGAGCCGCGCAATGCCAACTGGGTGGCGGCCCCCGAATTCCGACCCAACATCCCTATGCGGCTCATTTCCTAGAAGAGGAAAGGCCTGGCTTGGGGCGCATCCGCGGAGCTGACCGGACTCCAGAACTGCGTCAAAAACATGATAACCAAGAATATCAAGCTGGTCAATGTGGTCCAGGTCATGCTATTTCGCCGGATTCTCCCGTGCCAGAGACGGGCTTTCAGCCTGTGGGAGTTCGACGCGGCCCAACACCAGACACTGCAAGAGCTCTTTGACAAGACGCACAAAGACGCCTGGAAGGTGTTGTTCAAGGCCAGCGAAGTTCCTCCCCCCACCTCCGAGGATCGCGGACTCAGCGCCAAGCGCCATGCCAATGCGGTAAGCATTCTACATTTCACAAGATGTGCCTTTCCTCATTATATTCGTGGGAGAAACTTAGGCCACTGTGCTGATTTTGACAGGAATATGTGGCGACGGCGGAGCGGATCGACTGTCCGGCTCCGTTGCCTGAGGACCCAGCAGATGAACTCCCGGTGGAGATGCTAGCTCTGGCACCCTATGAGGTGCCAGAGAAGAAGGCCAAGAAAAAGGCCACGGGGACCAGAAGAAGTTCCCGGCGCAACGTGGTGCCGGACTCATCCGAAGACACCGAGGTGCACTCCTCGAACGACAACGAGGAGGAGGAGGAGGAAAACCCTCTCCCCGAAAACGGGGGGGGGGGGGGGAGAAGAGGAAGGCCACCCTTTCCGGGGAGGCCGAAGGGTCCAAGAAGGGACAAACCCTTCCTCCGGACCACTCCACAACTGCCGCCTATAGCAAGGAGGAGTGGCTACCCAGGGGCAAGACCCTGGCAAGATCATAAGTATCCGCACTCTATAATACTTTTAGTCCGACTTAGCTTCATAGTTTGTTATAACGCCGAACACGCATATGCAGTCCGGCCAGGTCCCATCCCGAGGCATCCTCTTCGGATGGGTCTTTGAGCGATTCAGCAACGAATTCGCTCCCGACGGCCACCTCCCCTCGGCCTGCGAATGACACGGAGGTGCGGTCCCAAAGGGTACCGGAGCAGGGGGAGGCGGCTCTGGAGACGCCCCAAGGTGAAATTCCAGATGCCGGGCACATGGGGAGTAAGATCCCCATGGATTATGCTGACGAAAGCCGCATCAAGTTGGGCTGCCAGCCGGACACTGCACCGGAACCTCCAAAGGTTCCAGATTCGGGTGCGCAGCCCCTCGCTAGGGATGGCGAGCCGGCCGCGCCAATGACCTCCGTTGCGCCAGAGGCGTCAGATAGTTTGCTGGAAGTGCTGACGCTTCCATGGGTGAAGAGCACCGTACTCTTATGAGTGCGGTGATTCAGAAGCTTTGGTCCGCCAAAAGAGGATCGACCGAAGCCTGCACCAGCCTCCTGACAGGCTTTGAGGTAAGTAATCAAAATTGTGAGAAATTATCACCCCATACACAGTATCCCCTGATACTTGATAACCCACAAGTGTAGGGGATCGCAACGGCTTTCGAGGGTAAAGTATTCAACCCAAATTTATTGATTCGACACAAGGGGAGCCAAAGAATATTCTTGAGTATTAGCAGTTGAGTTATCAATTCAACCACACCTGGATAACTTAGTATCTGCAGCAAAGTATTTAGTAGCAAAAGTGGTATGATAATAAAGGTAACGGTGGCAAAAGTAAAGATAATAGTTTTTTTGGTTTTTGTAGTAGATGTAACTGTAGCAATGGGAAAGTAAATAAGCGAAGAACAATATGTGAAAAGCTCGTAGGCAATGGATTAGTGATGGATAATTATGCCGGATGCGATTCCTCGTGTAATAGCTATAACATAGGGTGACACAGAACTAGCTCCAGTTCATCAATGTAATGTAGGCATGTATTCCGTAAATAGTCATACGTGCTTATGGAAAAGAACTTGCATGACATCTTTTGTCCTACCCTCCCGTGGCAGCGGGGTCCTAGTGGAAACTAAGGGATATTAAAGCCTCCTTTTAATAGAGAACCGGAACAAAGCATTATCACATAGTGAATACATGAACTCCTCAAACTACGGTCATCACCAAGAAGTATCCCGATTATTGTCACTTCGGGGTTGTCGGATCATAACACATAATAGGTGACTATAGGATTGCAAGGTAGGATCAAGAACACACATATATTCATGAAAACATAATAGGTTCAGATCTGAAATTATGGCACTCGGGCCCTAGTGACAAGCATTAAGCATAGCAAAGTCATAGCAACATCAATCTCAGAACATAGTGGATACTAGGGATCAAACCCTAACAAAACTAACTTGATTACATGGTAAATCTCATCCAACCCATCACCGTCCAACAAGCCTACGATGGAATTACTCATGCACGGCAGTGAGCATCATGAAATTGGTGATGTAGGATGGTTGATGATGATGACGACGATGAATCCCCCTCTCCGGAGCCCCGAACGGACTCCAGATCAGCCCTCCCGAGAGAGATTAGGGCTTGGCGGCGGCTCCGTGTCGTAAAACGTGATGAAACTTTCTCTCTGATATTTTTTCTCCCCGAACGTGAATATATGGAGTTGGAGTTGAGGTCGGTGGAGGTCCAGGGGGCCCACGAGATAGGAGGGCGCGCCCTAAGGGGGGGGCGCCCCCCTGTCTCGTGGACTGGGTGTGGGTCCCCTGGTGTATTTCTTTCGCCCAATAATTCTTATTAATTCCAAAAAGTGCATCCGTGGATTTTCAGGACATTCCGAGAACTTTTCTTTTCTACACATAAAACAATATCATGGTAGTTCTGCTGAAAACAGCATCAGTCCGGGTTAGTTTCATTCAAATCATGCAAGTTAGAGTCCAAAACAAGGGCAAAAGTGTTTGGAAAAGTAGATACATTGGAGACGTATCAACTCCCCCAAGCTTAAACCTTTGCTTGTCCTCAAGCAATTCAGTTGATAAACTGGAAGTGATAAAGAAAAACTTTTACAAACTCTGTTTGCTCTTGTTGTTGTAACATGAAAAGCCAGCATTCAAGTTTCAGCAAATATTATGAACTAACCATACTCACAATAACACTTAGGTCTCACAATCACTCATATCAATAGCATAATCAGCTAGCGAGCCATAATAATAAAACTCGGATGACAACACTTTCTCAAAACAATCATAACATGATACAACAAAATGGTATCTCGCTAGCCCTTTCTGAGACCGCAAAACATAAATCAGAGCACCTTTAAAGATCAAGGACTAACCAAACATTGTAATTCATGGTAAAAGAGATCCAGTCAAGTCATACCCAATATAAACCAATAGTAATGAATGAAAATGACAGTGTGCTCTCCAGCGGGTGCTTTTAATAAGAAGGGTGATGGCTCAACATAAAAGTAAATAGATATGCCCTTCGCAGAGGGAAGCAGGGATTTGTAGAGGTGCCAGATCTCGATTTTAAAATAGAGAGTGAATAATATATTTTGAGCGGCATACTTTTGCTGTCAACGCAACAACTATGAGATGGTTGTATCTTCCATACTACATGCATTATAGGCAGTTCCCAAACAGAATGGTAAAGGTTTATACTCCCCCAACCACCAACAAGAATCAATCCATGGCTTGCTCGAAACAACGAGTGCCACCAACTAACAACAGCCCTGGGGGAGTTTTGTTTCATTATTTTGATTTGCTTTGATCTTTTTGGATCATGGGACTGGGCATCCCGGTTACCGGCCCTTTCTCGTGAATGAGGAGCGGAGTCCACTCCTTGAGAATAACCCACCTAGCATGGAAGATATAGGCAGCCCTATTTGTAACATGAGCTGCTCGAGCATACGAAACAGAATTTCATTTGAAGGTTTGGAATTTGGCACATACAAATTTACTTGGAACGGCAGGTAAATACCGCATATAGGAAGGTATAATGGACTCATATGGAACAACTTTGGGGTTTAAGGAGTTTGGATGCACAAGCAGTATTCCCGCTTAGTACAGGTGAAGGCTAGCAAAAGACTGGGAAGCGACCAACTGAGAGAGCGACAACAGTCATAAACATGCATTAAAATTAATTCACACTGAGTACAAGCATGAGTAGGATATAATCCACCATGAACATAAATATCATGAAGGCTATGTTGATTTGATTCAACTACATGCGTGAACATGTGCCAAGTCGAGTCACTCAATTCATTCAAAGGATGATACCATCCCATCATACCACATCATAATAATTCTAATAGCATGTTGGCACGTAAGGTAAACCATTACAACTCATAGCTAATCAAGCATGGCACAAGCAATTATAATCTCTAAATGTCATTGCAAATATGTTTACTTCATAATAAGCGGAATCAGGAACGATGAACTCATCATATTTACAAAAACAAGAGAGGTCGAGTTCATACCAGCTTTTCTCATCTCAATAAGTCCATCATATATCGTAATTATTGCCTTTCACTTGCACGACCGAACGATGTGTATAATAATAATAGTGCACGTGCATTGGACTAAGCTATAATCTGCAAGCATTCAACTCAAGAGAGAAGACAAGTAATATGGGCTCTAAGTTAAATAAGCAATCATGCATATGAGAGCCACTAAACATTTTCAATATGGTCTTCTCGACCCCCAAAGGAAAGAAAAGAAAATAAAACTATTTACACGGGAAAGCTCCCAACAAGTAAGAAGAAGAAACAAGAAATCTTTTTGGGTTTTCAATTTAATTTCTACTACAAGCATGGAAATTAAACTAACTAATTTTTTTGGTTTTTCTTAAAGTTTATCAAACACACAAGAAGAAAGCTAGAAAAAGAAATTTAAACTAGCATGGATAATACAATGAAAGAGTATGAACACCGACGACTAGTGTGTGAACATGAATGTAAAGTCAGTGAGAAATACGTACTCCCCCAAGCTTAGGATTTTGGCCTAAGTTGGTCTAGTACCAAGGACCGCCTGGCTGATATCCATAAGTGAAACTGGGGTCGTACTGAGATGCAGCGGCAACCGCCTTCTGAGCTGCAGCGTGTTGGCGAGCTGCCTCCGCTCCCCTCTCGTGTTCAGCTGCTTCCTCCCTGGTGACAACATATCTTCCTTTTGCCTGATAATCAAAAAGGTAGGGAGTAGGAAGAGTAACATGGACGACGTTGCGTCTGTCATAGGTTAGTCGATATTGGAGGAATTGTTCATTCCTCCCAAGAAACTGATGATTGACCATAGCTTCATAATCCAAAAGAACAGGTGGTATAATCATATCCCCTTCTCGTGCGGATATACCAAGATAATTAGCCACACAGGTTGCATAAATTCCTCCAAATAAATTTCCCTTTCTACTATTATTCTGCAACCTACGTGCAACTATTGCCCCCAAGTTATAACCTTTATAACCTAACACAGCACTCTTGAGGACACACAGATCAGGGACACACATGTGGCATGCTTCGTCTTTACCATTAATGCATCTACCAATAAAGAGAGCAAACTAATGTATAGCAGGAAAATGAATGCTCCTTATCGTAGCTTGTGATATGTCCCTAGATTCTCCCACAGTAATACTAGCAAGAAAATCTCTAAATTCAGATTTGTGAGGACCATTAATATTACCCCACTGCAGGAGTTTGCAAGCAGTTGTGAAATCCTCTAAATCCATGGTATAAGATGTATCATAAATATCAAATATGACACTAGGAGAATTACGTGCAAAGTTATATTTGAACCTCTGCACAAAAGAAACAGTCAATTGATAGTACTGCGGACACTTATCTTGTAAGAAGTCCTCCAGCTCGGCATTATGCACATACGCGTCAAATTCCTCTTTGAAGCCTGCTTCGACCATAAAATCATCGGATGGCCACTCACAAGCTCGTACATCTGCGTCCCTCGGTAATTCAACATCTTGCTCACGTATAGCAATCCTGGGCCCTTTCTTCACCGAGGAACCACCTTCGTACATTCTTCTAAGCATAATTCTTTTTCTGAAATAATTCTGAAATTTTAGTAACTTCAAAATAAAAGTGAACAAAACTAAACAAGATTGATAGCAACTACTCCTACAAGTGCCTAGAGCCTATATCATGCATTGGAATTGCTTGGGACCTCATAAATTCAACATGCAAGCTCAAGAACATGGTCACCTATGCAGCAAAAATTTGCAATGAATAAAGCACTAGAACAAAAACTAATTGGACAAATGGAGGAGTCACATACCAAGCAACAATCTCCCAAAGCAGTTTTGTAAATGGAGCTTTGAGCTAGGAGATCGAAAATCGCAGCAAAATGAGCTAGAACTCGTGCTTGAGCTGGATAGGGATTTTTTGGGTAGAACATGAAGTGTGTGGGTGCTGGCATAAGTGGAGGGGGGCCACCAGGGGCCCACGAGACAGGGGGGCGCGCCCAGGTGGGGTGGGCGCGCCCTCCACTCTCATGGCCTGGTGCTTGCCCCTCATGTAGTGTTTTCAGTGCCTAAAATCCTCAAATATTCCATAAAAAATCATACTAAATTTGCAGGTCATTTGGAGCACTTTTATTTTTGGGATATTTTTATAATGCACGGATAATTTAGAAAACAAACAAATAATACTATTTTTGCTTTATTTATTCTAAATAATAGAAAGTAAAAAGTAGGGACAGAAGGTTGTGCCTTCTAGTTTCATCCGTCTCGTGATCATCAAAATGAATCCACTAACAAGGTTGATCAAGTCTTGTTAACAAACTCATTCCGAATAACACGGAACCGGAGAAATTTCGATAACACTAAGTTACCTCAACGGGGATATGAAAATCCCCAACAATAAGAATATCATACTTTTTCTTGACAGTGGGGAGAGGAAATTCAAAACCTCCAATAATGATAGTTGGAACTTTTTCAATAGAATTGATGCTATGAACTTGAGATTGTTTCCTCGGAAAATGTACCGTATGCTCATTACCATTAACATGAAAAGTGACATTGCCTTTGTTGCAATCAATAACAGCCCCTGCAGTATTAAGAAAAGGTCTACCAAGAATAATAGACATACTATCATCCTCAGGAATATCAAGAATAACAAAGTCCGCTAAGATAGTGACATTTGCAACCACAACAGGCACATCCTCACAAATACCGACACGTATAGCAGTTGATTTATCAGCCATTTGTAAAGATATTTCAGTAGGTGTCAACTTATTCAATTCAAGTCTATGATATAAAGAGAGAGGCATAACACTAAAACCAGCTCCAAGATCACATAAAGCAGTTCTAACATAATTTCTTTTAATGGAGCATGGTATAGTTGGTACACCCGGATCTCCAAGTTTCTTTGGTATTCCACCCTTAAAAGTGTAATTAGCAAGCATGGTCGAAATTTCAGCTTCTGGTATCTTTCTTTTATTTGTAATGATATCCTTAATATACTTAGCATACGGATTTACTTTCAGCATATCAGTTAAGCGCATACGTAAGAAAATAGGTCTATTCATTTCGGCAAAGCGCTCAAAATCCTCATCATCCTTTGTCTTGGATGGTTTAGGAGGAAAGGGCTGTTGGGGAATGTAATAGAAATTCAAAATTTTCTACGCATCACCAAGATCAATCTATGGAGTAACTAGCAACGAGAGAGAGGGGAGTGCATCTTCATACCCTTGAAGATCGCGATGCAGAAGCGTTGCAAGAACGCGGTCGGTGGAGTCGTTCACTAAGCAATTCAGATCGCGGCCAAATCCGATCTAAGCACCGAAAAACGGTGCCTCCGCGTTCAACACACGTACAGCCCAGGGACGTATCCTCCTTCTTGATCCAGCAAGGGGAGAGGAGAATTTGAGGGAGATCTCCGGCAGCACGATGGCGTGGTGGTGGAGCTTGCAGTTCTCCGGCAGAGCTTCGCCAAGCACTACTACTACGGAGGTGTTGGGGAGGGAGAGGGCTGCGCCAGGGGAAGGGTGAAGCTCCCATGCGCCTCCCCACTATATATAGGGGTGGAGGGGGCTGGTTTCTTGCCCTCCAAGTTCATTGGGGCGTTGGCAAAGGTGGGAGGAAAGAAATCCCATCATTTCCTTCCCCACCGATTGTTATCCCCCTTTTTTAGGGATCTTGATCTTATCCCTTCGGGATATGATCTTATTCCTTCTAAGGGGGGTCTTGGTGCGCCTTGACCAGGGGTGTGGGGCCTTCCCCCACTACCCACGTTCATGTGGGCCCCCATGAAGGTGGGCCCCACTCCGAACCTTCTAGAACCTTCCGGTACAATACCGAAAAATCCCGAACATTTTCCGGTGGCCAAAATAGGACTTCCATATATAAATCTTTACCGCTGGACCATTCCGAACTCCTCTTGATGTCCGGATCTCATCCGGACTCGAACAACATTCGTAACTGCACACTAATTCCCATAACAACTCTAGCGCCACCGAACCTTATGTGTAGACCCTACGGGTTCGGGAATCATGCGAATATGACCGAGAAAGCTCTCGGCCAATAACCAACAGCGGGATCTGAATACCCATGTTGGCTCCGACATGTTCCACGATGATCTCATCGGATGAACCACGATGTCAAGGATTCAAGCAATCCCGTATACAATTCCCTTTGTCAATCGGTACGTTACTTGCCCGAGATTCGATCGTCGGTATCCCAATACCTCGTTCAATCTCATTACCGGCAAGTCACTTTACTCGTTCCGTAATGCATGATCCCGTGACTAACTACTTAGTCACATTGAGCGCATTATGATGATGCATTATCGAGTGGGCCCAGAGATACCTCTCCGTCACACGGAGTGACAAATCCCAGTCTCGATTCATGCCAACCCAACAGACACTTTTGGAGATACCCGTAGTGCACCTTTATAGCCACCCAGTTACGTTGTGACGTTTGGCACACCCAAAGCATTCCTACGGTATCCGGGAGATGCACAATCTCATGGTCTAAGGAAATGATACTTGATATTAGAAAAGCTTTTAGCAAACGAACTACACGATCTTGTACTATGCTTAGGATTGGGTCTTGGCCATCACATCATTCTCCTAATGATGTGATCCTGTTATCAATGACATCCAATGTCCATGGTCTGGAAACCATAACCATCTATTGATCAACGAGCTAGTCAACTAGAGGCTCACTAGGGACATGTTGTGGTCTATGTATTCACACATGTATTACGGTTTCGAGTTAATACAATTATAGCATGAACAATAGACAATTATCATGAACAAGGAAATATAATAATAACCATTTTATTATTGCCTCTAGGGCATATTTCCAACAATCTCCCACTTGCACTAGAGTCAATAATCTAGTTCACATCACTATGTGATCGTAATGAATCCAACACCCATGGGGTTTGATCATATCTCGCTTGTGAGAGAGGTTATTAGTCAATGGGTCTGAACCTTTCAGATCCATGTGTGCTTTACAAATCTCTACGTCATCTTGTAGATGCAGCTAACACGCACTATTTGGAACTATTCCAAATAACTGTTCTACTATATGAATCCGGTTTACTATTCAGAGTCATCCAGATTAGTGTTAAAGTTTGCATCGATGTAACCCTTTACGACAAACTATTTTACCACCTCCATAATCGAGAAAAATTCCTTAGTCCACTAGTCACTAAGGATAACTTTGACCGCTGTCCTGTGATCCATTTCTGGATCACTCTTGTACCCCTTGACTGACTCATGGCAAGGCACACTTCAGTGCGATACACAAGATAGCATCTTTGTAGAGCCTCGTCTAAAGCATAGGGGCGACCTTCGTCCTTTCTCTCTCTTCAGTCGTGGTCAGGTCTTGAGTCTTACTCAATACTCACACCTTATAACACAGCCAAGAACTCCTTCTTTGCCGATCTATTTTGAACTCCTTCAAAATCTTGTCACGGTGCGTATTCATTTGAAAGTACTATCAAGCGATTTTTGATCTATCCTTATAGATCTCGATGCTCAATGTTCAAGTATCTTAATCCAGGTTTTCCATTGAAAAACACTTATCAAATAACCCTATATGCTTTCCAGAAATTCTACATCATTTCCGATCAACAATATGTCAACAACATATACTCATCAGAAATGCTATAGTGCTCCCACTCACTTCTTTGGAAATACAAGTTTCCAATAAACTTTGTATAAACCAAAAATCTTTGATCATCTCATCAAAGCATATAATCCAACTCCGAGATGCTTACTCCAGTCCTTAGAAGGATTGCTGGAGCTTTGCATACTTGTTAGCATCTTTTAGGATTGACAAAACCTTCTGGTTGTATCACATACAACATTTCCTCAAGAAAATCGTTGAGGAAACAATGTTTTGACATCCTATCTGCAAGATTTCATAAATAATGCAGGAACTGCTAATATAATTTCAACACACTCTTAGCATCGCTACGATTGAGAAAGTCTCATCATAGTCAACTCCTTGAACTTGTCGGAAAACATCTTAATGACAAGTCGAGCTTTCTTAATGGTGATACTTACCATCATTGTCCATCTTCCTTTTAAAATCCATCTGTACCCAATAGCCTTACGACCATCAAGTAGTTCTTCCAAAGTCTATACTTTGGTGTCATGCATGGATCCTCTCTCGAATTTTATGGCCTCGAGCCATTCGTCGAAATCCGGGCCCACCATCGCTTCTCCATAGCTCGTAGGTTCATTGTTGTCTAGCAACATGACCTTCAAGACAGGATTACCGCACCACTCTGAAGCAGTACGCGTCCTTGTCGACCCACGAGGTTTGGTAGTGACTTGATCCGAAGTTTCATGATCACTATCATCAGCTTCCACTTCAACTGGTGTAGGCGCCACAAGAACAACTTCCTGTGCCCTGCTACACACTAGTTGAAGTGACGGTTCAATAACCTCATCAAGTCTCCAACATCCTCCCACTCAATTCTTTCGAGAGAAACTTTTCCTCAAGAAAGGACCCGATTCTAGAAACAATCCCTTTTGCTTTCGGATCTGAGACAGGAGGTATACCCAACTATTTTTGGGTGTCCTATGAAGATGCATTTATCCGCTTTGGGTTCGAGCTTATCAGCCTGAAACTTTTTCACATAAGCGTTGCAGCTCCAAACTTTATAAGAAATGACAGCTTAGGTTTCTCTAAACCATAGTTCATACGGTGTCATCTTAATGGAATTGTGTGGTGCCCTATTAAAGTGAATGCGGTTGTGTCTAATGCCTAACCCATAAACGATAGTGTTATTTCGATAAGAGACATCATGGTATGCACCATATCCAATAGGGTGCAGTTACGATGTTTGGACACACCATCACACTATGGTGTTCCAGGCGGTATTAGTTGTGAAACAATTTCCACAATGTCTTAATTGTGTGCCAAACTCGTAACTCAGATATTTATCTCTATGATCATATCATAGACATTTTATCCTCTTGTCATAACTATCTTCAACTTCACTCTGAAATTACTTAAACCTTTCAATAATTCAGATTTGTGTTTCATCAAGTAAATATACTAAGAATCTACTCAAATCATCTATGAAGTAAGAGGATAACGATATTCACTGTGTGCCTCAGCACTCATTGGATTGCACACATCAAATGTATTACTTCCAACAAGTTGCTCTCTTGTTCCATCTTACTGAAAATGAGGCCTTTCAGTCATCTTGCCCATGTGGTATGATTTGCATGTCTCAAGTGATTCAAAAACAAGTGAGTCCAAACGATCCATCTGCATGGAGTTTCTTCATGCGTATATACCAATAGACGTGGTTCGCATGTCTCAATTTTTTCAAAAACAAGTGAGTCCAAAGATCCATCCATTTGGAGCTTCTTCATGCGTTTTATACCAATATGACTTAAGTGGCAGTGCCACAAGTATGTGGTACTATCATTACTATCTTATATCTTTTGGTACGAACATGTGTATCACTACGATCGAGATTCAATAAACCATTCATTTTAGGTGCAAGACCGTTGAAGGTATTATTCAAATAAACAAAGTAACCATTATTCTCCTTAAATGAATAACCGTATTGTGATAAACATAATCCAATCATGTTTATGCTCAACGCAAACACCAAATAACAATTATTTAGGTTTAACACCAATCTCGATGGTAGAGGGAGCAGGCGATGCTTGATCACATCAACCTTGGAAATACCCTGGTGCTACTAGGAGTACTAGTAAAGTACACATTTAATACAATGTATATCCAATATACTTCTGTCAACCTTTCCAGCCTTCTCATCTACCAAGTATCTAGGGTAGTTCTGCTTCAGTGACCGTTCCCTCATTACAGAAGCACTTAGTCTCGGGTTTGGGTTCAACCCTGGGTTTCTTCACTAGAGCAGCAACTGATTTGCCGTCTCATGAAGTATCCCTTCTTGCCCTTGCCCTTCTTGAAACTAGTGGTTTTACTAACCATCAACAATTGATGCTCTTACTCGATTTCTACTTTCGCGGTGTCAAACATCGCGGATTGCTCAAGGATCATCATGTCTATCCCTGATATGTTATAGTTCATCACGAAGCTCTAATAGCTTGGTGGCAGTGACTATGGAGAACCATCACTATCTCATCTGGAAGATTAACTCCCACTCGATTCAAGTGATTGTAGTACTCAGACAATCTGAGCACATGCTCAATGATTGAGCTTTTCTCCCTTAGTTTGCAGGTTAAGAAACTTGTCGGAGGTCTCATACCTCTTGAAGTGGGCACGAGCCTGAAATCCTAATTTCAGCTCTTTGAACATCTCATATGTTCTGCGACGTTTCAAAAAAATGTCTTCCCTGCCTCAATTCTAAACCGTTTAACATTACGCACTGAACTACCACGTAGTTATCAAAACGTGTATGTTAGATGTTCACAACATCCACAAACGACGCTCGAGGTTCAGCACACCGAGCGGTGCATTAAGGACATAAGCCTTCTGTGCAGCAATGAGGACAATCCTCAGTATACGAACCCAGTCCGCATAATTGCTACTATCAACTTTCAACTAAAATTTTCTCTAGGAACATATCTTAAACAGTAGAACTAAAGCGCAAGCTACGACATAATTTGCAAAATCCTTTTGACTATGTTCATGATAATTAAGTTCATCTAATGAACTCCCACTCAAATAGACATCCCTCTAGTCATCTAAGTGATACATGATCCGAGTCAACTAGGTCATGTCCGATCATCACGTGAGACGGACTAATCATCATCGGTGAACATCTCCATGTTGATCGTATCTATATACGACTCATGTTCGACCTTTCAGTCTCTTGTGTTCCGAGGCCATGTCTGTACATGCTAGGCTCGTCAAGTCAACCTAAGTGTTTTGCGTGTGTAAATCTGGCTTACGCCCATTGTATGCGAACGTTAGAATCTATCACACCCGATCATCACGTGGTGCTTCGAAACAACGAACTTTCGCAACGGTGCACAGTTAGGGGGAACACTTTCTTGAAATTTTAATGAGCGATCATCTTATTTATGCTACCGTCATTCTAAGCAAATAAGATGTAAACATGACAAACATCACATGAAAATCAAAGAGAGACATGATATGGCCAATATCATCTCGCGCCTTTGGTCTCCATCTTGAGGCACGACATGATCACCTTCGTCACCGGCATGACACCATGATCTCCATCATCATGATCTCCATCATCGTGTCTTCATGAAGTTGTCTCGCCAACTATTACTTCTACTACTATGGCTAACAGTTTAGCAATAAAGTAAAGTAATTACATGGCGTTTTCAATGACACGCAGGTCATACAATAAATTAAGACAACTCCTATGGTTCCTGCCGGTTGTCATACTCATCGACATGCAAGTCGTGATTCCTATTACAAGAACATGATCAATCTCATACATCACATATATCATTCATCACATTCTTTTGGCCATATCACATCACATAGCATACCCAGCAAAAACAAGTTAGACGTCCTCTAATTGTTGTTGCATGTTTTACGTGGCTGCTATGGGTTTCTAGCAAGAACGCTTCTTACCTACGCAAAAGCCACAACGGTGATATGCCAATTGCTATTTACCCTTCATAAGGACCCTTTTCATCGAGTCCGATACGACTAAAGTGGGAGAGACTGCTACCCGCTAGCCACCTTTATGCAACAAGTGCATGTCAGTCGGTGGAACCTGTCTCACGTAAGCATACGTGTAAGGTCGGTCCGGGCCGCTTCATCCCACGATGCCGCCGAATCAAGATAGGACTAGTAACGATAAGAAAATTGAATAAACCAACGCCCACAACTACTTGTGTTCTACTCGTGCATAGAATCTACGCAATAGACCTAGCTCATGATGCCACTGTTGGGGAACGTAATAGAAATTCAAAATTTTCAACGCATCACCAAGATCAATCTATGGAGTAACTAGCAACGAAAGAGAGGGGAGTGCATCTTCATACCCTTGAAGATTGCGATGCGGAAGCGTTGCAAGAACACTGTCGGTGGAGTCGTTCACTAAGCGATTCAGATCGCGGCCGAATCCGATCTAAGCACCGAACAACGGTGCCTCCGCGTTCAATACACGTATAGCCCGGGGACGTCTCCTCCTTCTTGATCCAGCAAGGTGAGAGGAGAAGTTGAGGGAGAGCTCCGGCAGCACGACAGCGTGGTGGTGGAGCTTGCAGTTCTCCGACAGAGCTTCGCCAAGCACTACTACTACGGAGGAGGTGTTGGGGAGGGAGAGGGCCGCGCCAGGGGAAGGGTGAAGATCCCATGCGCCTCCCCACTATATATAGGGGTGGAGGGGGCTGGTTTCTTGCCCTCCAAGTCCATTGGGGCGTTGGCAAAGGTGGGAGGAAAGAAATCCCATCATTTCCTTCCCCACCGATTGTTATCCCCCTTTTTTAGGGATCTTGATCTTATCCCTTCGGGATATGATCTTATTCCTTCTAAGGGGGGATATTTGTGCGCCTTGACCAGGGGTGTGGGCCTTGCCCCCACTACCCACGTTCATGTGGGTCCCCCCATGAAGGTGGGCCCCACTCCAGAACCTTCTAGAACCTTCCGGTAATAATCTGAGAAAATCCGAACATTTTCCGGTGGCCAAAATAGGACTTCCCATATATAAATCTTTACCTCTGGACCATTCCGGAACTCCTCGTGATGTCCAGGATCTCATCCGGGACTCTGAACAACATTCGGTAACTGCACACTAATTCCCATAACAACTCTAGCGTCACCGAACCTTAAGTGTGTAGACCCTACGGGTTCGGGAATCATGCAGACATGACCGAGACAGCTCTCTGGCCAATAACTAACAGCGGGATCTGGATACCCATGTTGGCTCCCACATGTTCCATGATGATCTCATCGTATGAACCACGATGTCAAGGATTCAAGCAATCCCGTATACAATTCCTTTTGTCAATCGGTACGTTATTTGCCCGAGATTCGATCGTCGGTATCCCAATACCGCGTTCAATCTCATTACTGGCAAGTCACTTTACTCGTTCCATAATGCATGATCCCATGACTAACTACTTAGTCACATTGAGCTCATTATGATGATGCATTACCGAGTGGGGCCAGAGATACCTCTCCGTCACACGGAGTGACAAATCCCGGTCTCGATTCGTGCCAACCCAACAGACACTTTTGGAGATACCCGTAGTGCACCTTTATAGCCACCCAGTTACGTTGGGACGTTTGGCACACCCAAAGCATTCCTACGGTATCCGGGAGTTGTACAATCTCATGGTCTAAGGAAATGATACTTGACATTAGAAAAGCTTTTAGCAAACGAACTACACGATCTTGTGCTATGCTTAGGATTGGGTCTTGTCCATCACATCATTCTCCTAATGATGTGATCCCATTATCAATGACATCCAATGTCCATGGTCAGGAAACCATAACCATCTATTGATCAATGAGCTAGTCAACTAGAGGCTCACTAGGGACATGTTGTGGTCTATGTATTCACACATGTATTACGGTTTCCAGTTAATATAATTATAGCATGAACAATAGACAATTATCATGAACAAGGAAATATAATAATAACCATTTTATTATTGCCTCTAGGGCATATTTCCAACAAGGGCATGGGTTTCTGAACCCATGGTTCTCTTTCTTTACCGTGCTTCCTAGCAACAAAATCTCTCTTATCATAACCTTGATTCCTTGATTGTGGGTTATCAAGATCAACAGCAGGTTCAATCTCTACATCATTGTTTTTGCTACGTTGAGCATCAACATGAACATTATCATTAACATTATCACTAGGTTCATGTTCATCACCTGATTGTGTTTCAGCATCAGAAATAGAAATGTCATTGGGATTCTCACGTGTGTCTACGACAGGT
Organism: Aegilops speltoides; assembly: GCA_021437245.1. Lineage (NCBI taxonomy): Eukaryota > Viridiplantae > Streptophyta > Magnoliopsida > Poales > Poaceae > Aegilops > Aegilops speltoides. The sequence goes on from CM038141.1 coordinate 74,306,919, forward strand.
TCACTAGAAGCATGCAAAGTCCTATATTTTTCTTTTTCTTATTTTTAGAGGAACTAGGTGCCTCTAAATTAATTCTCTGAGAATCCTGCTCGATTCTCTTAGGGTGGCCTTCAGGATACAAAGGTTGCTGAGTCATTCTACCAGTTCTAGTAGCCACTCTAACAGCAAAGTCATTTTTATTATTTAATTCATCAAGAAAATCATTTTGAGCTTTAAGTACTTGCTCAGCTTGAGTAGCAACCATAGAAGTATATTTGCTAATGAGTTTGAGTTCACCTTTAACTCTAGCCATATTATCGCTTACGCGTCCTATCTCGAAAGCATTATTCTTTAACTCTCTACCAACAAGCATTAAAACTTTCTTGTCTAGCCATAAAATCATCAAATTCATCTAAGTACGGGCTATAAAATTTAGTAGAGGGGATTTCAACTTTATCATATCTGTAGAGAGAATTTACCTTTACTACCTGTGTCGGGTTATCAAGACAATGTGGTTCTTCAACGGGCGGTATATTAAGACCATGTATTTCTTCAATAGGAGGTAAATTCTTAACATCTTCAGCTTTAATACCTTTTTTATTTCATTGATTTCTTTGCCTCTTGCATATCTTCCGGACTGAGATATAAAACACCTCTCTTCTTCTGAGTGGGTTTAGAAATAGGCTCAGGAGTTGGCTTAATTGGTTCAAGAATTGCCTCAGGAATTGGCTCAGGAAGAGTCCAATTATTTTCATTAGTCAACATATTATTCAACAGTAATTCAGCTTCATCGACGGTTCTTTCCCTGAAAACACAACCAACACAACTATCCAAGTAGTCCTTGGAAGCATCGGTTAGTCCATTATAAAAGATATCAAGTATTTCATTTTTCTTAAGAGGATGGTCAGGCAAAGCATTAAGTAACCGGAGAAGCCTCCCCCAAACTTGTGGGAGACTCTCTTCTTTGATTTGCACAAAATTATATATTTCCCTCAAGGCAGCTTGTTTCTTATGAGCAGGGAAATATTTAGCGAGAAGTAATAAATCTTATCACGGGACTACACACACAACCAGGAGCAAGAGAATTATACCAAGTCTTAGCATCACCCTTTAATGAGAACGGAAATATCTTAAGGATATAATAATAGCGAGACTTCTCATCATTAGTAAACAGGGTGGCTATATCATTTAACTTGGTAAGATGTGCCACAACAGTTTCAGATTCAAGGCCATAAAAAGGATCAGATTCAACTAAAGTAATAATCTCTGGATCAACAGAGAATTCATAATCCTTATCAGTAACACAGATAGGTGAAGTAGAAAAAGCAGGGTCATGTTTCATTCTAGCATTAAGAGACTGCTGCTTCCATTTAGCTAATAATTTCTTAAGATCATATCTATCATTGCAATCAAAGATAGCTCTAGCAGCTTCTTCATTCATAACATAACCCTCAGGAACAACAAGCAATTCATAATCATTAGGAGAACCTTAATCATCACTATCATCAATAATATCATCTTCAATAATTTCATTCCCCCTAACTCTGGCAAGTTGTTCATCAAGAAATTCACCTAATGGCAAAGTAGTATCACGCACAAAAGTAGTTTCATCATGCATAGCAGAAGTGGCATCATCAATAACATGCGACATATCAGAATTCATAGCAGTAGCAGGTTTAGGTGTCGCAAGCTTACTAATAACGGAAGGAGAATCTAGTGCAGAGCTAGATGGCAGTTCCTTACCTCCCCTCGTAGTTGAGGGCAAAATAGTAGTTCTATCGTCTTTCAAGTTCTTCATAGTGATCAACAGATATAAATCCCAAGTGACTCAGAGAATAGAGCTATGCTCCCCGACAACGGTGCCAGAAATTAGTCTTGATAACCCACAAGTGTAGGGGATCGCAACAGCTTTCGAGGGTAAAGTATTCAACCCAAATTTATTGATTCGACACAAGGGGAGCCAAAGAATATTATTGAGTATTGGCAGATGAGTTGTCAATTCAATCACACCTGGATAACTTAGTATCTGCAGCAAAGTATTTAGTAGCAAAAGTGGTATGATAATAAAGGTAACGGTGGCAAAAGTAAAGATAATAGTTTTTTGGGTTTTTGTAGTAGATGTAACTGTAGCAACGGAAAAGTAAATAAGCGAAGAACAATATGTGAAAAGCTCGTAGGCAATGGATCGGTGATGGATAATTATGACGGATGCGATTCCTCATGTAATAGCTATAACATAGGGTGACACAGAACTAGCTCCAGTTCATCAATGTAATGTAGGCATGTATTCCGTAAATAGTCATACATGCTTATGGAAAAGAACTTGCATGACATCTTTTGTCCTACCCTCCTGTGGCAGCGGGGTCCTAGTGGAAACTAAGGTATATTAAGGCCTCCTTTTAATAGAGAACTGGAACAAAGCATTAGCACATAGTGAATACATGAACTCCTCAAACTACGGTCATCACCGAGAAGTATCCCGATTATTGTCACTTCGGGGTTGTCGGATCATAACACATAATAGGTGACTATAGACTTGCAAGATAGAATCAAAAACACACATATATTCATGAAAACATAATAGGTTCAGATCTGACATCATGGCACTCGGGCCCTAGTGACAAGCACTAAGCATAGCAACATCAATCTCAGAACATATTGGATACTAGGGATCAAACCCTAACAAAACTAACTTGATTACCTGGTAAATCTCATCCAACCCATCACCGTCCAGCAAGCCTACGATGGAATTACTCACGCACGGCGGTGAGCATCATGAAATTGGTGATGGAGGATGGTTGATGATGATGACAGCGACGAATCCCCCTCTCCGAAGCCCCGAACGGACTCTAGATCAGCCCTCCTGAGAGAGATTAGGGCTTGGCAGCGGCTCCGTGTCGTAAAACGCGATGAAACTTTCTCTCTAATTTTTTTCTCCCCGAACGTGAATATATGGAGTTGGAGTTGAGGTCGGTGGAGGTCCAGGGGGCCCATGAGATAGGGGGGCACGCCCTATAGGGGGGGGGCGCCCTCCTGTCTCGTGGACAGGGTGTGGGCCCCCTGGTGTATTTCTTTCGCCCAATAATTCTTATTAATTCCAAAAAGTGCCTCCGTGGATTTTCAGGACATTCCGAGAACTTTTCTTTTCTACACATAAAACAACATCATGGTAGTTCTGCTGAAAACAACGTCAGTCCGGGTTAGTTTCATTCAAATCATGCAAGTTAGAGTCCAAAACAAGGGCAAAAGTGTTTGGAAAAGTAGATACGTTGGAGACGTATCAATACTCTGTTTGGTGTTCGGAAAGAAAAGTCAAACGGAGGGTCAACTTTAAACCGCAGGAATCTAACAGTATGTGTCTATATGAATAAGCACGCGGTGCTGCTTGCCGCTGCTGCCCGTACAGCAGAGGTCGCCGGACTCAAACAGGACCTGAAGTAGACCGAAGAGGAGCTCGGCCTCACGAAGAGGCAGCTCGAAGAGAGCAAAGGTAAGTGATACCCCGTTCATGTGCCATATAGAGAGAAAAAAATGGTGATGCTAACAAAAAGCGTCATGATTTTTAATAGAGGCCATGACCGAAGTGGCGGCTCCGAAGAAAGGGCTATCTGAGGCCGAAGACAAGGCAGCCACGGAGCGTATTGAGCGTGAAAAGCAAGATGCTAGGGTGGGCGAGGTACAACAAGAGCTCCAGGAGTTCGGTAAGAAGTTCGAGTCCTTGGAGTGTGACTTCAAGACAAAAGAGTCTGAGCTTGCGAAGGCCCTTCAGAGCGTGAAAGACGCCAGGGCCGAAGCCCAAAAGGCCCAGCAGGAAATCCAGGCGGCCAAGAAGATAGCGGCAGGTAAGGCATTCATTATGCAAAGCAAGCATGTGGAGGAGACATTTCTTTTACTTAACCGAATTCGGAGCTCTCCAGGGGCATTCACAGATCTGCCATGCAGCATATCGGATGCCACGGAGTTCTACCGTGTCGAAGAGGGGAGCTCGATGGAGAAGCTGTTCTGGTCCCAGTATGCTGGAGCCGAACACCCAATGCCTCTGAGTGACCAACTGAAGCAGTTGGTTGAGCTCCACAGGGCGACCGAAGTGGCCATGAAGGGTTTCATAGTCCGGATGTGACCTGGTGAGCCCTTGCCCGACAGCTACTTCGGCCTTATAAAGCGGATGGTAAATGCCTGTCCGCGGCTCGAAGTTATCAAGCAATCCGTTTGTATTGAGGGTGCCCGCCGGGCCTTTGCCCGTGCGAAGATGCATTGGGCCAAGCTAGATGCAGAGAAGCTGGTGAAGGATGGACCACCGGAGGGCAAGGCGCATCGCTACCCTGAGAAATAATATGATGGCGTTATGAAAGGCGCTCGCCTCGTGGCCGATGAATGTACCAAGGACGTGATCTTTGAGTGAATGTACTCATGTTGTCTTTGTAATATGAAAACTAGGTCGTTTGGGCTATATGGCGCTTTGTTGATTTACAATATTACCTTCTGTGCGGTTGTTTATAAATTTTTGAAAGTAGGTCAGTCGTCGGCTTCTGCCCCCACATAACTAGTACTGGGGTGTTCGTGGAAAACCCAAACACTCTTTATCCAAATTTTTGGTCCTTGAAGGAGGTGTTCGGCACAGCAAACAAGGCAATCGGACTATGCGGCTTTATAACTCTCACTTAGCCATAGAAGTCTACAATTTTAAATTTAGTGAAGCCCCTAAATTTGGAAAACGAATTGGGGCACTATACACGCCTCATCGAACAAGGCCGATTCCTCGCCTGAAGCGGAGAAAATCTTTAGGGATTTAAGACCTCTCGAACAGCGACCAGCTCTCGCCGCATCATGACAGTTAGTTTTCGGCTTTCTCTACTAAGGTGCTCGTCCGGAAGAACCGAGACACAATCACAGTAGTTCTCCCTGCGCTACCTTAGCCGATATAGCGGAACGTAAGGTTCCAAAACAAGGGAGCCGGGCAAACCCAACTATTGACCCAAGACATGATTCGGAGCTGATGCATATAATGCTATAAGTTCGGGGTGCCGCACTGTCGAAAGTGTTCGGACTTATCTTGCCATATTATGGGGCACCATAAGAAGCCCCTAGCAAACTGAACGTACCAAAGTGTATGGATGCGATTTTAAATAAACATTTTTAGGGAAAATGTGAAAATAGGAATAATAAGCTGACGTTATATATTATTTCCCATTGTTAACTAATACGTCCAAGCATATGTGTACAATTAATGCGTTTAAGAAGAAGCAAATAGGACTATTTGACATGTCCTATCCATGGGCGGGCCGCATGTGGGTATGTAAAATAGGTATAACGATCATTGACAGATACCACCTGGGTATTCCCTGTGTGCGCAAGGCCTTTTGCCTCCTTGGTTCTCCCTCGTGTGATAAGCCCGATGATCTGGTTCTCTGAAGGGGATGCCCGGAAGTAGGATCCTGAAAGATAAAAAAGGTTATTTAAAGTATGCGGGTCTTGTCGCGGTTGAAGCGCACTGTGGACCGCATCACCGTTGCGCCTCCGCCTATGCCCATGGTATTTTAAGTGCGTAATTGTGTACGCGCTGCACAAATGATGCCTGGATGGGGCTAGGGCGGAGGCCAAACTGCTAGTCATGCTCTTGGCGTGCCTGGCGATCCTATTGCAGAGTACTTGGGACTCGCTTGACGGAGCTCGGGGTTGTTGTCGCCGAATTGGCGGTCTGCCGGAGAAGGCTGCTTTATACTTCTGCCGCGAGGGCTGCAGTGTGCTCTTCTGTACGGAGAGAACGGTCTGTGTTTCCATTGACTGTTATAACATCGTGAGGTCCTAGCATCTTGAGCTTGAGGTATGCATAGTGTGGTACCGCATTGAATCGAGCGAATGCGGTTCGTCCGAGTAGTGCATGATAGCCACTACGGAAAGGGATGATATCAAAGATTAACTCCTCACTTCGGAAGTTATCCGGGGATCCAAAAACCACTTCCAGTGTTATGGAGCCCGTACAACGGGCCTCTACTCCTGGAATTACACCTATGAAGGTGGTTTTGGTGGGCTTGATCCTTGAAGGATCAATGCCCATTTTGCGCACTGTGTCCTGGTAAAGCAGGTTCAGGCTACTGCCACCATCCATAAGGACTCGCATAAGGTGGAATCCGTTGATGAATGGGTCAAGGACCAATGCGGCTGAACCACCGTGACGGATGCTGGTAGGGTGATCCCTACGATCAAAAGTGATCGGACAGGCTGATCATGGGTTGAACTTTGGGGCGACTGGCTCCATCGCATAGACGTCCCTTAGTGCTCGCTTTCGTTCCCGTTTGGGAATGTGGGTGGCATAGATCATGTTTACCGTTTTCACCTGAGTAGGAAATTTCTTCTATCCTCCAGTGTTCGGTCGTCGGGGCTCCTCGTCATCTTTGTTGTGCAGCCCCTTGTCCTTGTTTTCGGCATTTATCTTGCCGGCTTGTTTGAACACCCAGCAATCTCTGTTAGTGTGGTTGGCTAGCTTATCAGGGGTGCCATGAATTTGGCACGAGCGTTCAAGTATGCGGTCCAGACTGGACGATCCCTGATTGTTTCTTTTGAAAGGCTTTTTCCGCTGACCGGATTTTGAGCCACTGAATCCGGCATTGACTGCCGTGTCTTCGGTGTTGTTACCATTTTTTCGATGCTTGTGTCTGTTGCGCCGTGGCTTGCCGTTACTATCGCGGATATCTGAAGTGCCGGAGGTTCTAGGCGTGGTGCTACTGCGAGCCAACCAGCTGTCGTCGCCCGCACAGAAGCGGGTCATGAGTGTCGTGACGGCCGCCATGGACTTCGGTTTTTCTTGGCCGAGGTGGCGGGTGAGCCACTCGTCGCGGATATTATGTTTAAAGGCCACCAAGGCTTCGGCGTCCGGACAGTCGACAATTTGGTTCTTTTTAGTTAGGAACCGAGTCCAGAATTTCCTGGCTGACTCTCGGGGTTGTTGGGTAACGTGACTCAAGTCGTCAGCATCCGGTGGTCGCACGTAGGTGCCTTGGAAGTTGTCGAGGAACGCGTCCTCCAGGTTTTCCCAACTGCCGATGGAATTTGCCGGCAAGTTATTCAGCCATTGTCGGGCCGATCCTTTGAGTTTAAGGGGAAGATACTTGATGGCATGTAGATCGTCACCGCGGGCCATGTGGATGTGGAGAAGGAAATCTTCGATCCATACCGCGGGGTCTGTTGTGCCATCGTATGATTCAATGTTCTGAAGTTTAAACCCTTACGGAATTCGTGATCCATCACTTCGTCGATGAAGCGAGAGGGGTGTGCGGCGCCTCTATCTTTGGGCTATGTTGCTCTGCGCATTCGAATAAGTCTGGTCAGCTATGTTCGGCCCGGCCGGACTTGTTGATGGTGTATCCGGCATGGCGATCATCGTCACGTGTTGGGGCGCGCCCCCGTGATCCGTAGATCGATCTTGGCTGTCCTGCCTTGTTTTCCAGTATGTCTCGCAGGTCCCTATTGCCCCGGGCCGTAGTGTATTGGCGTGGGGGTGCGGGCTGGTGTTCGGGCTGATACGCCATTTTATCCCGGCCACGAGGTGGCCGGTCAGCCTCGTCCTGTGCTAATAGTGTTGGCCTTAGGGCCTCCTCCTCGAGTTGAGGTAGCAACTTGTGTTTTGGGTAACCTTTGGGGTGGCGCTCGAGTCCGTATTCCTCGGCTGCCAGGACCTCGGTCCATCTGTCTGTGAGCAGATCTTGATCAGCTTTTAGCTGCTGCTGCTCCTTTTTCAGGCTTCTTGCAGTGGCCATAAGCCGGCGCTTGAAGCGCTCCTGCTCTACGGGATCCTCAGGCACGCCGAATTCATCGTCGTCGAGGCTCACCTCGTCTTCGGAGGGGGGCATGTAGTTGTCCTCCTCCAAGTATACGTTCGTCGCCTGTTCGTCTGGGCTAACCTGCCCGTCTTCCTGTTTGGCCTACTCGAAGGCAGGCTGATCGGGATTGTATTCATCTTCGGCACCATCCGGATTGTTTTCGTCTCCTGTGACGGTATTGCTGTGGCGGGGCTTGGAGCGGCACCGATGACGCCCATGCTTTGATTTCTTCCTTGAGAGGTTATCCTCCATTGCCTCATCACCATTGGTTTCTTTGGGAGTGTCCACCATATATATATATCATACGAGGAGGTGGTTGTCCAGCACCCCGTGGGCGGTGGTTCCTGTTCTTCTCCTGCATCATCATCCACACCGTCGATGTCTTCAGAGTCAAAATCAAGCACGTCCGTCAAATCGTCGACAGTGGCAATGAAGTGGGTGGTGGGTGGGCAACGAATTTTCTCGTTGCCTGCTTCCCACTCGAGCCGGACATAGTTCGGCCAAGAGTCTCCTGACAAAGAGAGAGACTTTAATGAATTCAGCATGTCGCCAAAAGGCGAGTGCTGGAAGATATCCGCAGCGGTGAACTCCATTACCGGAGCCTAACCAGATTCGGCAGGCTCAGGGGCGCGTGGTCTGGAACCTACAGCCGGATACAAGTCCGGGGGTCCAGTCACACAGACTTCCTTGGGGATGGAGTCCGTGTTCGGCTCTACCGCAGATGAGTATGCGGCCTCCGGGGCGGGGTCCATCCACCCATCCTCGAACGACGCGATCTGCCCCAGATTTAGGTCCGGAGCTCTTGCAGGTGCGATATCCCGAGTACTGTCTGACAGCAGGTCTAAGCCATGCTTGTCGTGACTGTTCGGCACTCCTGGCGTAGGCCCAAATCCGTCGAAGATCAAGTCTCTGCGGATATCGGCCGTGTAGTTCAAGTTTCCGAACCTGACCTGATGGCCAGGGGCGTAGCTGTCGATCTGCTCCAAATGGCCGAGCGAATTGGCCCGCAGTGCGAAGCCGCTGAACACGAAGATCTGTCCGGGGAGAAAAGTCTCACCCTGGACCGCGTTGTTGATGATTGAAGGAGCCACCGAGCCTTGCAGCAACGACACAGAGGAACTCTCAATGAAAGCACCAATGTCGGTGTCAAAACCGGCAGATCTCGGGTAGGGGGTCCCGAACTGTGCGTCTAAGGCTGATGGTAATAGGTGGCAGGGGACACGATGTTTTACCTAGGTTCGGGCCCTCTCGATAGAGGTAATACCCTACTTCCTGCTTGATTGATCTTGATGATATGAGTATTACAAGAGTTGATCTACCACGAGATCGTAGAGGCTAAACCCTAGGAGCTAGCCTATGATGATTATGAGTGTTGTTGTCCTACGGACTAAAACCCTTTGGTTTATATAGACACCGGAGGGGGCTTGGGTTATACAGAGATGGTTACAAAGAAGGAGATCTATCTAGATCACCAAGCTTGTCTTCCACACAAAGGAGAGTCCCATCCGGACACGAGACGAAGTCTTGAGTCTTGTATCTTCACGGTCCAATAGTCCGGCCAAAGTATATAGTCCGGCTGTCCGGATACCCCCTTATCCAGGACTCCCTCAGCCGCCGCCCCCTCCGGGAAAGGCAAGCCTCGTGCCCCACGCAAGACGGGCGCCATGACCACTAGTAGAAAATGGGCCATTTGTCCCGGTTCGTAAGGCCCATCTGTCCCGGTTTTCGATCCGGGACTAAAGGGTCGTCACTAAAGCCCTTGCCCTTTAGTCCCGGTTCTTACATGAACCGGGAGAGATGGGCCTCCACGTGGCCGCTGCGGTGAGCCCAGGCTGGAGGGCCTCTGGTCCCGGTTGGTGGCACCAACCAGGACGAAAAGGCATCCACGCGTCAGCAGCTGGCAGGAGCTGAGTTTTTTTAAAGGGGGTGGTTTAGGGGTTTTGAGGGTTAATTTAGGTTGTTAATTAGCTAGCTAATAGAGAGAAGTGTTCTCTCTTATCTCCGTGCTTGGTTTACCAATACTACTGCTGTAACGCCCTCGATGCGGCTATATCTCCCACGTGTCGAAGCACGACTTAGAGGCATAACCGCATTGAAAGCAATGTCGCAAGTGAGGTAATCTTCGCACAATCCATGTAATACATAAGGGAAAAGAGATACATAGTTAAACTACGATTAGCCACTTCACACAATACATAAATAAACATCCATCATTCAGTTTACAATCAAGGTCCGACTAAGGAACCAAAATAAAAGAAGACTACCCCAAATGCAACACAAATCCCCGATCGCCCCAACTGGGTTCCACTACTGATCGTCTGGAAATGAAACATAGTAACGACCAAGGGCCTCATCAAATTCCCACTTCAGCTTAGTTGCACCCTCTGCGCTGGTATCATCGGTACCTGCATCTGTTTTGGTAGAATCTGTGAGCCACGGGGACTCAGCAATCTCACACCCGCGAGATCAAGACTATTTAAGCTTAAGGGAAGGCTGGTGTCAAGAGGTGGAGCTGCTGCAAGCGACTAGCATATATGGTGGCTACATCCGCAAAAGAGAGCGAGAAGAGAAGCAAGGCACGGTCGTGAAGCTAATAGCGATCAAGAAGTGATCCTAAAGCAACCTGCGTCAAACATAACTCCAACACCGTGTTCACTTCCCGGACTCCGCCGAGAAGAGACCATCACGGTTACATACACGGTTGATGTATTTTAATTAAGGTCAACTTCGGGAATTCTACAACCGAACATTAACAAATTCAAGATCGCCACATAACCAGAGCACGGCTCTCGAAAGTTTATACCTGCGGGGGTGTCCCAACAGCCCATGACAAGCTCTCGTGGTCAACGAAGGAATAGACCTTCTCCGAGACACTCCGATCGGACTCGGTATCCGGTACATCAAGACATTTCGACAATGGTAAAACAAGACCAGCAAAGCCGCCCGATGTGCCGACAAATCCCGATAGGAGCTGCACATATCTCGTTCTCGGGGCACACGGATGAGCAAGGCGACGGGTTGGCATAGACCACAGTTGCCCGGGCGCCGGACATCGCTTCGAGTTGGACCAACACTCGAAGGAGCACTGGCCGGGGGTAAAATAAAGATGACCCTCGGGCTCCGAAACCCAAGGGAAAAAGGGCTAGGTGAGGCAAATGGTAAAACCAAGGTTGGGCCTTCTGGACAAGTTTTATTCAAAGCGAACTCTCGGGAGGGTCCCATAAATCACCCGACCGCGTAAGGAGCATAAAATCCGGGAACATAACACGGTATGGCGGAAACTAGGGCGGCAAGAGTGGAACAAAACACCGGGCATAAGGCCGAGCCTTCCACCCTTTACCAAGTATATAGATGCATTAATTAAAACAATAGATATTGTGATATCCCAAAATATCCGTGTTCCAACAAGGAACAAACTTCATCTTCACCGCAACTAGCAGCGCTATAAGAGGGCTGAGCAAAGCGGTAACATAGCCAATCAGCGGTTTGCTAGGAAAGGATGGTTAGAGGTTGACATGGCAATATGGGTGACATGATATAGCAAGTGGTAGGTATCGCAGCATAGGCATAGCAAAAGAGCGAGCGTCTAGCAAGCAAAGATAGAAGTGATATCGAAGGTATGGTCATCTTGCCTGCAAGGTTCTCAGAGTTGTCGAAGGCTTGATCCTCGTAGGCGTTCTCAACAGGTTCCTCGTTCACGTACTCGTCTCCCGGCTCTACCCAAAGCAAGAACACAAGCAACGGAACCACAATCAAACAAGGAACAATGCACAAGCAATATGATGCAATACATGACATGCTATGCGAGATGTGAAATGCAATGCATATGTGTGCACCGGAAGGAAAATGATGAACAAGGCATCAACTTGGCAAACCAAGTATTCCGCTGGAAAGATGAGATGATTTCGGTTGAAATCGACATAAAGATCACCGGAATCGGATGCACGGTTTGCAAATGACAAGAAAAACAAGAATGACGCGAAACTGCGTTTAACGGCACGATGCTACTTAGCATGCAACAAGAAACTATGCTACAGCACCCCAACATAAAAACAAAGCATATGGCAGTGATCTACAGGAGATGCTTAACAAAAGAGGAACACTGAGCTACGGCTAAATCACATCATAACATGTTCAAACAAGCATGGTGAAAGTGCAAAAAAAATCAGGTTCACAGACTTAGTGAAAATACTAGCATGCCAGGAATTAACATCAGGAAGGCATGTTTAGAGCAAGCAAACAACAAGCTACAGGAACTTATAATAGCCAAACAAGGCATGACATGAATCTACTCAAAGCATAGATCAAAAGTCCCTTACTGACCATAAGCCAAAAAGGACTAGAGGATATGATGGCACCCATGTAAACATTGCAAGTTTTATTACAGATCTCGGGCTTAGCAGAAAACTGGGCATGGCAAAAACAGATATCAAGTAGGCATGTTCGTGAGCTCGATGCACTCACTACAGAGCATCTCATGATAATCTAAGCATACACCCATCAAGAAGACATGGCATAGAAGCTATAAATGGCAAGAACAACATCATAGCATACACGGATCAACTACAACGACCTCGTGAAAATTGAATCTCATGCAAACAATCTGTCAGGAAACATTTTCAAGCAAAAGTAGAGCACGAAAATGACATGCTAGACTACTCCATAAATACCAACAAATCCATGGATGGATAGAGCACATCCATATGTTCAAAACACCCTTACTGATCATGCTCAAAAAGGGCATAGAACTCTCTGTAACAACATGAACATATGGCATAAAAATAACAACGAGGACAAGACTTGGTGAAAACACCAAGTTCTGAAAAACAAACATTATCATCCCTAGTTTGCATGCTTGTTCTAGTCACCACATAGATCACAAAAATACATGGCATACACCCCTGGAAAGATGGCATGGCATAGTTCAACACACATGTAGGACTCAAGTTCATAAGGTGCACACATAAATCATGGCAAAAATGACAAAAGAGCTCGTGCTGATAAGATTCTGGAACTAATGATCTGAAGCCCTCTTCCAATAGCATTTCGGGCATCAAGATGAGCTCAAATTCAAATGATGCAATGGAATGAAATGATGTACTCTTCGATACGAACAATTTGACATATTATACGCACGAAACAGAGTTACGGGTGCGAAGATGTGATGCTATGAACAGGTGATAATTTAATAGAGAATCTCAGACTTAGCAGTTTTAGGAGGGGGGAGAAAGTCAACCCGAGGCGATCCAGATCGGATCTGGCCGGAGAGCGCCGGCGGCTCGCCGGAGTCGGGGCGAAGGCGGAGGGAGGAGAGCCGGGCCGGGCTGGGAGGCCGGGCCGGGGCGACGAACAGGCGGCGGGCGGGCTGGCCGAGCCGGAGGATCCGGCGGATCCGGTGGCCCTCGGCGGCGCGGCAGCGGCAGTGGCGGCGGCGGCGCAGCGGGCGGCGGCGGCGGCGGATGGCGCTGGCGGGGAGGGGCCAGGCGCTGGCGCGGAGGGCCTTGCAGACCTCATCAGCCATGGGGACGGGACGGCGGCGAATCGGGACCGCCCGGGACACGTGGCAGCCCCGGAGTGGCTGCGGGCGCGGCGGCGGATGCGTCCGGCGCCGTCCGGACATGTCCGGCGCGGGGAGCTAGGGTTAGGGTGGTTTTGACCCGGGATTTCGGGGGAGAGGGTGTTTTTATATGGGAGAGGGTGTTTTTATAGGTAGAAGGAGCTAGGAGGCTCCAAATGGGGTGCGGTTTTCGCCCACACGATCGTGATCGAATGACCGAGGGCATGGAGGGGAGTTAGATGGGTTATTGGGCTGTTTTGGAGGGGTGTTGGGCTGCAACTCAAAAGAGGCCTTTGCGAGAGTGCGGTTAACCGTTGGAGTACCAAAGGAGCTCCAAATGACCCGAAACTTGGCAGGTGGTCTACCGGTGCTATACCAGGGCCACTTGGTAAGGCTCGGTCCATTCCGAGAATGTTCAACACCCGCACACGGAAAGGAGACAAGAGGGGTGCACCGGTGCCTGTGGGAGTGTCGGATTGCAAAACGGACAACGGGAAAAATGCTCGGATGCATGAGACGAACACGTATGCAAATGAGATGCACATGATGACATGATATGAGATGCATGACATGGACAAAAAGCAAAACGAAAACAAAACCCAACCACGGAGGGAATATCATAGCACATAACCAAAAATGGCAAGAGTTGGAGTTACAAATATGGAAAGTTACATCCGGGGTGTTACAACACTCCACCACTACAAGAGGATCTCGTCCCGAGATCTAGGACCGAAAGAACTCCGGATATTCGAACGGAGGTGATCCTCGCGCTCCCGTGTGGCTTCTCGGTTGAATGGTGTGACCACTTTACTTTCGAGAATTTGATTGACTTGTTGCGAGTCTTGCGCTCGGTTTCTTCAAGAATAGCAGCGGGTGCTCATGATAAGAGATCTTCTTGGAGGTCAATTTCTTCAAAGTTGATAGTGCGCTCAGAATCTTGAAGCACTTGCGAAGTTGTGACACGTGAAACACATCGTGCATGTTTGCAAAGTTGGATGGAAGCTCAAGTTGATAGGCGAGATCGCCTCTTTTGCCAATGATCTTGAAGGGACCCACATATCTAGGGCAAGCTTCCCTTTGATACCGGGCGAGTGCCTTTCATTGGAGAGACGGAGGTAGACATGGTCTCCGATTTCAAAAGCCACATCACGGTGCTTGTCATCATAATAGCCCTTCCGGCGATTATGCGACTTTGAGATTCTCACAAATGACTTTGCACATTTCTTGACTTCGTGATCAAGTTGTTGCCAAGAAGTTGGCGTTCACCTGTCTTGGACCAATTGAGAGGAGCACGGCACTTTCTGCCATAGAGAATTTCGAATGGGGCCTTGCCCGAACTCGCTTGGAAGCTGTTGTTATAGGAGAACTCGGCATATGGAAGACAATCTTCCCACTTCATGCCAAAAGAAATGACACAAGCCCCGAGCATATCTTCAAGGATTTGATTGACTCGCTCGACTTGGCCACTTGTTTGAGGATGGAAAGCTGTCTTTGAAACGAATGTTGGTGCCCATGACCTTCGAAAGGAGTCCCGAACTTAGAAGTGAAGATGCTTCCACGGTCTCAAGAGATCAATTGTGGAGTACCGTGCAGGGAGACAATTACGGAGGTGTAAAGCTCTGCCGGTGAGCTCTTTGTGATAGATTCTTTGATAGGAAGAAAATGAGCCACTTTAGTAAGCTTGTCAATGACAACGAAGATAGCATCATTTCCACGCTTGGACTTAGGAAAACCAGTCACGAAGTCCATCTCGATATGATCAAACTTCCATTCGGAATAGAAAGAGGTTGGAGGAGACCAGCTGGTCGTTGGTGTTCCTTTCACCCTTCTGCAGACATCACATTCATTCACGAATTGAGCAATTTCTCGCTTCATTCGAGTCCACCAATATGACCGCTTGAGGTCATGGTACATCTTCGTACTTCCGGATGAATGGATAGAAGAGAATTGTGTGCCTCATTCATGATGACTTTTTCAGATCGCCTTTGGGAACCACAATTCGATCCTCGAAGAAAAGAGTATCTTTGTCATCAAGCGATAGCACTTGTATTTGAAATGCCCTTGTCAATACCACGTTTCACCTTCTTCACCATGGTATCCAGAGTTGTGCCTCACGAATTTGATCTTCCAAAGTAGGAGAGACTATGAGGTTGGCAAGAAATCCTTGAGGAACAACTTGAAGATTCAGCTTGGAAAGCTTCACAAAGATCCGTTGGAAGGGCTTGAGAATTAAGCTGTTGCAATAAGCCTTTCTCGCTCGAGCATCTGCAATCACATTCGCCTTTCGAGTATATTCAATACTTGGATTGTACTCTTGAATCATTTCGACCCATCGAGTTTGCCTGAGGTTGAGGTTTGGTTGAGTGAAGATATGCTTGAGACTCTTGTGATCGGTGAAAATGTCCACTTTCCTTCCCAACAAGAGATGTCTCCATGTTATCAATGCATGGACAACTGCCGCCAACTCAAGATCGTGAGTGGGGTAGTTCTTTTCGTTGGTCTTCAACTGGCGGGAGGTATAGGCCACAACTTTCTTCTCTTGCATTAACACAACACCGAGACCTTGCAAGGAAGCATCACAGAAAACTTCGAATGGCTTGGATTCATCAGGAGGAGTCAAGACAGGAGCTGTGACTAGCTTCTCTTTGAGGGTGTTGAAAGCGACATCACACTCAGGAGTCCAGACATACTTGACATGCTTCTGGAGGAGGTTGGAAAGAGGCTTTGCAATCTTAGAAAAATTCTCAACGAATCTTCGACAATAGCTTGCAAGACCGAGAAAACTGCGGAGCTGCTTGACATTCTGAGGAGGCTCCCAATCCAGAACCGCAGAAACCTTCGCCGGATTAACAGCAATTCCCTTGGCGGAGATGATATGGCCAGGATAAAGAACTTCATCAAGCCAGAACTCACATTTGGAAAACTTCGCATAGAATTGATGTTCTCTGAGCTTGTCGAGTACCAATCACAAATGTTTGGCATGATCCTGCTTGTTCTTGGAGAAGACCAGAATATCATCAAGATACACCAAGACGAAATCATTTGTGTAGGGGTTGAAGATAAAGTTCATCATGCGAGAGAAAGTTGGAGGAGCATTGACAAGGCCGAAAGACATGACAAGATATTCATAAGAACCATAGCTTGTTCGAATCTTTGTCTTGGGAATATCTTGTTCACGAATGTGAATCGATGATAACCCATACGAAGGTCAAGCTTGGAGAATACTTTAGCACCTTTGAGTTGCTCGAATAGCTCATTGATGTCGGGAAGTGGATACTTGTTCTTGATTGTCTTCTTGTTCAATGGACGGTGTCGGCGCAAAGTCGGTCCGTGCCATCCTTCTTCGGACAAAAGAACTCCACATCCCCATGGAGATGAACTTCGGTCCGATCAAACCCGGACACTCTTGTTCATCGAGCTGCTTCTTCAATTCTTTCAGCTCCTTGGGTCCAAGCTTGTAAGGGCGCTTGCAAACGGGTTCATGCGGGCTCAAGATCGATAACTTGAATTCGGTGGCCGATGCGGAGGCATACCGGAAGCTCTTCGGAAAGACATCTTGGTACTCACAAACGACTGGAATTTGCGAGATAGCATCCAACTCACCCTTCTCATTGAGAGAAAACAACCGAATGGTTTCATCACGAGCGGCATAAATGATAATATCCTCAGAAGGGTGTGTCAATTGAATTTGCCTGGCAGCACAATCAAGCCGAGCCTTGTGCTGAGAAAGCCAGTCCATCCCGAGAATTAGATCAATATCAGAGTTGCCAAGAACCATTGGAGAAGATAGAAATCTATAGTCGCCCATCTTGATAGAAACATCCGGAGCCATCATCTTGGTGTTCATGAATAAACCCGGAGAGGAAACCGCTATCGGCTTAGGCAGATCAACAGTATGCAAATCGTGCATGGATGCAAACGGCTTTGATATGAATGAAATAGAGCACCCGTATCAAATAAAACTTTTGCGGAATATCATTAAGCGGAAGATTACCCATAATCACATCGAAGATTCCTCTGCTTGCTTGCATTCATCATGTTCACCTTTGCAGACTTGGGATTATGCTTGACCACTGCATTGCTTGAAGACCTCACAGGAGGAGGAGGAGGAAGGCGCCTTTGGTTGAGGTATTTGTTCACATAGTGACCCTTCTGCTGGCACTTGTTGCAGGTCACCTCTGAGAGCGGACGGTGATAAGGAGCATTTGACCTTGGAGCTTGAGGCTGAGACTTGTTCTGATAGACTGGTTTGGGTGGGTGGGAAGATCCACCACCACCTGAGTTCTTCCGTTGATAAGGCTGACGGAACGGAGGAGGAGGAAGGTAGAACTTTTGCTGCTTTGCTGCCATTTGAGAGGAAGAAGAAGACTGAGCTGCATCCCTGATTCTCTTCTTCGAAGCCTCACACTTGAGCTGAGCAACTTCTTGCTTGAGGGCCATATTGTAGAATTGATCAAACTGAGTAGGCTCAACAAGAACGAGAGCTAACTGCAGATCCTCTCTAAGGCCACCTCTGAATCGATAGATCATACTCTTCTCATCGAGGAGCGTCTTGTTTAGCGAAGCGAGCAAGTTCTGAAACTATATGTTGTATTCGTACATCGACATGTTTCCTTGCTTGAGATTGCGGAACTCCTCACGCTTGCTCTCAACAACACCGGTAGGAATGTGGTGAGCTTTAAAGTCCCGGCAAAATCAGTCCAAGTAATCACTCGACCACCTCTGGAATCCTTGTATTCTTTGGAACCAATCAATTGCTGATCCTTAAGCTGAAAAGACGCGAACTTGGCGTAGTCCTCGTGTCTGATATTGCTGCATTGAAATGCTTGTTGATATCCACGAGCCAATTGTCGGCGTCTGTGGCCTCGGCACGATGGTGAAAGACTTTGGCTGATTTGCAAGGCTGGTTGAGGGTAGGGAACCGGGCTGATGGTAGAACTGCCCTTGACCTTGATTCCCTTGGTTGCCTTGGCCTTGGTTACGCTCTTGCATCACCGGATCAACAATGAGCATTGGCGTTAGTGGTTGCCATCAAAGTTTGCCATGCCTCGAGGCGGAGGTGGAGGTGGAGGTTCGCTGACTCCCATCACTGCGTTCCAGATTACGGCGCGTTGGTGGAGCCATCTGAAGAGGGTGACATCCGTTAGCATCTTGATAGACAGATAGACAAGTTGAATCAATGGATAGAAATTGCAACATATAGTCTTCACAATAAACATTGAACAGGGATGAGCGGATGAATTCCAAAGTAAACATCCGTCCATTAAGGTGAGAAGCCACTTGATAAGAGATTGATGAATGAAAATAAAAACAAGGTAAGAATGGAACAAATAAGTGGTAAGGATTACCCAATCACAAACCAAATATCTGCGGAAGAAATGCTAGAGCTACTTGAATCCCACCTATAAACTCCCGAAACTTTCCGGTTATGCAATCGGTGTTGGGGATACAGGGAAGCAATATATCTCACCCAAACTAACAATCCCTACATCCAAATCAGATCCATCCTTCAACACATAACCAAGAAACCTTGAAATCGTGTACCTCAACCTTGAAAAGCATCCGTTATACGAGTCATGGCAATACTCCCGTACTCATCTCGATCTTTGGGTTAGCGGGTTATCTCACCAACGAACTGCATAAAAGAGATTTTCGATGTCGGCGTACTAAACTCGGTATTCCAGAA
This sequence comes from Aegilops speltoides, assembly GCA_021437245.1. Lineage (NCBI taxonomy): Eukaryota > Viridiplantae > Streptophyta > Magnoliopsida > Poales > Poaceae > Aegilops > Aegilops speltoides. The sequence goes on from CM038141.1 coordinate 74,325,961, forward strand.
CTGCAACGATAAAATTATGGCGACAACACCTCGAGCTCAACTCCCCGGACACTTCCACTAAACCCCGACGGAGGCACCAAGACAATGTTCTCATCATAAAACCATCGGACGATTCCAAGATACCAGCGTGATCCTAAAAAAATTAGTGAAATTTGAGGAGAGGAAAGTCAAAACTTCTCGTCGGGAGACCTCACCAGAGCGGCGAAGACCGAGGAGTAAAAAAATTCTAACTCTCCGATATATATAATCCTAAATGACTGAAAACATTTTTCTAGACACAACTCGGCCGCTAAAAACGATCAAGCAGTGGGGCTCCTAAGGTCGGGGATGGCTCTGATTACCAACTTGCGACATTGCTTTCAATGCGGTTATGCCTCTAAGTCGTGCTTCGACACGTGGGAGATATAGCCGCATCGAGGGCGTTACAACTACTATGCCTAAACATGGCTTAGATTGAAGTGAAGGCAACATGTGTTGCATGTCGAAAGTAATACTAATCCTAACTTGATCAAGTTTGGATGGTACTACTTTAGACATGCACCACATGCATGTTGCCTTCACTTCAATCCAATCCATGTTCATTTCACCCACTGATATATAATAACTCTTCATGCTTGCATCATGCATCATCATAATAACAAGTCCTACTAATCATCTGAAGGAAATATGCCCTAGAGGCAATAATAAAGTTATTATTTATTTCCTCATATCATGATAAATGTTTATTATTCATGCTAGAATTGTATTAACCGGAAACATGATACATGTGTGAATACATAGACAGACATATAGTCACTAGTATGCCTCTACTTGACTAGCTAATTAATCAAAGATGGTTATCTTTCCTAACCATAGACATGTGTTGTCATTTGATTAATGGGATCACATCATTAGAAGAATGATGTGATTGACATGACCCATTCCGTTAGCCTAGCACTTGATCGTTTAGTATACTGCTATTGCTTTCTTCATGACTTATACATGTTCCTGTAACTATGTGAATTATGCAACTCCGTTTACGAAGGAACACTTTGGGTACTACCAAGCGTCTAGCGAATCGGGTGATTATAAAGGAGTACTACAGGTGTCTCCGAAGGTACATGTTGAGTTGGCGTATTTCGAGATTAGGTTTTGTCACTCCGATCGTCGGAGAGGTATCTCTGGGCCCTCTCGGTAATGCACATCATTATAAGCCTTGCAAGCAATGTGACCAAATGAGTTGGTTACGGGATGATGCATTACAGAATGAGTAAAGAGACTTGCCGGTAACGAGATTGAACTAGGTATTGGATACCGACGATCAAATCTCGGGCAAGTAACATACCGATGACAAAGGGAACAACGTATGTTGTTATGCGGTTTGACCGATAAAGATCTTCGTAGAATATGTAGGAACAAATATGGGCATCCAGGTCCCGCTATTGGTTATTGAGCGAGAATAGTTCTAGGTCATGTCTACATAGTTCTCGAACCCGTAGGGTCCGCACGCTTAACGTTACGATGACAGTTTTATTATGAGTTTATAATTTTTGATGTAACGAAGTTTGTTCGGAGTCCCGGATGTGATCACGGACATGACGAGGAGTCTCGAAATGGTCGAGACATAAAGATCGATATATTGGAAGCCTATATTTGGACATCGGAATCGTTCCGGGTGAAATCGGCATTTTACCGGAGTACCGGGAGGTTACCGGAACCCCCCGGGGGGTTATTGGGCCTACATGGGCCTCGAGGGAGAAGAGGGAAGGAGGCAGGAGGGGGCCGCGCGCCCCTCCCCTTCCTAGTCCGAATAGTACAAGGGAAGGGAGCGGCACTCCCCTTTCCTTCCCCTCTTCCTCCTCCTTCCCCCCTTGGCGCGCCCTCCCTGGCCGGCCGCCTCCTCCCCCTGGCTCCTTTATATACGGGGGCGGGGGGGCACCCCATAGATACACAAGTTGATCTACGGATCGTTCCTTAGCCGTGTGCGGTGCCCCCCTCCACCATATTCCACCTCGGTCATATCGTCGCGGAGTTTAGGCGAAGCCCTGTGCCGGTAGAACATCATCATCGTCCTGCGCCGTCGTCTTGTGGAACTCTTCTCCGGAGCTTTGCTGGATCGGAGGCGGAGATCGTCATCGAGCTGAGCGTGTGCTGAACTCGGAGGTGTCGTGCGTTCGGTACTTGGATCGGTCGGATCGTGAAGGCGTCGACTACATCAACGCGTTGTGCTAACGCTTCCGCTTACGGTCTCGAGGGTACGTGGACAACACTCTCCCCTCTCGTTGCTATGCCATCACCATGATCTTGCGTGTGCGTAGGAAAATTTTGAAATTACTACGTTCCTCAACAGTGGCATCCGAGCCCAGGTTTTATGCGTTGATGTTATATGCACGAGGAGAACACAAGTGAGTTGTGGGCGATACAAGTCATACTGCTTACCAGCATGTCATACTTTGGTTCGGCGGTATTGTGAGATGAAGCGGCCGGACCGACATTACGCGTCACGCTTACGTGAGACTGGTTTCACCATTACGAGCACTTTCGTGCTTAAAGGTGGCTGGTGGGTGTCTGCTCTCTCACTTTAGCTGAATCGAGTGTGGCTATGCCCGGTCCTTGCGAAGGTTAAAACAGCACCAACTTGACGAACTATCGTTGTGTTTTTGATGCGTGGTAAGAACGGTTCTTGCTAAGCCCGTAGCAGCCACGTAAAATTTGCAACAACAAAGTAGAGGACGTCTAACTTGTTTTTGGAGGGCATGTTGTGATGTGATATGGTCAAGGCGTGATGCTATATTTTATTGTATGAGATGATCATGTTTTGTAACGAAGTTATCGGCAATCGGGCGAGGAGCCATATGGTTGTCGCTTTATTGTATGAAATGCAAGCATACATAATTGCTTTACTTTATCACTAAGCGGTAGCAATAGTCGTAGAAGCAATAGATGGCGTAACGACAACGATGCTACGATGGAGATCAAGGTGTCGCGCCGGTGACGATGGTGATCACGACGGTGCTTCGGAGATGGAGATCACAAGCACAAGATGATGATGGCCATATCATATCACTTATATATTTATTGCATGTGATGTTTATCCTTTATGCATGTTATCTTGCTTTGATTGACGGTAGCATTTTAAGATGATCTCTCACTAAAATTATCAAGAAGTTTTCTCCCTGAGTATGCACCGTTGCGAAAGTTCTTCCTGCTGAGACACCACGTGATGATCGGGTGTGATAGGCTCTACGTTCAAATACAACGGGTGCAAAACAGTTGCACACGCGGAATACTCAGGTCATACTTGACAAGCCTAGCATATACAGATATGGCCTCGGAACACGGAGACCGAAAGGTCAAACGTGAATCATATAGTAGATATGATCAACATAGTGATGTTCACCATTGAAACTACTCCATCTCACGTGATGATCGGACATGGTTTAGTTGATTTGGATCACGTGATCACTTAGATGACTAGAGAGATGTCTGTCTAAGTGGGAGTTCTTAAGTAATATGATTAATTGAACTTAAATTTATCATGAACTTAGTACCGATAGTATTTTGATTGTCTATGTTTGTTTGTAGATAGATGGCTTGTGTTGTTGTTCGTTGAATTTTAATGCGTTCCTTGAGAAAGCAAAGTTGAAAGATGATGGTAGCAATTACGGATCTGGGTCCGTAACTTTGAGGATTATCCTCATTGCTTTGCACGAAAAGTTACGTCCCGGAAGCACCGCTGGGTGCGAACTGCTGCTGATGCAACTAATGGCGTTAAGAACGTCTGGCAGAGCAAAGCTGATGACTACTCGATAGTTCAGTGTGCCATGCTTTACGGCTTAGAACCGGATCTTTAACGATGTTTTGAACGTCATGGAGCATATGAGATGTTCCAGGAATTGAAGTTGATATTTCAAGCAAATGCCCTCTATAGCTGCAAGATGGAGGAGAATAGTTCTGTCAGTGAACACATACTCAAAATGTCTGGGTATAATAATCACTTGATTCAACTGGGAGTTAATCTTCCCGATGATAGTGTCATTGATGAATTCTCCAATCACTCGCCACCAAGCTACAAGAGCTTCGTGATGAACTATAATATGCAAGGGATGAACAAGACTATTCGAGCTCTTCGCAATGCTAAAAGCTGCGGAGGTAGAAATCAAGAAGGAGCATCAAGTGTTGATGGTTAAGAAGACCACCGTTTCAAGAAAAGGGCAAAGGGAAGAAGAAGGGAACTTCAAAAGAGCGGCAAGCAAGTTGCTGCTCAAGAGAAGAAACCCAAGTCTGGACCTAAGCCTGAAATCGAGTGCTTCTCTGCAAGCGATGGACCTTTGGGCGGAACTGCCCCAAGTATTTGGCGGATAAGAAGGATGGCAAAGTGAACAAAGGTATATGTGATATACATGTTATTGATGTGTACCTTACTAATGCTCACGATAGCACTGGGTATTTGATCTGGTTACATTGCTAATATTTGCAACTCGAAAGCAGGGGACTACGGATTAGCGAAGATTGGCTAAGGGCGAGGTGACGATGCGGCGTGGGAAATGGTTCCAAAGTCGATGTGATCGCGGTCGGCACGCTACCTCTACATCTACCATCGGGATTAGTTTTAGACCTAAATAATTGTTATTTGGTGCCAATGTTGAGCATGAACATTATATCTGGATCTTGTTTTTTTGACTGTGAGACATTATATCTGGATTTTGTTTGATGCGAGACAGTTATTCATTTAAATCAGAGAATAATGGTTGTTCTATTTATATGAGTAATATCTTTTATGGTCATGCACCCTTGAAGAGTGGTCTATTTTTTATTGAATCTCGATAGTAATGATACACATATTCATAGTGTTGAAATCAAAAGATGCAGAGTTGATAACGATAGTGCAACTTATTTGTGGCACTGCCGTTTAGGTCATATCGGTGTAAAGTGCATGAAGAAACTGTTGGAAATATGCCCTAGAGGCAATAATAAAAGTATTATTATATTTCAATGTTCATGATAATTGTGTTTTGTTCATGCTATAACTGTATTATCCGGAAATCGTAATACACGTGTGAACACTTAGACCCCAATATGTCCCTAGTGAGCCTCTAGTTGACTAGCCCGTTGTGATCAATAGATAGTCATGGTTTCGACTATGGACATTGGATGTCGTTGATAACGGGATCACATCATTAGGAGAATGATGTGATGGACAAGACAATCCTAAGCATAGCATAAAAGATCGTGTAGTTCGTTTGCTAGAGCTTTGCCAATGTCAAGTATCTCTTCCTTCGACCATGAGATCGTGTAACTCCGGATACCGTAGGAGTGCCTTGGGTGTATCAAACATCACAACGTGGCGGGTGACTATAAAGGTGCATTAAAGGTATCTCCGAAAGTATCATGTTGGGTTGACATGGATCAAGGCTCGGATTTGTCACTCCGTATGACGGAGAGGTATCTCTGGGCCCACTCGGTAATGCATCATCATAATGAGC